>CM030363.1:159903828-160423828 GCA_017893485.1 Hemerocallis citrina
TTGTTCAGCAGTGGCCACGCAGTCTAGAATACATCTGCCCTTAATGAAACCCGTCTGAGTATTGCTGATTAAGCTGTCCATGATACTTCCCAGGTAGATGGCCAGGACCTTTGTGATTATCTTAACCGAGCAATTTATAAGGCTTATCGGTCTAAAATCTCCCACTTTCGTAGATTCCTCCCGTTTGGGTATCAGGACGACTTCCGCAAAGTTGAACATGCCCAATCTGAGGTTGTTGTTAAAAAACTCATCCATCAGCGCCATAACGTCCCCTTTAGTTTCTTCCCAGAACACTTGAAAGAACATCATTGGGAAGCCGTCTGGCCCAGGCGACTTGTCTACTCCCATTTGATTGATGGCCTTTTTTACTTCCTCTTCGGAGAAGGGAGCTTCTAGGTTGGCAAATGTTTGCGCTGATTCGTTCTGGTAAGCCTGCCAGTAATCATCCCTAAGTGGGATCCTGAAGTCATTTTTCTTCCCAAAGAGGTCTTTGTAGTAACCTTGAAAGGTTGTGGAAATCACTTTTTCATCTTACGACGTCTATGTGTCCGTCTTTATTGACAAAATTAGGTTGGACCTGCGTCTTGCGCTTGTCACTCGGTGGAAGTAGGCCGTATTCGCGTCTCCCTCTTTGAGCCACAAAATCCTTGATCTTTGTTGCCATTTGATTTCTTCCAACTTATAGAGATTGGCAATATTCTCACGGAGCTCGAGTAGTCTATTTCTTTCATCGTGTGACAGGACTCTTATTTCTTCCATTCTTTCTAGTTCATCAATTCCTTCCAAAAAGGATTCTTTTGCACGCCAGATGGTCGAGAATCTAGATCGATTCCATTTACGTAGTCGCTTCCTTAATCTGCAGATTTTTTCACACCATCGGGCTACAGCGTCCGCACCAGTAGTTGGGAGTGCCCAGTTTTTCATCACCATGTGGTGAAACCCCTGAATTTCTAGCCAGGCCTTCTCTGAATTTTCTAGGCCTTTGAGTTCCCTGTACCCCTGTCTCAAGTAGGATCGGAGTATGATCTGACGTTAGTCGAGGGATTGATCTGGCAGTTACTAATGGGAACTTAGCCTCCCAATCCATTGATACTAGTATCCTGTCCAATTTGGCTATGATCGGAGTAGCCTGCATGTTAGACCATGTAAATAGTCTATCATTAATTGGGATATCTATCAGCTCTAGTTCCGTGATCACCCTATTGAACTCTTCTCTGTGCCTGTCACTGGAGCCTCTTCCTTTGTGCTCGAAAGAAAATCGGGTAATATTGAAGTCCCTCCCAACAATCCAGACTCCTGTTCATCGGTGTCGAATACCGACCAGCTCTTGCCAAAAGGCATCACGTTCTGTAGTCACATTCGGTCCATAAACGACAGTGATTGTCTACATCCAATTATCATATCGGCATTTTAGTTTGATAGTCAGGGAGAAAGTTCCACTGTAGACCTCAATACAAGTGAGCATATCCGGGTTGAACCCAATAGCAATTCCCCCCGAGGCTCCCGCAGACGGGCGTAGTACCCATTCCTTGATTCTGTTCCCACCAACCCTTTTGAGTTTGGCCCCGTGCACAAGTTTGGTCTCCTATAACCCTGCCACTTCCGCCACGGACTTGTTAATGAAGTCCCTAACCATATCTCGTTTCCCTCTATCCCCCAGCCCCTGACATTCCAGAATAGTGTATTCATTGGGGGACCGTGTCTGGGTTGACCGTGGGTGTGGGACCGATTTCATATTCAGAGACCTCTATCAACCCAGAGGTAGATCCTAGTTCTTTCTGGTAACTAGACTCAGCCCTTTCAGTTTCCCAACCCCTAATTTTATTGAGAAGTAACGCATTGCGTTCTGTGTCACTCACTTTCAAACCACAGGTTTTAGCTAGGAAAAAAACTTCAGAGTCTGACATAAAATTTAATACAGTAGCCAAAAAAATTCTCGTACCTCCGTCGTTGAATTTTGCAGCTTTGGCTGCCACTGCTACCTCCAAATAGTCATCCAAGGACTCCACATGAGCCCTCTTAGGCGACCGCTGTACTCTGAACCCAACCGTCCTGTGAGATGAACCAGTACTGTCTCCTGGTGCTAACTCTGGAAGTATGGACAAGACCATCTCTGGCAAGATCTCTCTTTGTGTATCAGCAATATACTCTAATTCCTCTGACTCCTCGTCTGTACATGAGAATTCTTCGTCCAGGTTTAAGCACCCTTTCAGATCCTCATCACTATCGGCATGTTGATTTTCCAGCCGAAGAGTAGATTCTCTCATTGTGGACTCCTTATTGGGCCCACAATTTGCTGATGCTTCTTCAAGAATAGTGGTGCTTCCTGTGGTGGACCCCTCGATGGGCCCAGTACCCGTCTGATTGTTCAAAAAAATAGTGTTACTTGTCGCAAAGGCTAAAATATGCGTTTTGGGCCCCTCTTTAGGCCCATTAACGCCTATAAAAAGCCTACCCATATGAGACGAATCCGCTTCACTTCGCTCTTCTACTCCACTGTACATCATACCGCAACCTTCGAAATTCGCAACCACACCCCTATCAACCTGGGTAGTACTCTCACCCCCCATCCCACCTGGCATCTTCTGGTTGGTTGCCACATTGGTCACTGCAGACTTCGTGGGCTTCGATACTGAAGGCGGTGTGACCAAGGCTTTGAGCGCCAAATCAAAATTTCCTTTCTCTTTAAGCTTCACAGCAGAAGGAGCTTCTCCTTCTTCGTTGGCTTCTTTACCATTCTTGAGTTTCCTTAAATCTCGAGCGCCAGAGGTTCCTTTCTTCTCAGTCTCCTTTGGGCTTTCTTCTCTGTGAGCGAGCAGCACTTTGCTCGTCGCTTTCTCCCAAATAGGCTCTGAATCCTGGTGCTCTTGATCCAAAGAAGCCATCTTTTTCTTTTCTGGTGCTTTCCAAAGCCTTTCTACCCACTCCCTGGTAGATGGGGCTTTCTCGCTTGGCTTCTTCCCCACGCTGGCACTGTCCCTCACCAACTCTTGTCCCGAAGCATTACGGGGTTGGTGCTTGCCATTTTGGGGGCATGCAAGCTCTGTCCCCCCTCTCTGCTCCACAGCAAGTTCCTCCTTACCTACATGCAGTGTTTGACCACTTTGCAGCAATTGGTTTCCGTTTTGAGCTATCTACTGCTTCCCCTTTTTCTGATTCACCCCTGAAAGTGTGAAATTTACCAAATCTGGGCTTGGGTCATCTTGGCCATTGGATCCCTTAGTCTGGCTTCGAAGTCTTGGCCATTGGATCCCTTAGTCTGGCTTCGAAGTCGATCACTGGCATCCCACCCTGATCCAACCCTCTCTGATCCCTTCACTGAAGCCTCCCGGTGATTTTCCATCTCTCTCGCCGCCCTGATCACCTCTCGATGGGCCTGCTCCACTTCGTGGGTCCCGTCGATGGTGAGCTCCCATGTTGGCGACGCAACTTGCTTGTAGCTACCGCCATCTCTGAGAGAGGATGTAGGCGATGGGGACGTGATGGAGGTTGGTTCCGCCTCTCTATCTGCGTGTTTGTCGAGGACAAAGCGTATGAGATAGGATTCCTCATAGGAATACACTTTTGCGAATCTTGGCATTAAGGTGATGTCCCTACTTCTGACCAGTATCCTTGCCGATACTATTTCCGATCAGCACACGGTCTTCTCATCGACTTCTTCTACTGTGCCAAAGTCAGAGACTATCTCTTGCAAAGCTTCCTTTTTCAAAAAATGTAATGGTACGTTTTGGATCCATACCCATTATCTGTCCCCCTGAGGTCGCTCGGCACCAAAGCTTGGTGACCAAGCTTTAAAGTCCATCTTAAAGTGCCCAAAATCCACCGTTGCCATTCCGGTGACCTCTATCATCTTTTGCGGCAAAGGAAAAGAAATCAAGAACTGTAGGGGGTACATTCTCTTGACAACCCAGTCACGGTGCGCCTTCATTGGCCATCTCGCATTCAAAGCTTGGAGAACATGGACCTCCGATGGCCTTCCTGTTGTCACTCGTGCCACTGCGCACCATTGACTAAGCTATTTCTCCTCATTTCTTATCATGGCGAGGCTGTTAGCAAGCTTGATCGTCGCTGGGTTGTCAGGCGACCTACCCCTGTACACTCGCCGCTTTTCATCATCGTTGGAAGTGACGACATTTGTGTAGTTATAAGACATATGAACCCACATCATACACCTCAGGCATCACACTTCTTTTGTGCACTCCGTCCGGTAGTGTCCCAACTCCCCGCAGTTAAAGCACGGCACCGGTTTGCGCTTTCCCTTTTTCTGGTGTTTTCTGTTTTCCTGTAGTGTTGGGGATGGGGACTTGGATTTTCTTTTTCCTTTATGAGTAACTTCCTACCAATTCTCTGCCTCTTCCCCCCTCGGAGCTGGTCCCTCACCCTCTTTAGCTCCACCGTTTGGACACCTTCTTTGGGCCCATACAACGTTGGAGTTTGGGGGGTCGTGGACCACCTCCATTGGCGGCAGTTGGTGGGGGTTGCGACGGGGGGGGGGGGGGGGAAGCAAGAGGTTGGTATTGGTGTTGCTTGTTGGGTTCCGTTAGGGGTGAGGTAGCATTTGGAGGTAGGTGTTGATGCATGGGCGCAGTTGGTTTTGGTGGGGTGACTGAGTATACTTGCTCTCTGTGATGGTAGGGAGGATGGTTGGTATCACTGTGGTGTTTTCTTGCCTCTTTGTGATGGTGAGGGTTGTGAGTTGCATTACGGTAGCTTCTTTCTCTTGCCCAAGTGTCCCTGTAGTTTTCCCTATGTTGCACTTCTGTGCTGTATCGCTGGTCATATGTCTGTTGTTCAGCATGACGCTGGCCCCGTGTAGGGGTTCTTTTATACCGAAACTGGCTCGTAGAAGGACCCTCTCTATGGGCCCGTCCTCTCAACTGCAGCTCTTCCGTTGGGCGATGATGATCTGAGCCTCTCCCCTCAAGCCTAGGATGTGCATTTCGATGTGCCCGCTGAGGGGAAAGTGTGACTCTGAGCCCAGAGGGTTCACCCTCAACACGGTAGGGTTGTAGGTTAGAATTTGGGATTGGGTTTGGGGCCGGAGTTTGAAGTGAGGACTTCGGAGGTTCAGGTTTGTGAGGGGGTAGAGGAAGAGTATCAGAGGTTATGGGGGGTGTAGGGGTGGCAGGTGTGTGGCAGACCCTCTCATTGGGTTCGCACCCACTCAGCTCTAAATCCAACAACATACTGGAATAAAGTCAGAGGTCCGAAGTTTGTTATGGTAGTAACAGCCAGTCGATGAAGTAGTCTTAGAAATCAAACAAGCAAGGAGAAACTTGAAGATGAGTTCAAAGGCAACGGAGAAGATGATTCTTGAAGATGGGTTCAAAGGTTAAAAAGGTGGGGGGGAGAGGAGAGGAGAAGGAAGTCATCGGAGAAGGGAATCATCGGAGGAGAGGATAGGAGAGGAGATGGGTATAAGTTTGATAATCTTTACTTCTGGGGTAGCTGTGATGCTCGTGCCGAACTGAAATTTTGGAGCATTTTTTGGCATCATGTGATTTGCTATAGTTGGTATTGTGAATAGTTCACATGTATGCATCAAAGCAACTTCGTTGTTCTTCAATTCTTGAGTCGGGACTTCACCTATTGTGCTTGGAGTACGAAGAACATTGCACTGACGAATTGACATCGAGATTTTCTCAAGATATAGCTCCACCACTATCCAATCAGAGTTTGGATCAAGTAACCATGCAATCACTGCAGCAAGAGCGTCATCGTCGTTTATGGGAAACGCCATGAAATATTGCCCTTCCCCTTTTGACGCAGAATGATGAGATTGGATTTTAATAATCTGTTCATCTCGATCCTAGATAGTAATTTCATATATCTTATCTATTAGCCTCTATTTTGTAAATATTACGATCAACCCAAATTACTCATCACCCATATTTTTCATTATTAACCAAATCGTGTATGAATTGAGAAGGACAAGGCAACTCATCTTCCGTGTGATTTGGTATAGTTGGTATTGGGAATAGTTCACGTGTATGCATCAAAGCAATTTTGTTGTTCTTCAATTCTTGAGTCAGGACTTCACCTATTGTGCTTGGAGTACGAAGAACATTGCACTGAAGAATTGACATCGAGATTTTCTCAAGATATAGCTCCACCACTATCCAATTCGAGTTTGGATCAAGTGACCATGCAATCACTGCAGCAAAAGCGTCATCGCCGTTTATGGGAACCGCCATGAAATATTGCCCTTCACATTTTGACGCAGAATGATGAGACTGGATTTTAATAATCCGTTCATCTCAATCCTAGTTAGTAATTTCATATATCTTATCTATTAGCCTCTATTTTGTAAATATTATGATCAACCTAAATTACTTCGGGTTCAACACCTCTATAACTGAATCTTATCTTTGGGTCACGAAAGCTTTCTCCCCCATAATAACACCCAACATGAATTCTGTATTTCATACATACACATAAATGAAAAAATTACTTACTACATTGTCATGACGATCATCAATCCACCCTCAAATAAATAAATAAAAACAAAACTCCAATCATGGCCATTTCGTTGAACACTGTGCATCTGAAATTTCACCACAATCAACATATTTCAACATTTTTTTTAAAATACAATCAACTCATTTCAATAACCGTAATCCTAACTGTATTATTTGAAACAATATAAACATAATTCATAATTCATAATTCACAATTGAAACATTTCGTAAAACACAACATAATCTAAAATCCAATAAAGTGAAGCAATTAAAACATACCTTTATGGAGATGATAGTTATTATTCTGAGAAGGAGAGAAGAATGAGACGGTTTCGGAGTCTATGATTGGATCGAGCACACAAATGAAGAACAAGAAGAAGGAAGCTAGGGTTTTGGCTTTTTGTCCACTGAAGAGAGGAACGAGTAGAGAGATAGATAGAGAAATGAGAGATGAGTTGAATGAAGTCAGGTAAGTCAATCAGGGGCTCAGTAGACTCGCCATTCCCAATTGCGAGTTTAGTATATTTTCCCTCGCCGTTCCCAACAGTGAGCTAGTCTATGGAGTTTTTTGAAATTTCACTCTCTGTGAAATTTCAAAAATTGCACAGTCGTCGTTCCCAACAACAAGTCTTAGTATAAAAAACCACGCCGTTGGGAACGGCGAGTCTTATTTAAAAATTTTGAACTAAACTCGCCGTTGGAACCGACAAGTTTCTTCAAAAAAATAAAACTAGGCCCACCGTTTCCAACGATGAGCACGGGATAACTAAGTTCACCGTTGAGAACGATGAGTTTAGTTGTTGAGTCCCCGAGCAAAATAAGTTTCGCTATTTTTGCAAATAGTTTCAAAAAATGACATATTTTTAAAAAACAATTCCATATTATGAGGGTCTTATAGGGAAATTCAATATTCACCGGTGACTTGTTGATTTTTTTTATACTAGAACACACTGGCATCTCACATGACTAGATCCCTCATCCTCCACTCTCACGCCTACCAATGTCGACGAACAGTGTCTCGATCTCCATCTCCGACGACCCCGCCTGAAAACTTAAGATCAGAGTCCACCATCCGCAACAACAAGAAAATCAAGATCAAGCTCCGAGCTCGCATCTTGACAAGATTCCCCAAATGCAATTGGTGCCTGCTTCTCCTCTTTCTTCTAGCAATCGGACTGCTTATCTTCCAAACCTACAAGCTCGCGCTCAAACCCGACCTGAAACCCGTTAAAGATGTGGATATTGGTTCTGTTAGATATAATATTAGATATTATATTATGAGAGATACTAATTTAGTCTCATATTGAATAATGTATTGGTTTAGTCTTCCCTTCTCTCCTATATATAGAAGACATAATTGTACTCAATTCAATCATTCAATAATCAATAAGAGTTTATTCCTTCATATTCCTAATTCTAACATGGTATCAGAGCCAGGTGTCCTATAAGGCCTACATTAATTTAATCCTCGTTATCGAGGTAGAGTGATTCACGTCTTCATCAGAATCATGCCACCTCCCAACATCTCTCTCCTGATCAAGTCTCCAAAACCCTAACCGTCATTAAACAACAAGATCCAACAAACCCTAGCCGCCATTCCAATCCAAAACCTTAGCTGTCATCACCACCACAGTCTTCATTAAAACCCATACAACTTCGGTGAACATACAACTCCGGCGAAAAGCTTCTCCAACAACAGCAACAGATCCCACCTTCGACATCATCATCATCATCATCATCATCATCAACATCATCATCTTCGGTCAACTCCATCATCAACATCTTCAACAACCAACTCCCAACTCTCAACTCTGACGCAGGTTTAGTAGCCGCCGCCGTCACCGATGTCTCTGCAAGCCACCATCGTGGCCACCGCCTGCTGTCGCACCCGCTGCAACCTCTTCTCCTCTTTCCCACCGTCGTCGACCACTCCCAAAATCGACATACCTCACGTCGTCTCCACCACCAGATCAACCTACCACTGCCTCCAACACTGAATCCACATCCCGATGCCCCTCAACTGCGTCACCTCCTCCCACTCCCAAGTCGCGTCGCGGTCAATTCCTGCCGCCGTCGACCCAATTCCCCCAAAACCTAACTTCATTCATCCACCATGCTCCGCCGCTCCCTCTTTTGCCTCCAATTGACTGCCACCACTTCTCTCCTAAACGCCTCTCTTCTATCTTCCCAAAACCCTAATCCAAGAGCTGAACCCATCTCCTTTTAAACCCAAAACCGAACCCTCTTACCCTATATTCCAAACCCGATAGCCCTATACCCATATTTTACCCTAACTGCACCTTACCCGACAAGTTTTTCCCAAAAAAAAAAAAATTCAAAAAAATTCAAAAAATCTTTCTTGCAGGTTTTTCAACTTCTACAGTTCCGCTTCCGCCTCCAGATCCCGCTACAACCTCTCACAGGTTAATCCATTATGAGTTTGAGATGGGGAGTTTCCGACATCACCCACTATTTTCGACGGCTGCAACAACTCCTCTTCAACTCCTCTTCAACAACAACATTACATTACTTCCTTCCTCAACATACTACTACGTCTCAATTCAGGTGTGAGATCCCAACATGCGCCAATAGTGCGCCACTTCTTTCCACAACATACTACTACGTCTCAAGTCAGGGGTGAGATCCCAACATGCGTCAATAGTGCGCCACCACATACTACTTCTACTTCTCAGTTCGGGGTGAGATCCCAACAGATCAGGATATGGAGATCCTGCCACGGTTCGGGATATGGAGATCCCAATAGTGCGCCACCACTACTTTCTTCCACTACTACTACTACTACTATTCTCAAGTCCGGGATGAGATCCCAACACATGCGTCATCGAGCGTCTTCCCTGCACCATCTACTTGAGCATCGTTCCAAGCGTCACAGTTTGTCGTTCCTGTCACATCAACATTGTCAATATTTTAAACTCATGTTTTTTTAACCAACTTGAGTTTGAGAAAAGGTGCTAGATATTATATTAGACATTATATTATGAGAGAGATTAATTTAGTCTCATATTAATAATGTATTGGTTTAGTCTTCCCTTCTCTCTAAGATATAGGGGACATAATTGCACTCAGTTCAATCATTCAATAATCAATTAGAGTTTATTCCTTCCTATCCCTAATTCTAACAGGTTTGGACCCCGTTAAGGATTTGCCAGCGAATCTGAATCGGCTTGATCCAGTCGTGGGAGTCATCGCTGGCGTCAGTCAGTGTAAGTTGTTACGATTTCTGTATTATCTTCTCTTGCTTAAATACTAGCATATTTTGTCTTTGTAGTTGTTACTTAGTATTAAGAAGTAGTGTTAAGTTTATTGCACATACTAGCATTGTATTGAACATGTTTTTAGACTAAATGCCAATTAATTCGTTAAAAGTAATAGCAAGAAAGTGCTCGGCAAAGTGAAAAATTAGAAGTAACTAGTATGATGCACGTGCGATGCACGTGGAGGAGGAAGGAAAAGGACAAAAAAAAACTACCAATATGATGCACGTGCGATGCACGTGGAGGAAGAAGGAAAAGGACAAAAAAAACCTACCAACACGTGCGCTGCACGTGTTTGCACACATACAAAAAAAAAATAAAAAATTGTTTATTTGTTTACCAACCCCATCTCTCCCATTATAATAGTTATAGATAAAGCCACAAAATCAACACAAGATCTTATGTAGAACACTACCCATCCGAAAAACGTGGTACCTAACCTAAGAAGCAAGGTCATAGACATGCTAACATGGATGCGCTGACACAGGAAAGATTTTGAAAAACTATCTAAAATAACAGAATTTTTTTGCTGTAAGAGCATCCACAGTCGTTTTCTATCAATACCATTTTGCCATATTATAGCAAACGAACGTCTGCAACGGTTTCTCATTTTGCCATTTTATGGCAAACCTTCTATTCTTGTTTCTCAAATATGAGAAACGAAATGTAGTTTCTCAAATTATAAAGGACGGGATATGATATCCCGTCGCTCCGATTTAATGATTATTTAATCGATTGAGACGGAAGAACATATACCGTCTTAATAATTTTAATTATTTTTTTTAAAAAAAAATGGTCGGACGGGGATACATACCCCGGACGGAATATGATACCCCGTCTCTCGCCTTAATTTTTTTTTTTTTATAAATATTCCCTCAGACGGAGAATGATACCCCGGCCGGGGTATCAAACCCCATCCCTCCCAATTTCTGCTTAGGGTCCATCATTAGATATTAACACCTGGCAAGAAATCCAGCATTCTAGTTAAGAAGTTGTTAAGAGTATAACCATAAATAATACAAGTTTGACTTCAAATTGATATACCATAATCACAGAACAATACTCTTACTATGATAAATGACATTCAGAAAGTATTCAGAACAATACAAATCTAAATCTAAATAAACCATTCAAGTTAGTACCACTTTTTTTTTTTTGTTGAGAGACGGGGAATCAGGGAATGATTCCCCATCCGGAAGAACATATACCGTCCTACGCCTTTTAAAAATTAAAAAAAGAGGGACGGGATATCATATCCCGTCTCTAATCCAAATGAGAAAAATTTAGCAAAGCACCACTGCACGATCCTCATCCAGTTGCTATTACTGTAGCTGCCATTTTATAGTAAATGAGAAAAACGACTGTGGATGCTCTAATAAGCCACTTTTTGAAAATATTATGGGCCAGTTTCGAAACTATTAGCACTCGTGGGCTATTTCGTGCCACGTCAGCAGCGGCCGCTATTTATATTGGCGACATCTTCATTTTCAAAGTTGCTAATGGGAATAGCGGCCTATGTTTTAAAATATTTGAAATTTTTTGTTTGTTGTCGTTATTTCTATTAGCGACTAAAGCATATATGAAGTCGTTAATGAGAATAACGATCTTTAACGAATTGTATTCTAACACTTAGTAAAATCTAGAAAGTTTTTTCTCTCTGAAGAAATAACAATCAATTTATTTTTGAAACTGAAGTCACTATTCCGAATAGCCACCATAGTTGTACAAAGGTCGCAATTCGGAAAAATTGTTTGGAATGCTAGCGATAGAAATACATGGAGAAGCATTGAGAAATCTATCTTACTATATGAATATCTATAAACTCTATCAAATATAGACTTGTATGATTCCTCGAAGTATATACATAGCTGATTATATGTACCTTTGTGTCTTTTATTTATTGACTTCCAACTTTGTTGTCAACTATGGAATCTCTTTCCAATACAAACTTGAGCTGGCCTTCTCCCAATGAAGTCCAAGTTTTTTCAACAAATAAATCATAAATAATTAATAAATAAACAAACAAATAAATAACATAGGTTACTCTGACCTTGTATCAGGCCATCAACCAACCAAGCTTAGCTAATCTCCACCTACCTTCTGAAACTGTTTCCTTTAACAGCCACTTCACAGTCTCTTAACAACTTTAATCTACAATCCAAAAATGGGGTCAAGATTTTTTTGGATCCTTTATACGATTGTCTAATGTGCATTATTATTATTTAGAAATAATTCTTGATTCTTGATTGCTCCTGTTGATTAAGTCCTTGGAGCGTGCCCCACATCTGGAAAAATAGTGAAGCTCTAGTTTGACCGCTATGTTAGAATTTTTTCCCAAACTATCCCACCTTTTTCGAGTTTTCCCAAACTGTTCTATTTTTAGAAAAAATTTCAAAACGTCATACTCGTTTTCTAAAAATACGAGTTTAACTAAATTCTCATCGCTTTTTCAGAAAGTGAGTCTGAGGTTGGTTTTGCACCTAGCCACACTCGCTTTCTCAAAAAGCGAGGTGATTTATCCCAAACTCGTTTTTTGAAAAAGCAAGTGTCGATTGGGTCTTTAACCCCCAAACTCGAAATCAGATCTCACTTCCTCTCTATCTCCTTCTCCTCTTCGACACGAAACCATAACCCAAGAAAAGTGAGATCTGATTTCAGCCATTAACCCACCAAATTTCGTCGAATTACTCACGAAATTCTTCAATTTCTCATCTTCGTTTGATTGTCCACTTCGAATTTGGGAGTGCTTCGAATTTATGGATAATTGCGGTAGAGTCCTTCGAATTTGAGGGTGAAGCTTGCGGTGGAGGTGGAGTGCTTCGAATTTGGGGGTAAAGCTTGCGGTATATTTATCAAACTCTAGCCTTTTAAATGCTGTATATATATGTAGATATATGTAGTAAAAAATTGTGGATAAAATTTGGATATATGTCAATTGTGGGTAAAAACGATTGTTTGGATAAAATTTGGATAATTGTGGGTAAAATTTGGACAAAGTTAATAACGATTGTACATATATAGGTTATATATATGTAGGTTATATATGTAGGTTATATATTTTGGTATAGTTAATAACGATTATTTTTAGTTGTAGTATACTCTATTTTATTGGTACGCACGATGAGAAATGTGGAGGAAGGATCGAGTAGTAGACCTCCTTACGGCGATGGACCACGCACTTCTTTTGACCCACCTCCTCGCGGTGGACATAGTGGTCGTGGTGGTGGTACCGAGCGTACTAATGTAAGCTTATAAATTTGAAATGTATGAAGAATGAAATGTTCGTATGGGGTGTGTGAGTGTGTGATGGTTTCATTTGGTGGATTTGTGTGAGTGTGTGAGTGTGTGAAATGTTCGTATGGTGAAGTTGGAATGCTAGTTTGGTGAATTGCTAGTATACTTTGGTGAATTTGGAATGTGTTATACTTTGGTGAATTTGGAATGCTATTTCGGTAAATTGCTAGTTTGGTTTGGTGAAGTTGGGTTCAGTTTGGTGAAGTTTTTGGTAATGTATGTTCCACCTGAAGAATGAGTTATTGTGTTATGTATACAGACCCAAGACTCGCTTTCTGAGTTGTTAGTTTTCCAGAGCTGAGAAAGCGAGTGTAGGTGAAACCACCTCATTTTTTCGAAAAGCGACTGTGGAGTAGTTTGTTTTCCAGAGAAGAGCTTCAGCTCTGGAAAACTATCTACTCAAGACTCACTTTCTCACCTCGCTTTCTCAGAAAGCGACTGTGGAGTAGTTAGTTTTCCAGAGAAGAGCTTCAGCTCTGGTAAAGTATCTACTCAACACTCGCTTTCTGAGAAAGCGAGGTGGTTTCACCTAGACTCGCTTTCTGAGAAAGCGAGTCTTGAGCCTGTATGTTTTTTACAAGTAGACTCAAGACTCACTTTCTAAAAAAGCGAGTCTAGTTAAAACTACCTCGATTTTTCGAAAAGCGACTGTGGAGTAGAGTCTTTTCCAGAAATCTGCTTGATCTCTGGAAAACACTACACTCCACAGTCTCTTTTCGAAAAACCGAGAAATATTCTACTAGACTCGCTTTCTGAGTCTGCTTGTAAAAAACATACAGGCTCAAGACTCGCTTTCTCAGAAAGCGAGGATATCTTTATCAGACTCGCTTTCCGAAAAAGCGAGCGAGGCATTAAAAATGACATCTTCATATTTTCTTACAATACTCATCACGCAACAATTACACTCATACATAAGAAATGAAGAATAACGCTTCTTCAAAATTAAACTCATACGAATTAGTACAATTACAAAGTCCAAATTACATAGTATAATAACTGACATACAACGATTAAATGTTTTGAGATCCTCTATTAATACATCGCTGCTTATTGTGTCCATGCAACCCACATTTCGAATATTTCATCCCCGTACCCCTGCTAGACCTATCTCTCACATCCATGTCGTTGCGAATTCTCATAGATCTAGGCCTGCCTTTCCTTGAACGTCGCAAACTAAGATCAAGTACGAGTTGTGGTCCATCAAAAGTAGGACAATATGCTAGATCTAGAGTAGGGTGAAAGACGGGAGCCCATGTTTGTGCTAATGAAGTGACAAGGTAAAATTTATCAACAAAAGGCTTGTGATCGATTGCACGATATGCACAAGCTGCCAATACATGAGAACATGGAATATGATATAGTTGAAATTTCATACATGTGCAAGTTTTGGTACCCAAATTAACAGTGTGCAAGTTCCCACCATTCCTTTCTCCACTTACCATGCGTACCCGTTTTAACGGAAAAAACTCCAGGTTGATGATGAAACATTGTAACCTCATGTCAGTTTACTCTCTCACGACGACTATCGATCAATTCATATACTCTTCGAGCAAAAATCATCCCTTCAGATAAAAGCTTATTGGCTTCCTGTCGACGAGTAGTAAAGTAAGAGTTTAGACGATAGAAGATCATCTCAACAATCGCAGTTACCGGTAAACTACGAACACCTTTCAAGACTGAATTGAAGACTTTTGACAGGTTCGTAGTCATTATGCCGTATCTTCGACCTTAATCTGCATAAAGTGCCCATTTCTTAACCGGTTTCTCTTTCAACCAATTAGCCACCTCGACATTGATGGTTTCAAGTTTAGCAAGTTTGGTCATGAACTTTTTGTGTTGGTTTTGACACACTATAATTTTGGTATTTTTCCGCAATGCCTTACTACCAAATTTACTGAAGAAATTTATAGCGAAATGATGCATACAATAACGATGATACTAGCATGACGATCAGAGATAACACACATCTCAGTTCGATCGGTGACAAAATACCGAATGCAACTGTAACACCCCAAAAAATTTTTTTTGTCTCCAAACTCAAATCTTTCAATTTCTATATCACTTTAATCATAAACTAAGAAAGTTAATTTTCAGGAAAAATTTTGACAGAGTCTCCCCTGTAAATTTCGCCCCGAAACACAAAAAGCTTATGGAATTCTGTTCAAAATTCCGTAGCTCACAATCCACATAATATTTTCATAGGCTTCCCAGGCCAAAATGAGCAGATACATACAGGCAATATAATATAATGCTCTGGGGGCCAAACTCATAACAAATTATCAAATATCAAATAAAAATCATAAATTTCTTTGAAAACGAAGTAAAATTTTTAGAAAAACCTTTGTAAAACCTTCCACAAAGCCCAGTACTCCACAACGAGGTGGGTACGGGTCACAAACATACCATGTCACCCCGCACTATACTCATCGTCATCTTTTACATGCTTATACATCAAAAATACAATTTAAACCACAAATTTTACTATTCCCTCACTAGTTTATACAAAAATTTATAATAAAACTCCACCTTACACAACTACGCCTCACCTCTGCACTACTGAGGACCTGAAACAGTAGGAGATTTAGGGTAGTCCTCGGACTCCCCTAACCCCCCAAACACTAAGAGGTTAGCCATTTCTGGTGTGAGTATAATTTAAAAAATCTACAAATACATTAAATTGTATAACGAAAATAATTTTAAACTTACAAACATCGAGTAAGAAAATACATCTTGAACCTCTGAACTTTAAAACATCATAAATACGGCTTTATATTCAATTACTCTTCAAATCTGTATCAAATTATAAATTTTCCCATACACACATTCCACTATATATTTCACATCAACCTCATATCTATCCTTACTTTATATTCGTACAATACGAATTTCCATTTAATCAATTCCTTTTCAATTTGAATCCCCTACACAAATACTTATCACTTCATAATTCCTACCACCTCATTGTTTCTTTATTTCCATACATACTCACATAAAGTCCCTAACTCTTTTCTTCATACTTTTATAACTACGCACTTCATTTTCCATTCATTTACATCTACGAACTCATAACTCATATTCTCAAATACTCATTTTCATTCATAAACCCTTTCTTTCTCAATTTCATATTTTATAACACCGCGTTCATTTATTTCTTATAACCCATATCATCACGTAAGCATATATCCCCATAATACCACATTAATTCCTTTCTTATGACAAAATATAACACTTCATTACCTATTGCAATTCACTCACATTTTATCACATCATGCACATATCACTTATTAAGTACTCATTCTTATCACATCAAAAATGTGTTTTATAACTCATTCTCATCCCGTTATATCATTTAGCTATTTTTCAAGCTAATTAATGACCAACTTACTTTCATCTTCACTATAACTCAAGTCATCACTGATTTCACTTTCATTCACATCAATTTATATTCCATACCTCCAAACATAGTTTGGGAAATAATATATCACACCCCATAGCTAATAGCTTGGGTAATAATCACCACACCCCAAACGCATAGTCTGGGTAATATCACATCATATCTCAAGAGTTATTAATTCACTTCAATCATTATTCATCTTCACTTATTTAATTCTTCATTTCCATTAATCATAGCCCTATCATGCCCACTCACCCTGCAAATTATGCCAAGGCAGGTAGTTCCCACCATTTCCACAGAAACAGCGGGCAGGTAGTTTCTTGACACAATCCCAAGGTGGAACCATTCATATCATACTGTATTTTACTTTAATGATCACATACATAATATAATTACTTCGTACTATTCATAAGAACACATGCCTCTTTTATTATTCCATTTTAAATTGACCACGTACTGTATTTATCACTTCTTTTCATCCACTAACTCATACCTCATTTTCTTTCACATTTACTTCATTCACATCTGTTTTCTTTCTCATCCACAATTTACATTTCACTAACCACTTTTTTTACTACCCCATTTATTATTAACACTTATTTATTCTTTATTCACAACTCATAATACACTTACTTTATTATTTCATTTCAGCTTATACCAACCACTTCTCTTTCTCATTCACATTTCATATCATATTCATTTTACCCTAGGTCTATTCTAGAGTATCAATTCTCTCTCAGGTCTACCCTGAGGTATCATATCTCTCTCCGGTCCCACCGGAGGTATCTACTCTCCCAGGTCTACCCTGGGGTATCATATCTCTCTCAGGTCTACCCTGAGGTATCATATCTCTCTCCGGTCCCACCGGAGGTATCTACTCTCCCAGGTCTACCCTGAGGTATCATATCTCTCTCCGGTCTACCCTGAGGTATCATATCTCTCTCCGGTCCCATCGGAGGTATCTACTCTCCCAGGTCTACCCTGGGGTATCATATCTCTCTCAGGTCTACCCTGAGGTATCATATCTCTCTCCGGTCCCACCGGAGGTATCTACTCTTCCAGGTCTACCCTGGGATATCATATCTCTCTCAGATCTACCCTGAGGTATCATATCTCTCTCTGGTCCCACCGGAGGTATCTACTCTCCCAGGTCTACCCTGGGGTATCATATCTCTCTCAGGTCTACCCTGAGGTATCATATCTCTCTTCGGTCCCACCAGAGGTATCTACTTTCCCAGGTCTACCCTGGGGTATCATATCTCTCTCAGGTCTACCCTGAGGTATCATATCTCTCTCCGGTCCCACCGGAGGTATCTACTCTCCCAGGTCTACCCTGAGGTATCATATCTCTCTCTGGTCCCACCGGAGGTATCTACTCTCCCAGGTCTACCCTGGGGTATCATATCTCTCTCAGGTCTACCCTGAGGTATCATATCTCTCTCCGGTCCCACCGGAGGTATCTACTCTCCCAGGTCTACCCTGGGGTATCATATCTCTCTCAGGTCTACCCTGAGGTATCATATTTCTCTCCGGTCCCACCGGAGGTATCTACTCTTCCAGGTCTACCCTGGGGTATCATATCTCTCTCAGGTCTACCCTGAGGTATCATATCTCTCTCCGGTCCCACCGGAGGTATCTACTCTCCCAGGTCTACCCTGGGGTATCATATCTCTCTCCGTCTATGCGGAGGTATCTATTCAAGTCAACCGAAATTATTGTTATTACCATTTACTTTTCATATTAACATCACCCTTTATCATAACATCTCATCCATTATTTAAACTTATTATCATAAATAATGATCACCATGTCACTTACCCTTTCAATGCGTCACACAAAAGAAAATATCACTGCCATTAATATATAAAATCATCACATCATAATATTGCACATCACAACTACACTGTATTATTTATTTTAACATTGCCCCATACATCATGCGTATATCATACCATTTATTATCTCAATATCACAAGTTTGCATATGCCCAGTATATCAACACATCACAACATTATATATATAATTACACTCAATACGTTACCATCACCTTGGATATTCCAGATCACAACAATTTACAATAAACCGACACCTTATATAAATATAACTCATCCCCATATATATGTATATATCATTAATCCATCATCTATAAGTTTATATCAATACCCAAAACGAGTATTTATTCGTCGTATCGCATATCAACACCAAGCACTAATTTCCCTTTTACACATACGCCTTATTCCGGGATTCATATCAAACATTCAGATTATGCTAAAATTTTCTTAAGACAACAGATATATAAATATTTTCATACTCACCTCATAGCCCGGGAAGCCTCGAAGCATCACTTCTCCATCCGGCACCCGAAGCCGTTAACATTTCCTATTATCACGTTTCAAAACAATTAAGGCTCATAACATCCAAATCAACCACAGAAAATAATAACGCTATTTCTAATATCACTCAGGCGTTTTATCAAACGTCTGGGATGCACACGTGCATCGCACGTAATAGACAAATTCCTACAGGGGTTTTTATCCTCTAAACAATTACTCGAACCACTCCCAAATTATTCTAATGGCACAACTATATTTTCCACTATCCTACGAGAATTAATTCTTATATATATAATTCTCTTTTACAAACCCAAAACCCTAATTTATCAACAACTTACAATTTTCCTAATAATCTACTAATTCCTCAAATCTACCACTTCCAACATCTCTAAACCTCTCTACCAAAATAACCCTACTCCATAAAAATTAATCCAACTCAATTTCATACAATAAAATACAAAGGGATATACCTTTCCGGAGTTATTTCTCCAAATCGATGCTACCACGGTGTAGAGGACCCTTCAATTAGCTTGCCCCCTAATTTAATCGAAAAGTTATGGAGTATTTAGGTGGAATGGGGCGGAGAGAGAGAGCCGAAGATGGGTTCGTTTCTTTCGGCCAGAAGATCAGATCGGGAGGGAGGAAGAAGAAAGAAAAGAAATATTGGGGAAAAAGGGTTAGTTCGGTAATAATTATAATAATAATAATAATAATAATATGGTATATTTACAGATAAGCCCTCCAAATCCGAAATATTACAACTAAACTCCAACTCTTTTCGATAATAATAATACAAACAAGACAAGTACATTAAATTATCTTATAATAATTTTCCAAAATTATAAAATAAAATAAACTATATTTCCTCACATAAAATTTCAACTCTTAACTCCAATATAACAATAATACCAATCTACCACAAATATTCAGACCAGTATCAATATTGAAAATAAATAAAATAAGATATCACTTAAAAATAATTCTCACCCTTACAAAATATATAAAAACGAATATTTTTGGTATTTTAAAATCCGAGGTGTTACATTCTACACACCTCAAAAGAAGCTCGTCCTCGAGCTACCGAGATAGAAAACAAACTGTTCAAACAATTTCGGATACTTCCCCCCCCACTAACTTTCAATAACTAAGCAACTTAATGCCTTGATCGCCGCTAATCTGCATAACTCCCTTGTCGACTACACACCTCAAAAGAAGCTTATCCATTAATCTCATCCAGAATGAGGTCATGCACCTTCTACAACTAGCAAAAATTTCGTATCCTAATTCGACGGATCAACTGTAGAATAAACAACCATACTAATAAACTGCCCACATGCGTGGCCATGTCGCCCTCTGCTACTAAGGAAAAATCAAATTGACTAAGTAATTCTAGTACCGTCCACTCTTGGGACATAATAAATACCAATATTCTTCTTCTACTTCAGACACCTGTCACTCTATTTTTAATGGTCACCTCATTCAACTCCCGATATTCAATACTCACTCTCAGGGGACCATCATCTCATATATCAAAGAGTTTACCAACCACCTCTTTAATCTTCTCCTTCGGTATTACCACCAAACCCAACGGACATACTTACATCGTCCAAGGCATTACATGTAGCGCCCCAAATTTCTAATATGAGAGCTTAGAAAATAAGTGGCGAAATCCCAGCAATCCACTTCAATACAACAATAAACACCAACAAACACCACTAAAATTTTCTTTCCTTTTATTACAACAATCATTACAAATCCCAGCGGAAGTCTAATCATCTCAACACAATTTAATCTTTTATATACAACTCAAAAGATCTCAAATATCCTTTACAATTTTACACCAAACACTAAATAATTGAAATTATCTCAAAATGCCCACTCAAGTTTCCAACCTCCAGTCTAAGCAATAACCTGCAACATGTGAGGCTAGAGTTGAACCCTAACCCCCAAACTAAAGGGGCCAGCCATAAAAATGGTGTGAGTGGCAACTAATCAAACAAATAACATAAATGAACTTAAAACATGATATCCAACAAATAATAATCAAACACTAAAGTATGAAGTAACAATAAAAGAGTAATGGGTGATACCAAAACCAAAAGCCAAGTGTGTAAAAAAAAAACAGGAAATCCGAATGCATAAAAGTGATTCAAGAAAACATCATGACTACATGCTGACAACGATGACTACTAAGAGATGAAGATAAACTATGATAATTTGCCTATGCTTGATCATTCCGGAGATTGATCCCACATCACAGGTATATTTTCTGGATAATTCAGGAGATCATCCCACATCTAAACATAGATTCCTTATCACAATAATACCCCAAAAGCGTCGCCTCGACTCTGATAATTCCGTAGTTCAATCCCACATCTCAAGATAATTACTTGGATAATTCCGGAGAAGTACCTCACATCTCAGGTTAACTACCTGGATAATTCCGTAGATAAATCTCACATCACAAGTTAATTACTTGGATAATTCAGGAGATTAAATCCTACATCAAAAGCCATACTGAGGTGCATAACTCAAGTTCCCATTCGTCATGACACTACTAATGCCTGTCCTTATTAGTTTGGGTTACTGAACAAATCTCCTAGAGTAGTGCACCCTACCGGACTAAAAATCTGAATACTGAAAATGTGCCTCAATGGGCCTCAACAAATAACTGAACAAATATCTCAACACCGGTATACTAGGGTCACATACCTCTAGAGACTCAAAAACAAATATCTGAACAAATTCCACTTAACAAGCGGCTCAACAAAATATCTCAAAATCATGTTCTTAACTGAACATCTCAAAAACAAATACTTAACTGAACATCTTAAAATCAAACACTAAACAAAACATCTCACAATCAAATACAAAGATCCTTCAGGACCAGTCGGCTGCACATCAGATCAGTCGACTGTCCAGAGGACATAATCCAACATTTCTCAAAAATAAACTAAGGCATAATCAGTCGTCTGGGAAGCCATCAGTCGACTGCCCCGAGACAAATACAAATAATTCTCATCAAAATATTCTAAGTATATAAGTCGACTGAAAGGTCATAGGTCGACTGTCCCGAAAGGACTGAACAAAATCACAAATAGAGGATCAGTCGACTGACCTCAGTCTAGGTCGACTGTCCCGAACAAATCTCAAGACTCAAAAATGCACAGTAGGCTCGTACCAGTCGACTGCTTCACAAGACAGTCGGCTGTCGGCTACAGGTTCCCAAAAGATAGGTCTGAACACAAAACTAAACTGGAGTTTTTTCCAAGATTCATCGATCATAAAATTTAATTTATATCCAGGCAAATAAACAATTCTCAATAATCTCCATCATGGTTACATTACTCAATCAATCAATTCTCCAATCTCATATTCTCATGATCTCAATTCCTAATTCTCCCATTAGGGTTTTTCTCAACAAAATGTCTTCCATAACTTAATCCAAATCTGATTTACAACTATAAGATCCAGGTGTTTACCATCTAATCACAACAAAATCAATTCTTAATATGTCTCCCAACAATACGATCTCATAGATCAATATTTCCTCAACGAATCTTAATATTTTCTCATACATGGTTCAAATATCAACAAGAGTTCTCATCCTCCATAACAAATAAAAGATCCATACCGTACATTCAATGGGACTAACAAAATAATGGCATAATGATCACAAACAAGCATAACAAGATCTTACGTCATTCATCAATCAAGACAAACAAAACAAGCAAAGCAAAACAAAACAACAAAACAAACCACTCACTTTTGATTTGAAGAAAAGATCCACAAAAGCTCCTCCTTGCTAGATCCAAGAATCCTCCTTTGTTCTTCCAAAATAATCTCAAGAAATTCTGAATATACTCAATGACGGCTGGGAAAGAATTTCCCTTAAATATGCCGGGGTAAAATATTAGGGTTATATTCCCACTTTGCAAAATAATCCTTTTAAGAATACAATTTTACATACATAGGTTTAGTCTTGAAAATTCAATCAAATATCATTTAAATTAGGATCTAATAGAAGAATATACTTCCAAACCTCAAAAAATACTGATCGTAATGTCCAGCAAATACATTTTGCACTCTAAACCCTCAAAATGTCAATTTTGCAAATAAGTCCTTCTTTTCCCAAAAATTGCAAATAGTACTAATTAATTTCAGAAAAATCTGGAAAAATACTAAATAATTTTCAAATAATGAATAATGATTTTTCATAGAGAAAACTTAATTTTCCAAACTTCTAAAAAGTTATTTGCACGTGTTTTGCACGTGTACAAAAGATAAATCTTTTAGAAAATATTTATCAAATACTCAAAATCATTTAAAATTCATTTTCAAATAATTAAAATAATATTTGAAAATACGGGGTTCTACATCACTCCCTCCTTAGAAGAGTTCTGTCCTCAGAACTACCACTAATGAGTTCAAACACATACCAACAAAAGGAAACAATACTTCATAGATAGATCATAATCCAAATAATTTCATATAACATCACAATCAAATTAAAGATTACATCATGTATCAATCAATAGTTCAATCATTCAAAGAATTCCATTCTCATACAAGAAATACATTCATTCAAACAATTCAGGAAAATCATTCAGCATGCGATCCTCTGGCTCCCAAGTAGCCTCCTCGAACTGCTAATTCCTCCACAATACCTTGACCATAGGTATCACCTTGCTCCTAAGGACTTTCTCCCTACGATAAACGATCTCAACAGGCTGTTCCTTGTAGCTCAAGTTCACCTGTAGATCTTCAGGAACCTCCACCAACTGATGATTCTGATCGGCCACATACTTCCTTAATAGCGACACATGAAACACATCATGTACCTGCGCTAACTCCTCAGGAAGTTTTAATCTGTATGCTGTCTTGCCAATCCTCTCCATGATCCTGTATGGTCCAATATACCTTGGCGCCAACTTGCCTCCCTTACCAAACCTGATCACTCCTTTGGTCGGAGAAATCTTGAGAAAAACTGCATCCCCAACCTCAAATTCCAAATCTCTTCGTCGAGTGTCAGCATAACTCTTCTGCCGACTCTGAGCTTCAACCAATCTCTTGCGAATCAGCTCAATCTGCTCTGACGTCTGCTGCATGATCTCAGGACCATACATCTGCCTCTCGCCAACCTCATACCAACAAACAGGTGTCCTGCACCTCCGTCCGTACAAAGCCTCCTACGGTGCCATCCCAATACTTGCATGGTAACTGTTGTTATAAGCAAACTCAACCAATGCCAAGTATCTCTCCCAACTACCACCAAAGTCCATAACACAAGCTCTCAACATATCTTCCAGCACTCGATTCACCCTCTCCGTCTGACCATCTGTCTGCGGATGAAATGCTGTACTGAAATCAGTCCTGGTGCCCAAAGCTGCTTGTAAACTTCTCCAAAACCTTGATGTAAACCTCGGATCTCTATCAGACACAATCGAAACTGGAACTCCATGAAGTCTCACAATCTCTTCAATGTATAACTCAGCCAATTTCTCCATCGACTAAGAAATCTTCATGGCTAGAAAATGTGTCGACTTAGTCAATCGGTCCACAACAACCCAAATCGAGTCATTGCCCTTCGAACTCCTCGGCAAACCCGTAATAAAGTCCATGCTGATATTCTCCCACTTCCACTCCGGAATGGGTAAAGGTTGCAACAAACCTCCAGGTCTCTGATTCTCTGCCTTGATCTGCTGACAAGTCAGACACCTTGCCACAAAATCTGCTACATCTCGCTTCATGCCAGACCACCAAAAGTGGGGTTTGATATCCCTGTACATCTTCGTACCTCCTGGATGAACTGATAACAATGTGCTGTGTGCCTCCTGCAAGATACTCTCTCTCAACTCTGCATTATCTGGAACACACAACCTCTCACCCATCCAAAGAACTCCATCTTGGACACGAAATTCTGATAACTTGCCTTCTGAAACCTGCTGCAACATCTTCTGGATCTCCGAATCTGATCTCTGACCTTCCACAATCTTCTTTCTCAAGGACGGCTGCAGTCTCAACTGAGCCAAAGATGCCCCTAAACCTCGCAGTACCACCTCGATACCTGCCTGATCGATCTCTGCTGCTAACTCTCTTCGAGTAGTGATCAACCTTGACAAACTACTCTTCCTGCTAAGTCCATCAGCCACTACATTCGCCTTGCCCGGATGATACTTGATCTCAGGACGAATGTCTTCCAATACCTCCAACCACCTTCTCTGCCGAAGATTCAAATCCCTCTGCTGATAGATATACTTCAGGCTCTTGTGGTCCGTGTACATATTGAACTTCTCACCATAAACATAATGCCTCCATAGCTTCAAGGCATATATGATAGCTGCTAACTCCAAGTCATGCGTCGGATAATTCTTCTCATGCGGACACAATTGCCTCGAGCCATAAGCAATGACCTTGCCTTCTTGCATCAAGACACAACCCAAACCTCTGAGAGATGCATCACTGTAGATATCATAATCTTTTCCAGCTTGCGGCAATGCCAATATAGGCGCGGTAGTCAACCTTTCCTTTAACTCAAGAAAACTCTCCTTGCACTTATCTGTCCACACAAAAGCCACACTCTTCCGGGTCAAACCTGTCAATGGAACTGCAATCTGTGAATACCCCTGAATAAACCTCCTGTAGTAACCAGCTAATCCCAAGAAGCTTCTCACTTCCTTCACTGACGTCGGCCTGGGCCAATCCTTCACTGCTTCCACTTTCTGAGGATCAGTAGCCACTCCCTCCTTAGAAAGAATGTGACCAAGGAAAGCTACCTCAGACTTCCAAAATTCACACTTTGACAATTTGGCATACAAGCTGTGCTCCTGTAATGTCTGTAATACCACTGTCAAGTGCTTAGAATGATCCTCCTCCGACTTCGAATACACCAAGATATCATCGATGAAGACCACCACGAAGGAATCAATGAATGGCCTCAACACCCGATTCATCATATCCATGAAAACTGCTGGCGCATTCGTCAACCCGAATGGCATCACCAAAAACTCATACAGCCCATGACGAGTCCTGAACGCTGTCTTGCTCACATCTTCCTCCTTGACTCGCACCTGATGATATCCTGACCTCAAGTCAATCTTCGAAAACACCGCTGCTCCTCGAAGTCTGTCGAACAAATCATCTATCCGCGGCAGTGGGTACTTGTTCTGAATAGTCACCCTATTCAACTCCCTGTAGTCAATGCACATCCTTATCGACCCATCCTTCTTCTTGACCAACAACACTGGCGCTCCCCACGGAGAAGAACTCGGTCTGATAAGCCCTTTGCTCAAAAGCTCCTCAATCTGCTTCTTCACTTCATCTTGCTCTACAGGTGCCATCCTGTATGGAGCCTTAGAAATCGGCGCACTTCCCGGCTGAACATTGATGCAGAACTCCACATCTCTCTGCGGCGGTAACCCTGGAAAATCATCCAAGAACACCTGAGGAAAATTTTCGAACCACTGGAATGCCCTTGACTTCATCTGCAATAGACTTCTTAGATACCATTGCAGCCACCTGCGGGATCTTCTTCTTCCCTTGGAATGTTACTGCAGGTCCACCTGGTGCTTTCACCAACACCTCCTTCTGCTTGCAATCAATTGTGGCATCATAAATAGCCATCCAATCGATGCCTACAATGACACCCACTCCCAAAACTTGCAGTTCGATCAAGTCGATGCCGAACATCCTTCCACCAATCTCGATATCACAGCCCTCGTAATATCAATCCGCTACTAGCTCTTCACCTGACGGCGTTGCCACCGACAGAACCCTGCCTGGAAATAACTTAGGTTCCAAACCTAAGATCTTTGCAAAACTTGGCGATACAAATGTATGCGATGAACCAGTGTCAAACAAAACCTTTGCTCTTATTCCATTTATTAAAACAACTCCTGTTACAATAAGAATGATACTCAATCTTAAATTGTTTTGAAATAAAAGTTTTATTCATTACACTGATTCAAAAATGAAAGAAATCAAAATTCCTGCATACCCTGTATTACATCTTCCGAGTTCTTCGCATCCTCCTCGGTCAATGCAAATACTCGCCCTTGCCTCTTCGGGACTTTGCTTCCACCCGAACCGTCTTTCTTCAGTTGTGGACAATGGGGCTTTGAGTGTCCAGTCTGCCCACACTGAGAACAAACATGCTCTGCCAACTTCGGACATGCTGACCTGTAATGTCCTACTTCCTTGCAGTAGTAGCAGGTCACTCCCTGAGCTCCAGGTGCCTTCTGCACCGGTCCATTGAACTTCGCCTGCTTCGCGGGGAATCCCTTCCCACTCTGGCCTGATGCTGGCCTCTTGTTCCGGTTCCATGATTCCTGCTTCTTCTGAAACAGTTCCATATCTTCTTCAGTCATCGCGGCCCTCCTGACCAGCTTGTCAAATCTTCTAATGCCCAATGGAACCATCCTTGACCTCAAGATTGGCCTCCAGCCCTGCTCAAACTTTTTGGCCTTCTTCGCTTCGTCCATGACCAACTCTGGTGCATACCTCGAAAGTTGAGCGAACTTCGTCTCGTACTCCCGAACAGTCATGCTCCCCTGCTGAAGGTTCATGAACTCAGTCGCCTTCTTCTCTTGAACATCAAGAGGAAAGAAGCGATCTCTGAACTCCTCCAGAAAAGCTTCCCACGTCAGCTGCTGATCTCCCAAATTCCTCTTCAATGACTCCCACCATACACCAGCATCTTTCTCGAGCTGCATCGAAGCTAACTTCACTTTGCTAGCTGCCGGAGTCTCTGACACCTCGAAGATCGTCTCCATCTTCCTAATCCAATCATCTGCTAGTGTTGGATCAGCTTGCCCCTCAAAGACTGGCGGCCTCATCCTCTTAAAGGATTCAATCTGCTTTATGGGGTCGGCATTCACCAATCCATGTCCAGCTCCATGATTTGGCGGCGGATTCTGCTGCTGCGCTTGCTGCTGCGCCACATTGAGTGCCATCAATGTGTTCAAGGTCTGATAAACCTTAGCAAACTCAGCCTCTAGGTCAATTCCCGCTCCTCGAGAACTACCCGAACCATCCTCATTGTTGCCACCATTTCTACCTCTGGGTGCAACCATTTTGATTACTGCAAAACGAGGGTAAAGTTAGAGCACACATACAATTCAAACTCATATCAATGCCCTATGGCGAAGTCAAACCATAATTTCAAACCAAACATCGTAATTTAATTCTATGTGATACTCACACTCTGATGTCCACACCTAGGAACTCACTCTCTAGTGTCCACACCTAGGTTGGTTGTCATACTAAGTCTATTATTACATTGAACCTGAGCTCTGATACCAGTCTCTGTAGCGCCCCAAATTTCTAATATGAGAGCTTAGAAAATAAGTGGCGAAATCCCAGCAATCCACTTCAATACAACAATAAACACCAACAAACACCACTAAAATTTTCTTTCCTTTTATTACAACAATCATTACAAATCCCAGCGGAAGTCTAATCATCTCAACACAATTTAATCTTTTATATACAACTCAAAAGATCTCAAATATCCTTTACAATTTTACACCAAACACTAAATAATTGAAATTATCTCAAAATGCCCACTCAAGTTTCCAACCTCCAGTCTAAGCAATAACCTGCAACATGTGAGGCTAGAGTTCAACCCTAACCCCCAAACTAAAGGGGTCAGCCATAAAAATGGTGTGAGTGGCAACTAATCAAACAAATAACATAAATGAACTTAAAACATGATATCCAACAAATAATAATCAAACACTAAAGTATGAAGTAACAATAAAAGAGTAATGGGTGATACCAAAACCAAAAGCCAAGTGTGTAAAAAAAAAACAGGAAATCCGAATGCATAAAAGTGATTCAAGAAAACATCATGACTACATGCTGACAACGATGACTACTAAGAGATGAAGATAAACTATGATAATTTGCCTATGCTTGATCATTCCGGAGATTGATCCCACATCACAGGTATATTTCCTGGATAATTCAGGAGATCATCCCACATCTAAACATAGATTCCTTATCACAATAATACCCCAAAAGCGTCGCCTCGACTCTGATAATTCCGTAGTTCAATCCCACATCTCAAGATAATTACTTGGATAATTCCGGAGAAGTACCTCACATCTCAGGTTAACTACCTGGATAATTCCGTAGATAAATCTCACATCACAAGTTAATTACTTGGATAATTCAGGAGATTAAATCCTACATCAAAAGCCATACTGAGGTGCATAACTCAAGTTCCCATTCGTCATGACACTACTAATGCCTGTCCTTATTAGTTTGGGTTACTGAACAAATCTCCTAGAGTAGTGCACCCTACCGGACTAAAAATCTGAATACTGAAAATGTGCCTCAATGGGCCTCAACAAATAACTGAACAAATATCTCAACACCGGTATACTAGGGTCACATACCTCTAGAGACTCAAAAACAAATATCTGAACAAATTCCACTTAACAAGCGGCTCAACAAAATATCTCAAAATCATGTTCTTAACTGAACATCTCAAAAACAAATACTTAACTGAACATCTTAAAATCAAACACTAAACAAAACATCTCACAATCAAATACAAAGATCCTTCAGGACCAGTCGGCTGCACATCAGATCAGTCGACTGTCTAGAGGACATAATCCAACATTTCTCAAAAATAAACTAAGGCATAATCAGTCGTCTGGGAAGCCATCAGTCGACTGCCCCGAGACAAATACAAATAATTCTCATCAAAATATTCTAAGTATATAAGTCGACTGAAAGGTCATAGGTCGACTGTCCCGAAAGGACTGAACAAAATCACAAACAGAGGATCAGTCGACTGACCTCAGTCTAGGTCGACTGTCCCGAACAAATCTCAAGACTCAAAAATGCACAGTAGGCTCGTACCAGTCGACTGCTTCACAAGACAGTCGGCTGTCGGCTACAGGTTCCCAAAATATAGGTCTGAACACAAAACTAAACTGGAGTTTTTTCCAAGATTCATCGATCATAAAATTTAATTTATATCCAGGCAAATAAACAATTCTCAATAATCTCCATCATGGTTACATTACTCAATCAATCAATTCTCCAATCTCATATTCTCATGATCTCAATTCCTAATTCTCCCATTAGGGTTTTTCTCAACAAAATGTCTTCCATAACTTAATCCAAATCTGATTTACAACTATAAGATCCAGGTGTTTACCATCTAATCACAACAAAATCAATTCTTAATATGTCTCCCAACAATACGATCTCATAGATCAACATTTCCTCAACGAATCTTAATATTTTCTCATACATGGTTCAAATATCAACAAGAGTTCTCATCCTCCATAACAAATAAAAGATCCATACCGTACATTCAATGGGACTAACAAAATAATGGCATAATGATCACAAACAAGCATAACAAGATCTTACGTCATTCATCAATCAAGACAAACAAAACAAGCAAAGCAAAACAAAACAACAAAACAAACCACTCACTTTTGATTTGAAGAAAAGATCCACAAAAGCTCCTCCTTGCTAGATCCAAGAATCCTCCTTTGTTCTTCCAAAATAATCTTAAGAAATTCTGAATATACTCAATGACGGCTGGGAAAGAATTTCCCTTAAATATGCCGGGGTAAAATATTAGGGTTATATTCCCACTTTGCAAAATAATCCTTTTAAGAATACAATTTTACATACATAGGTTTAGTCTTGAAAATTCAATCAAATATCATTTAAATTAGGATCTAATAGAAGAATATACTTCCAAACCTCAAAAAATACTGATCGTAATGTCCAGCAAATAAATTTTGCACTCTAAACCCTCAAAATGTCAATTTTGCAAATAAGTCCTTCTTTTCCCAAAAATTGCAAATAGTACTAATTAATTTCAGAAAAATCTGGAAAAATACTAAATAATTTTCAAATAATGAATAATGATTTTTCATAGAGAAAACTTAATTTTCCAAACTTCTAAAAAGTCATTTGCACGTGTTTTGCACGTGTACAAAAGATAAATCTTTTAGAAAATATTTATCAAATACTCAAAATCATTTAAAATTCATTTTCAAATAATTAAAATAATATTTGAAAATACGGGGTTCTACATTACATTCCATCGGAAACCGGGTTTCATCGGGCTATCTCACCCGAACCCTCCTTGCCTCACACTTCAACCATACATATAGCCTTCACTACTAACCCATCTCCCGGCAAAGTATAATGACCACAATATCACACCAGCTCACAATCTATAGGATATACACCTATATGTCATACACAAGACTCCAAGAAAATAGCCACACTCGGCATACCACAACCCATATAACAAAACTCTAATATGGTGTTCAATTTCTCGCTTGGGGCTTCTAAGGAAAACATGGCAATGCCATAAGGCAAAACACCCGCATGGGTTATAAGGGATAACACTGACCCTAAGTCAGATCAAAGTCCAATAGAAATCGCAGCATCTATAATATAATCCGTACTTAGCAAAACACCCACAACACATAAAACAACTTCATATCCACAACTTAGCAATAATGAACCCATACACACATGACAGGATCACTAGGATAAACAAAAATTCCTAGTCAACCTAGGCTCTGATACCAAACTGTAACACCCCAAATTTTTTTTTTTGTATTCAAACTCAAATCTTTCAATTTCTATATCACTTTAATCATAAACTAAGAAAGTTAATTTTCAGGAAAAATTTTGACAGAGTCTCCCCTGTAAATTTCGCCCCGAAACACAAAAAGCTTACGGAATTCTGCTCAAAATTCCGTAGCTCACAATCCACATAATATTTTCATAGGCTTCCCAGGCCAAAATGAGCAGATACATACAGGCAATATAATATAATGCTCTGGGGACCAAACTCATAACGAATTATCAAATATCAAATAAAAACCATAAATTTCTTTGAAAACGAAGTAAAATTTTTAGAAAAACCTTTGTAAAACCTTCCACAAAGCCCAGTACTCCACAACGAGGTGGGTACGGGTCACAAACATACCACGTCACCCCGCACTATACTCATCGTCATCTTTTACATGCTTATACATCAAAAATACAATTTAAACCACAAATTTTACTATTGCCTCAATAGTTTATACAAAAATTTGTAATAAAACTCCACCTTACACAACTACGCCTCACCTCTGCACTACTGAGGACCTGAAACAGTAAGAGATTTAGGGTAGTCCTTGGACTCCTCTAACCCCCCAAACACTAAGAGGTTAGCCATTTCTGGTGTGAGTATAATGCAGACCAAGTACAATTGGGATCAAGTGTCCTAGCAATCATTGACTTCATAGCATTATCAGTAGAAATGGCCACTGTCATAAAATACTGACCATCTCCTTTTTCCTGTTGCGTATCGAGCTAAAATTTTCACATCCATTGATCCCTATCTCAATTAGTAACTTCATAAATTTTCTCAACTAATTCTGCCAATGTAATGGTACGAGGTACCCAAACTATTTCAGAATCCACCGCACTATAACAACAACCAATCTTTGGATCACGAATTATTTCACCACCAAAGTATAACCAAATAGAAATATCGTAATCCATACCTACGTATATTTATACAAATATATGAGTTATTATCTACCCAAATCATATCTTCACAAGCTTATTCGAAAGGATATAGCCGTAGATATTTGGGTAGAAGAGTTGAAGTTGCTATCCGCTTCAAGTATATCAAAATTTCAAAATTTGGATCTTTCGGAAGATGGATTTAGGGGTTTCAGAGCAATTTTATGGGTTAATTGACGAATTTTTATGGTTATTTTGATGAAAGTGAGATGAGAGATGGGTTAGGGTTTCAGGGTTACAAGATGAGGGGGAAGATAGAGAATTTAAGAAAAGTAAGATCTGATTTCGAGCTTGGGGGTTAAAGACCCAATCGACACTCGTTTTTTTAAAAAGCGAGTTTAGGATAAATCCCCTCGTTTTTTGAGAAAGCGAGTGTAGGCTGATGCAAAACCAAAACCTAAGACTCGCTTTCTGAAAAAGCGATGAGGAATTAGCCAAGCTCGCTTTTTCAGAAAGCGAGTAGCGCGTTTTGAAAATTTTAAAAAAAAGTAGGGCAGTTTGAAAAAAACTTTCAAAAAGTGGGACAGTTTGGGAAAAAAATCATATGATGACTAGTTAGAAACAAACTTGAGAGCAAAATTTCCTATTCTTTTCTGTTCTTCATCAACTAGTGTTTGTTTATAACATCAAACTAGCAAAGCAATTATCTGTCCATATTAAAATGCTACTTTAATTACCATTCTATGCATATATATTAATCTATCAAGGCCAACAAAAGAACACGATCATGGCCAACAAAATCACTGTGCATTACGATATTTTTTTTCTTCTTTTTTTGATATATTCATTGTTTGCTCCACTGGTGGTTTCTGTTGGTGTTGTTTACTTCGGTTATCGGTATGTAGTGGATAAGTATAACTTCTTGTTCGTGCAGAGTTCGAGGATTCCAACGGGCAATGATGGGAAGCTAACGGACCGGGTATTGTGCATTATCCACCTTTGTGTGGTCTTCTTCCTTATCTCAATGTTGCTGTTCTTTTCAGTGTAGGGTGACCCAACGAAGCTGCAGACAATATTTAATCTTGGTATCTTGCTCTGTTATAAAGTGCTTCCTTCTTAGATTGATGTTATAATAAACAACTTGATGATGGTTTAGTCTTTGTATAAGATTTTGTACTCTTTTTGTATGCATTGCTGGAAATTATTATATATGAAAATTATTATGAATTTTGTATCTCTCTCAGATTCTTCGTTTTAGATTAAAAAAAATATATATATATATATACCCCTACCCCGATGTTTTTAAAAATGCCGGGTAGATTTTTAACCAAAAAAAATATTTTAAAAATTGTTTTAAAAAATATACCCCCGACGTTTTACAAGTGCCCGGGTATACTAAACCTACTCCGGCGTTTTCGAAAGCGCCAGTGTAGGCTGCAAACAATCCCCCACACACATTTGTTGTGGCGTTTCCTTAAGCACAGATAGGGTATACTCCGACGTTTATAAACACCGGGGAACCTTGAAAGAAACGTCGGAGTTTGCCTCATCCGGTGTAGTGTTGTTAAGAGTTGAAGAATAAAATAAGTAGAAAACTTTACAAGCTGAGTAAAACTATGCATGAAGTTGGAAGTGGAACTTGAATGTTAGCACATAAATTAAAAGCATCTTTTTTCCGAAGTAAAGAGGATCCAAAGATTGTAAAGAGGATCCAAAGATTGCATATGAGGCTGAGCTTCTACTATCTTCAATTCTCTTTAATTATTTCAAAATTTATAACTAATTAATTTACTAATGTATAAAGGTAAAGAACATTTGACTTGTTGTCTAATACATTTGGAAAGTTCTCTTGTCATTTGCATGTTGTACAAAATCTCTTTGTTCTTTTCTTCATAACACGTATATTAAACTTTGTATAAAGTTTTACTTTTCTTTTTCAATTTATACCAACTTTGGGTAACGCTCATATATATATATATGCAACTTTGAGTAGCTCCGTGTTTGTAACATGGTCGGTAGATAACATCAATTATGCACGCATTTTGATTAGACTTTTGAGGAGTACAAAGAGAAGACCCCCTGATTCCCTCTAACATTGCTACCACCTTATAATAAATATTATGTTTTTACACACATTTTCAGATTTTCCTCCATTTTGGAGTGATTTCTTTCTTTCTTTTTCTCTTTCTTGCATGGATATTAGCTTTTACAAAAGGAATAGGCTTTATGTAGGCTTAGATCAAACAAAGGAGATTGTATCCATTAGTTAAAGAATTAGTAAAATACTGGGTTGTTAAACACCTAAAATGACCATTAATATTTATTTTTTCTAGTAGAAGTATAAACATTTCAATGATTTTCTTATGAGAGTCTGAGGTTCCTACATTTGGAATGTCAGAACTGAGTCATTTTCCAATTGTGCTATCTTGCAACTATTTGCCACATAACGTATCACTTAGTTTGTCTGCGAGTTTTACGGAAGTAGTCAACATGTAATAAGAGTTGCAACTGCAGTTTAAGATCGCGAATAGAAATAGCTCTTTATCTTAGCTTATGATAAAGATCGTGGTTGGTCTCCGCCAAACGATTCTAGCATGAATCACAAAGCAACAGATTGGACTCCCTGCCAACCTTTCTATTAACCCAGGCCAGATAGTTCGTCGGGCCTTTCGCAGGCCCATTTGCACACTCGGGTGAATCACCCGCAGTTTGCATCAGATGCTCCATCGATTACGCCGTAACTGCCAGCTCCTAAGATTAAGGATCTGACCTGACCAATTTCAGATCCGAGGTCAAGAGGATTTCAGTTTTGCCCAGGGATCTCTCCATAACGGATTTTTCCCGGACCTATCTATAGAACATCTACTGTACTGTTACAAGGTGATCACTCTTTTTGCTATAGAACCCCTTCCTCTAAATTGCTGCCTTCTGACTTAAGCATCGGAGGGTCTATTGCCGGGAATACTCCAGGTGTTTCAGGATTCTTTTTGCAGGTTGGCGAGTTGGCTCCTTCGCCAACCAATCCACTCAATTTTTCCTCGGATACAGAACGAAGGTCAAGATCACAGCCGTTTTCACAATTATAAGAAGTCACATTATTTGTTGCTCCCACTCCCAAAAAATGACCGCAACAGATTGACGCATTCTATGGGAAACAACCAGTCGAACCTACTCCTGATTCAAGTTATAATCCGAAGCAATTCACTCTCATGACACCTTAAGCTAAGAAGAGCACCGCCGTGGGCACCAATCCGCGGGGACCAGCTCCGAGCACATCTCGTTCTATCGCAAGGCAGATCGAACAACCTGCAGCGGATGACCTCCGTAATGTCCTCAACAACTGGCCGAGCCAGGGTGACCTCCGAATTTAGCTTAGTCGGTCGAGAGACGAAGCTAGACCATCGAAGTATGTGTACCCATAATTTCTTGTACATGAAAAAGTTGATTTAAAGTTAGTGAGACCTCGGGTACCAGCACTATTAAATTGAAAAGAGTTGAGATTGTGTTTTGAGATATGGCCGTGGAGCTATCTCGTATTTGTTGATAAAATCCGGTATGAGGTAAAACTAATTCTAGGCTTGGAAATTTATTCATGTCTTGAACTAAATAATTAGGCACATAAGTGAAGATGTAGTAAACTTGGGCAAACGTAAGTGGGTACTTCTATATAGTCGGCAGTGGATCTCCGTGGCTATAGACCTAGTTGGCGGACTGTGGTTGCTTCGTGGGAGATGGACTTTTATTTCTAAGTCCGGGACTTAGTGTAGTCAGCCGGATATTTACCATACTCCAATGTATATACGTATACCAGGGCTAGGGGGCACTTGCGGGATAGTTCACATGATGAGGGATCTGTTATAATAGCCAACGAGGCTGAGATCCATAGTCGTGAAATGGTCTAAACCTTGTTTTATTACTGTGTAGTTTCATGGTGAGGGATTAAGCCCTTTATTGTGGAGTACGTAAGCACTTGCCCTCAGACCTATGTAGTATGGGATGCATAGAATCCGAATAAGTGTGCATTAGTGTCATCGTAGTATAAAATGTGTGTATTAGGCATTAAGACATGACATACACTTACATGTTTAGCGTAGTCATAATTTAACACTTTATTGTTCATTCAACTTTTGTGATTTGTTAAAGTAATGAGATCATTATATGTACGACATAGAGAGGATAGCCAATAACATTTTCGTCAGTTGTAAGTGACTGACGTGCCCACAGCTTGATATGTAGATAATGGACTTTGCCATGAAGATGTTATGATGCAGTTGATGATTTACATTATTATAGTTGTACAAGTTGTATTTTATTTTATTGTTGTATATTTCTGCTGTGTAAACAAAGATGTAATGAACTCTGATGTATGATTGAAAAGTTTTATTTTCCTTGTAAAATTGTACGAAGTGAAGTAAAGATCCTGTGAAATCTCGAATTTGGTCTTATTTGGAATTCGGGGCGTTACATTTCCAATATGATATCTCAAAAATACGTGGCCAATTTCCAGCATCAACCTCAATTGTAATAGTAAACATAGCCCAAACACAGATAAATTTTCAACTTTTATTACATTAATTCTTTACAAAGTACAGCGGAAAACAAACATCTTGAATTACAAATTCTTTCTTTTACAACACATTCTTTAGCAATTTCATAAGCCATAACATCATCCCATCTCATGCATCCAAATCCCAAGCTATAGGTACCTACCTGTAAAACATGAGGCTAGAGGTAACCCTAACCCCCAAAACTACAGAGGTCAGCCATAACGGTGTGAGTGACATAAGAATAAATGCAACATAGATAAAACATAAGGCATAGAGTCATAAACATTTATCAACAGTAAGAATAAATAAAATAAGAAGTAGCAATAAATAAAACATGAAAACATCAAGTGAAACTAGACTAAGTGTCAAGTGTAGAAAAACAGGAAACAACATGCATGAAATCAAGTCAAGAAAACACCAATACTATATGTTGACTCTCTAATAAATACTTGTCGGATTCTATGCACCCCACTCTATATAGGTCCGGTGCAAGCCCTTAACGTTCTTCATTTGATAGGGTTTAATCTCCCATTATGCAACTAATCCTACTACGATGACTACTATGAGATTTAGACATTCTGCAAGTATTGTTTCTCGCCCTTTGAATACTGGAGGCCACTCCCACTCCGTAGATCATTCTGTGGCCCTTACGTCCATCGTCCCGGAAAACTAGAGATTGCCTCACTCCGCAGGTCATCCTGGAACCCTCATTGCACAAACATCCCAAGAGCGTCGCTCTCATTCTCAGAATACTGGAGATCAATCCCACTCCGCAAATCACTCTGTGGTCCATACGTCCATCGTCTCGGACTGGGGAATATCTCACTCCTTGGATCATCCTGGACTCTATAACTCACGTTTGCACTTATTTCATCATATCACCATCTAGTGCTTGTCCTTATCTTGTTAAGTTAATTAACTAATTATGAATCTCCTAGAGTTGGTGTACCTTACTAGACTGAACTAAACTGATCAACAATACAGCCACAACTGGCCAAACCACAAAACCTCAACTGCTGGTGCCTAGGGTCCCATACAATCTCTAAAGACTCAAAACTCAACCATCAATTCCAAAACATTCAATAAAACTCACAAATCCATCATCAAAACGATTAAATGAAGGAAAATTCTTAAATCAACAAAAATCCAAATTCATTTAATGTGCTCATAAAATTCCAGAATCCAAATGAAATATTAAATCCATTAAATAACAGAAAATCATATTTTGAAGTCGTAGAATATCAAAAAACATCAATTCATTGAAAACACATATAACTCACTTAAATAAGTTCATAAGAATACATCTGAAACTCTATTATAGATAAAATATAACTCTCTGAAAAATACTGTAATCTGTAGTAAAAACATTATTCAAAACAGTAGAGTAATAATCCATAATATCGAGAAAATAATCATTTAAAGGAAACGAAGAAAATCAACAAAATAACCAAAACAACAATTGACGATTGACCGCTCAAGAAGGGCAGTTGACTGTCAATTGGGAATTTCTCATAATAGGAACACGACGGTCGACCGTGACCTGCCATATACACAGGTTGGGTTTTTGTGCATGTTTTGACTGATATTCGATTAAAACTTTGTAAAATCAAAATGTAATTTCCTGAGGTGATAAAACATATCTTGTATAACATATAATAGTTATTAAAATACATCAAAACATATCAAGATCTCACAAGAGTAATTTTTCACAAAATTCTTTCAAAACAGTCAATATAAATTTGATTGTGTATATGTGTGTACTTTGCTTCAGCCAAAGCCTCAAAATCTCATCAGTAAGAAGTAGTAAAATGTTCAAAACCATCTCAGTATAAAAACAACTGAAATCCAATCAAAACTCCATCAAAATTCACAAAATCTCAAAAATCAGTATACAAGAATGTGAATGTGTATATATAGGTATTTGTGTATTAGTTAAACATTGTGAATCCATTGTATATATGTAGTATAATGTCTAAATTCAACTCAGTATGAAACAAATTAAGATCCAACTCAAAACTTCACAAAAGTCACAAACCAAACTTTGGCTTGCACACAAACAGACCCGAAAAGAAACAACTCCTCTTCACTTCAAAATTCAATCTTTTTGATTCAATAAACTCTTTCATAACTTGTTATACACAAACCCTACTGATCCCAATAGTTTACTCATGAATAAATACAATTATAACATGCAAACAATTAAGTTTTACTTTATCAAAGGCCTCAACAGATCATATGCATAGTATACACAGTAAGATTAGGTTTCGTTCATCTTTTATGCAATAATCAGCACACCACTCATCTTATGCAAGCAAAACAGCCAGTATATGATAGAAAGTAACATACCCATGATTTCTATTAGGTTTTTTAGCAATCATAAATTATCTATTACGGTTTTAATTAATTGATGGCATAGTTTCATGAAAAGATTCAATTTTTAATTCATCTACTCATCAAAGTTCATTATATCTACATACCATCATCTAACATGCTTTCTAATAGATAAATAATCACATACAATGTGCTTATAACAATAAGAAAACAAATATAAGTCACTCACCTTATTGAAGAATCAACCGAAGATAATAAAGAAATAAGAAGAATCCCTCCTTTTGCGAGAAAACCAAGATCCCCGCTTTAAAATTCCAAGAAAATAATAACAAGAAATCCCTTTGTGTTGTGCAGCAAAAAGACGGCTGCACCTCACACTTTATAGGCCAGAAATTTGTGTATCTAGGATTTTTGAATAGATTTGCAAAATGCATCTTTTAAATATATCTTTGCATATATGGATCCTTATACTTGGAAATTAAATATAACCATCTTAATTGAGATTAAAAAGACAAAAACAACTACCCTACTATCAGCAGACACTATTTTGAAAACCCAGAAAAACGAAATTGTACTTTTGCTCCTCTAAGTGGCAATTTTGCAAAAAAAATCGTTCTTTATCAAAACTTGCAAAATAAACCAAATTTATTAAAACAAAAAGTAAACTCTTTACCTTTGAGTTGACTAGGCATCAAGCCCAGCTCAAAAATCTGAAAATCTGGAGTTTTCACTCCAAGTGGTAATTTTGCACAAAGTCCATCTTTTTGTAATATTTGCAAATAGGTCCAATAATTATCAGGAAAATCCAAAAAATTTACAAATAATATTTAATAATAAATAATGAGTTTCTCCAAACTAATTTTTCACTTTGAACTTCCCAAGAAGATATTTGCATGTGTTTTGCACGTGTAAAAAACTAAATTTCAGAAAAATATTTATTAAATAACCAAAAATTCATTTTAATTCATTTATTAATCTTAAAAGCATCATTTAAAAATTTGGGGCATTACACTTGTCCTTTCCAAACCACCCAATTAGGAACCCTAGACCTCCGCAAACCCCTCCACAAACTGAGATGGACAACTCTAATATTTCCACAACCCTAGCTTCCATTCAAGTAACTCTTGCCAATATCAATCAGAGACATGAGAAATTAGAATTGAATTAAACTGTTGCCCCTGAGCTTCATGCTAATCGTCAGATCCCTCAAGAGAATATTCGTGACGATCGACGTCAAGAATGTGACCGTGACGAACAATATAAGAAGAACGTTAAGGTTGACGTTCCCCATTTTGAAGGCCACATGGAACCCTAAGTTTATCTCGATTGGATCTGTGCCATGGATCACTACTTTATGTGGTTTGCCATGAGCAAAGCCCTGAAGGTTAAATTTGCCACAATGAAATTGACGGGTAAAGCTCAACAACACTGAACTAATCTTGAACATGCCCGTAGAGGCTGAGGCCTGGCACCCATAGCCACTTGGGAAGCCATGAAAGAGAAGCTCACTGAGAGACATGTACCGTTATCGTTCCACACCCGATTGCTAGATTCGTGGAACCAACTCTATCAAGGAAGAAAATCCACACAAGAATATGTTGATAAGTTTGATGACTTCCTTATTCGGTGCAATGCCTTAGGTAAAGAGAATAAAGAACAAACTTTCTCTAGGTTCAGAGCGGGACTACGAGCCGACCTTAGGAACGAGCTAATTCATATAAATGTGGACTCATTAGCGGCAGCCTACGCCCTTATCCCCGATATGTATTTCCTTAAAGTAAGTTCCCATTACAAGTCCAGCGATTCAATGGATCATTCCTCTAAAATGACCCTTCCTGATCTCTCTAAACCTGAGCATTCATCTTCTCAGCACCCCAACAAGTCTTACCCAGGCAAGCACACTTCAAATCCCTAACACTGAAAGAGACTATTCTAAGATTGATCCTCTCACTAAGTGCTATAAATGCAAGGGATACAGCCATGTTGTTGGCAACTATCCTAGTCCTAGTAGGATCAATGTAGTAGAGGGTACCGCTGTCATTGCTGATGAGTCCGACAATGAGTTTACCTATAAACCTAATGTAAGCGATGACTTTGATGAAAAGGGGGATGACCAGTCTCTCAATTGTATTCAGTCTGTTCAGTCACCTTCATTGAGTGTACCTGAGTCACCCATTCTTTTCCAAGTAACTTGACAGCCTATAGATTTTATCTATGTGTTAGAACCACTGTTTTAAATTTTCTCCGATAAATTTCGGCCGAAATTTCGTTTCGGCTAGCTTGCCGATACGAAATCACATATTTTATACTTTAGATTATTTTGGACCGAAATTTGTAGATTTCAGCCAAAATTACCGAAATATCGGCCAAAATATTGCCGAAATTGGCAAAATATCAGCCGGAATAGACACATGCTATTGTGAATATATTTTAAAATTTTGTTTTACTTTTTGCATGTCTTTTAATATAGGACCTTAAGCTAAATAATGTGAGGATTTCGTATCGCTATTGTTTGTATATATGCAAAGTCAAATAAGTTTATTAACTAATATATTTTTTCTAATCAATGCAAATTAAATTTAGTTATATACTTATATTACATTCTCTTCTATATTCTTGTTAAATTATGCGAAGATTTACTGTAATTGATTCATGTCATTAGTTACATTATACAATATTTTATATGATAAATGACATGTAGGATATATAATATCTTATTTAGTAACAAAAAAAATATTTATTGAGTATAGAAAATGAACATCCGATATGATCCCAATTTTCCAAGATCTCCTCCGATATCTCCGATCCAAGACAAAACACCCTTTACCGAGACGAGTCCGAAATCCGAGATTTAAAACCATGGTAAGAACATCCTAGAGTCACAGAGTCTGCACCCACAGTTGCATTCATGACTTGCATAGAGAAATTTTCAAGGAAATTAACGAGAATAATTTTAACTACATATTAATAGAAGATACTACAAGGAAATTTATAACTCTTGATGTTGGTAACGAAGAGATGGTTCGGATTCGTCCGGAACGGTTTCCAGCTGGATCCGTTAAGAACTTGAATATTCATACTGTAGACCCATTTAAGATTCTTCATACAATCAATGATAATAGCTATGACGTTGAACTTCCTGAAGGCTTTGGCATAGGTAAGGCTTTCAATATTGAGGATCTAGTACTCTATGAAGGCTCAAAATTTCACTCTAGAAATTTTCTTATAGATGAGCCTACCCTACAGCCTAATGGTGAGATTCCCACATTTACCCCTCTACCTGATACTATTTACCCACCGACAGAAGAACTGAATAATATTTTAGATGATCAGATAATTTCTACAAGAGATGGTGATATGCACAAGTATTTGGTGAGGTGGAAGAAAAAACCGAAGTTGGATGACACTTGCAGTGATCGTAAGGAGCTCCCGCATCTGGATCTAGATCTTTTGGAGCACCATGACAGGATCATTGGTTTTGACTCGACTGGATCGAGCTCTCTCCCACCCGGAAAGAATGATGAGGACATCTATTCTGTTTAGTTTAGTATTTTATTTCAGTACCATATTTATTTTTGGCAATTATAGACATAAGTAATCTTTCTTTTATGCATTATAATATTTTTGAGATTTTTAGAATATTTTGATATTTATATCAAGATTTGTTTTGAGCCTATTTATAGGCCTTGAGATTAATGAGAAGTCATGCTATTCTTGATTAAAAAAAATTGTTGTGTTGAGTTTTGCTATTCATCTCTCCTTTGGTGATACAATTGAGATCCAACTTATTAGGGTTTGTGATAAATCCTAATAAAATTTTAGGGTTTGTGATAAACTCTAAAACTACCCTACATCCCACTATCTCAGATCCTGGAGTATAATAAAAAAAAATAGAAAAAGAAAAAAAATAGGAAAAAAAGAAAGAAAAACACATTTCCAGCTATAAGTTTTGCACGATCCTAAACATGTAAGTATGTGCGAAGGCATGCATATATCGATACAGGGTAAAAGCCAACACTGACTCAAAGTGATTGACAGAGGGACTTGGTTCTCTCTTGCCCCAAATCCAATCCAATAGCTATGATTTTTGCTTTAAAAATGTAAAAGCTTTTTCCATTAGCATGTTCCCTACCTTTTTTGGCATTTCGTACTGCAAGGCCAACCCTCCCAGGCTCCCACACTCTTGAAATAATGGATTCTTTGACAAACAGCAGTCCTCTTCATATACAAGACAATTGGGCTATCATAGCTAATGGTCATTTTCTATTTATTAATGTTTTCATTAAATTTTGAAGATTATTATTAAGGGACAAAACAAAGCCAATTAGCCAAATACTTCCAGCTCTCTTGAATAACCCAATGGCTCCCTTTATCCTTCACTTTCGTCCCTTTTGATGGTTCGTTTAGTCCTTCCTACTTTAAGCAGCTCTAACATTCCTGGACAAAACCCCCTTTTGTCTTTAATGCTAAGTCTCTTAGCTTATTGTCTAATTCCCAACATGCCCATTATTCACTAATCTCTACTGCTATAATGAGAGAAAACCTTAGTGTAATTTGTCCATCTACTAACTCGTATAATGCACGTGCATAATTATTGTAAATGAGATTTTAGATCAAATTCAGATTACGTCTGAATTTTTACTTTTAAAAAAATTATATTTATTAAGACGTGCATCGCACGTATAAACTACTAGTTACACTTAATGTCAAAACATAAATAGGGATACTGAATGGGGGTAAGCTTCACTAGTTTATTATTTGCTGAGAACATCCACAGTCGTTTGCTATATACCCAAAATATGAAAAATATAGAAAAAATCGAGCTGCAGTCGTTGTCTAAAAACCCAAAATTTGGGTATACGATGAACAGTTGCGTGCCAAATATAGCAGGTGGAATGGCCAAATGCAAAATATAGCTAACGGCACATAATACTCCGTCCGATCTAATTAACGGTGGATAATATGCCGTCCCGTACAAAAAGTACTGAGCCAATGATTAAGCAGCTTTTGAAAAAAAAAAAGAAAAAAAAAATTGACAACGGACGGTTGATAATCTTCCGTGTGAGGAGATTAACAGTACATTATAATCCGTCGCTGGGTTTTCTTGAAAAAAAAAAAAAAAAAAAGTCAACCGACGATACATAATGTAGCGTCAATGTTGCTAGAAGGAAGATTATCTACTGTGTGAGGAATTTTTCCTTTTTTCCTTTTTTTTTTTTTTTTTTTTGTCTTCTAGTGCTTTAAAAAAACAAAAAAAAAAAAAATTTAAACAACCAAAAATGGGACGGTTTATAGTGTACCGTCAATGTTGCTAGAAGGAATATAATGTACCGTGTGAGGAATTTTTCCATTTTTTTTTTTTTTTTTTTTTTTTTTCTCTTCTAGTGCTTTAAAAAAAAAAAAAAAAAAATTTAAACAACCAAAAATGGGACGGTTTATAGTGCACCGTCAATGTTGCTAGAAGGAACATAATGTACCGTGTGAGGAATTTTTCCTTTTTTTTTTTTTTTTTTTTTTGTCTTTTAGTGATTAAAAAAAAAATTAAAAAAAAAAAAAAAAAAGGACGGACGATTATATTCCGTCATTCTTAATGGACGGTTGATAATCTTCCGTGCGGTTATATTTTAGCTTTCGACGACTGCAGCAACATTCCCTTTTTTCTATTTCTAAAATGCTATATACCCAAATTTTGGCATGAACGACTGTGGATGCTCTGAAGCAAACCAAAATGAGGGTAAAGAATAGCACATGTTTCAAGGTGTCATTGTCAAATGACTGACAATAAGTCCATTGTTAGCAGTTCAAACTCTCCAATATCTTCCCAATAATTGTAGGAAGAGTTGACCTTGTGGGTTTTGCACCAGGCACAAAAAAATATGCTAGACAGCTGAATTGAAGAAGACCGATTAGGTATTGGGGATCAGTTGGCCTTGTTGACTTTGGGGTTTTCAGCAGCTCACCTACCAACTTGGGTAAGGTCTATCTTCACAATCTATTTAGTTTGGCTTCGCTGTAAGTTGCCATTTGTGTGAATAGTGTGTTACCTTTCCTTAATGATGAATGCTTTTGTGAACAGAGCAGACTAGCATGTGTGAGTGAATGGGGATTTGAAGTGATGCCATAATTAATTATTTGTTCTCTTCATTGCAAATGGACTCAAAAAGATTAGTGCCATCAAGGCATCAGAGATCCAAGAGGTAAACAAACCTAGTATTTTTCCCTTTTTCTTAGGATACATTTACAGATTTTATTATTTACATTTTTGTGCAAAGATCCATATGAGCTCCTTAGCATTTGAGGGGTACTGTTGCTGCAAGCTTTGCTGATATGTTTTGTTTGAAGTTACAGTGATTCTGTGAAGAGGAATAAGGAAGAGAAGATGTTAGACTCTTCTTTATCTTTTCAGCATATTAAGTTGGTATTGTTCTTCATCCTTTGTTTTAACCATCTTTCGCACTTTTACTATTCTTTCTTAGAAAAAGAAAAAGAAAAGAAATATGGTTTATCCTCAAATTTACAATGCCTTTGTTTAGTGTGTTTTTCTTTAAAAAAAACTTTATTTATTCATGGAACTTAAGTTGTATGTACTAAATCAGACAAATGGTTTATTCCTATTGAATACAACATTTATGGTGTATTAATGGGTATATTAATGAGAGTTTATGAATTTTTTTTAGGAAAAAGAAAAATGCACTTTGTTAGACAAGTGAGGTATAAGGAATACTAATTGTAAGTTTGTAACCTTGATTTCACTGCAAAGGATGTGGGCAAAGCTAAGGACCACAGTGATGTGAAGAGGAAAACACAGCCTGCCACTATAGCCCAGACTTCTCCGGAGCAGCAGGTATTTGATTCTGAACTCAGTATTTTGATTTAATTATTTGTGTGTTTTTGTCGTCTTTGTTACTCCTCATTATTTAAAGAAAACCTGTAAATTTAGCACATAATTTATCATAATTACTTAACAGGGAGATAGCAGATACAGTTATATGGACAGATTCTTTTGAATTTCTCTACGGTTTGTTAGGTAGCAAGTGGGTAATGTATTTGGTAAGAGATGACATGAATGTTTTTAGTAAGAATTTTTTTGACCTTTAATTTGGATTCTCAGTATATTCACTAAGTATTGTGGACACCTCCAAAAACAGAGTTACAAACTAATTTTGTAGAGACATGAGCCCTTTAACGCGAAACTTTCCCAAAATATGTATACCAAAATCAAATTATTTAGTCATATTAATTGTTATGCCATACAGATTTCGCAACTTGAAAGACAACTGAAGGATCAGTTGCAGGTGCATGGTTCTCTGGAAAAAGCATTAGGATATCAGCCAAATAGCATGGATTCTTCATATGATACTTCTATGCCTAAGGTACCTCCTATAGAATAACTTTGTATTATCATTGTGATTATTGAAGATGGCAAAACTTGCTGCATTTTATTCATTATCCTATAAGCTGACAACCAAAACAATTGAAGAAGAAAGAGTAAATCCTAAATATAACCCCTTTAGTCTCATAAAATAAAAAATACACACTAATGTTTCTTTCTCATCACTTTGCCCAAAAGTTTTAAAAGTTTGCAAATTATTTTTAATAATATATGTCGATATACTGTTTGTTAAGCTTAACAAGTGATAACTCTCAAAATGCATATTTATATATTGTAATACTCAGGACTCCTTTTGATCTGAATGCATGTCGAAAGTTGAGGTCATACAAATGTTTTATTTAGGAGTGAATACTTCCAAATTCATATATCAGTTAGTAGGAATGTATCTTAACCCTGTGTGTATTTCAATTGCTGTTTTTACTTACCGTGATACAAAATGAAAGGACTTTTGCATTTATAAAGATATAAAGCAGCACAAAGTGTTCGCTTTTTTTAAAGTTTAGGGGTGCAAAATGTTGGAAAATGAACTTTAGGTGGGATATTTGCTTTTCTGTAAAAAAGTCACATACATAGTCTACAAGAAAAGAACACCATGTGTAAGAGCATCTCCAACCATACTAGCTAAAATGGCTAGCCAAATTGTTCAAATAGTGTTTTTGCCTAGTGAATTTGGCTAGCCATTTTGCTTCATCTCCAACCATGCTTCTTCCTCTATATTTTGCCTCTTGCTTTCCATTTTGCCTCTTCATATTCATGGCTAGGCAAAATGCCTAGCCATTATGCCTAACCGTTGGAGATGCAAAATGAGTGTGACACTCCAAATATGGCTATGCCTCTTCATTTTGGCTAGCCGTTGGAGATGCTCTAAGTAAAATATAACAAAAAGAAGAAGATGATCTGAAGCATAGTGCATCAATCTTAATCCGTAAATGGACTCCTTGATTTGGTAATGCTGAACCAGTAATTTTTGTTGAGTTCAAAGAACCACTATCGATCGAAATATTATATTGATGTTTGTTCTCGTTCACTACATTTGTAGCCCACAATGGAGCTGATAAGGGAGATTGCAGTGTTAGAATTAGAAGTGATGCATCTCGAGCAGTTTCTTCTATCACTCTATCGAAGAGCTTTTGACCAGCAAGTATCTTCCTTATCTCCTACTGCTCCCACGGAAAAATCAGGAAAGCCACCAAGCTCAATACAGAGAAAGCTATTTCAAGAAGCGTCAACCCCTCATATTTCTTCCAATAGAACAAAGTCGGTAATTAACTCAAGTTATATACTCAAGGTTCGAAAGATAGATATTGAACAAGCAGAGGAAGCTCACTTGATGGGTCCGGGTGTTCACCGCTGCCAGTCTGCACTGTCCCATCGTGCGGTTTACTCTGCCAGAATATCTCCTTCAGAAGAAAGCCTAATGAGAGCTCTTGATTCATGTCACTCTCACTCTCAACCCCTGACTTTTCTTGGGGTAACTGATTTTTCATTTTTTAAGATTTTAAATATGTCGCTGGATGTGTAATTAATTTTGTTTCGGTTGCCCGGATAGGATGAACCATGTAGTAGTACTTCAGGGGTCACAAGCCTAGCGGAATATCTCGGTACCAATATTGCTGACCACATTCCCGAGACACCCAATATAATTTCTGAAGATATGGTCCGATGCATGGGTGCCATATATTGCAAGCTTGCCGAACCCCCATTAGTTCACCATTGCCTCCCTTCTTCACCTACTTCATCCTTCTCATCCATGAGTGCAGTCTCTCCCCAATATCTTGGCGATGTATGGAGTCCTGGCAATAGAAAAGAATCCACACTTGATGCACGGTTAATAAATCCTTTCCAAGTTCAAGGAGTTGAAGAATTTAGTGGACCTTACAATGTAATGGTTGAAGTGCCTTCGATTTGTACAGACAGTAGGAGGTTGAATGAAGTGGAAGGCTTGTTGAAGAATTACAAGTGAGTCCAAAATTTTATTTTCGGTTTCGTCCTTCCATTTTATTCTAAAATGATATTAATTTGATGTTCTCCTTTTCCAGATCACTCGTTCATAAGTTGGAAACGGTTGATCCAAGAAAGTTGAGGAATGAGGAGAAGCTTGCTTTTTGGATCAACATTCACAATGCTTTAATGATGCATGTAATGCTTTATTCTCAACATAATATTCAGTTGTAATAGTCAATAAATTTCTCTCTTGTTCTCTATGAAATATAACCTTCTATATGAAATATAACCTGAGTCTATATATTGATTTTTCAGGCATATACAGTTTATGGAATTCCAGAAAAGAATACGAAGAAGGAATCACTACTCATCCGGGTAAACTTCTTACTGAAGGATTCATTTCGATAGTGATATAGAAATATTGCGTTTTCATTGATTGTTTTTCTTTGATCAGGCCGCAAGTGTCATAGGTGGTCGCTCCATAAGCGCATATACAATACAATGTTATATTCTTGGATGTCGCACACATTGTCCTGGTCAGGTATGCCTAATTCCTTTGCAAATCCTATTTCAGAAACATTCTTATATATGATTAGCAGTCAAAAGACTATGTAAGCAATTCTCATTTCTTAAAAAAAAGTTCAAATTTCTCCCACAATACCTGCGGTCTTTACATTGTAATATTTATTTAGCATTTTACAAGCTTCCAACGATTTCAAAAAGATCATGGCCTTTGATTTATATGCTATATATTATAATAATAGTATATATATATATATTTAAAAATAATAATAATAATAATAATAATAATAATAATAATAATAATAATAATAATATATATGTAACAATAATATATTATAAATATATAATAATAATAATAATATATATAATATATATAATATATATAAATATATTTAGAGAGAGGATGTGAAAAAACAGAAAATAGTTGAAGTGGAGTTTTGTGAAAACTGTTTTCATAAAACAACCAAACCAAACGGGTTTTGGGGTTTTGGAAAAAAAAAAAAAAACAACCAACCAAACAGACCCTTAGCATTTTACAAGCTTCCAACGATTTAAAAAGGATCATGGCCTTTGATTTATATGCTTTTGTTACCACAATATGAAAACGTTTCTGAAGAGCTTTGGACCATTCTAGAAAAATGTACACAAGACCATTTCATTTGACCTAATTCTATAATCCATTATGATCAGAACTCAATAAATTGTTTATGCGATTGTAGTGGTTTCGATCCTTGCTTTCCCCAAGGACGAGGTTGAAAGTTGGAGGTGAATGGAAAGCGCATGCTATAGAGTACTCAGAACCCCTTCTACATTTCGCTCTTTGCTCAGGAAGCTATTCTGACCCTGCGGTAAGCTATGAACTATGTATAACTTTATGATTAGTTCAAATTAAGGTGTGCAATGTTTCACTAACTTGACTGCGATTTAATTCTCCTTAGGTTCGTATATATACTTGCAAGAGAGTATTCCAGCAAATGGAATCAGCAAAAGAAGAGTATATATGTGCAACTGTTGGTATACGAAATGAAGAGAAGGTTCTGTTGGCGAAGGTCATCGACACTTATGCAAAAGACACCAACTTGAGCTCTCAAGGTATTTTGGATATGATCAAGTGCCATCTCCCTGAAATTCTTCGGATGGCAATGCAAAGATGCCAACAGGGAAGATCTCACAAAATCATCGAGTGGGTTCCTTATAATTCTAGTTTTCGGTATTTGCTGTCAAAAGAGTTAGCAACTCCTCAGATACAGTGACAGTTCAAATTATAGAAGATATAAGTACTACGTACGTCAAGATTGGGAGGGGTAGTTGCAAACTGTTTGGGATTCTTTTTCTTTTGGGGTTTGTACAAAAATGAGCTGATAGATGAACATATAAAGGCTGACTACTACTTTGTAACTGTGAAACACTGTATGTTTTGTAGATTATGAGCATTTTGAATTAGGTTTTATAATTTTGGTATAAGATGTATGTTATGTACGGAAATTACCAAATGATTCACATTTTATTCTGAAACAAATTGTCAATCTTATTCTGTTAGTATACAAACCAATTGGTTATATCGACAAATCATTTTTGTAAACCAAATCACTGTGTGAATATATTTAGATTTTCAGATGGATTCACTTGTTGGTTTGCCGAGTATATTTTTGACAAAGATAATGTGTTGTAGTACATACTACTAATTCTATATATGGGATAATGAAATAAAGTAGTGCTTCTACTGACTTTTGAATCCCATGATATCCTTTTTTTTTTTTTTAAAAATTTATTTTAGTCAAAAAAGATGAAGTTAGGGGTTATACATTACTCAGCGAACTTCAACTATCCCCTAACGTTATCCTCTAATAAACACAGTAAACGAGTATAGGAAATAAAAACGCACAATAAATTTATAATAGAATTTCTACCCTCTATATATCGCATGCCACAACCAAGAACAATTTTTGGGGCCTTTCAGATCCCAAAGATTAGGAGGAAGTTAGTATTTGGCATGAAAGAAGCAAGAGGAGAGAGACTCAGAAGCGGATTATAGAGATTCTGGCGAGGTGTTTTTCCGTATGTAACCTTCGAAGGAAGGCCTAGGCCTCCACATTCGATAGGCTGACCAAGAGTGTCCCACGCCACGCCACGCCACCATGTGATCCATCTCCTTTGGACCATAGAAAAGATCCTAAATTCACGCACCAGCTTGTCGACCACTGACTTTGGTACCCAAACCATTGCTTAATGTATATGCAGGCAGCGCTTGCACAACTGATTTGAGGAGCACCACATGACATGATATGACATGACCAGTAAAAGTTTCCAACCAGAAAGTCTCTTAGAGCATACAACGGTGTTTCTCAAATACAAGAAAACTAGTATTTTTCACGTGCAATGCACGTTTTGATAAAGAGTTGAAGTTAAATGTGCGATACATGTAAATCAACAATAAATAGCACGTGCGATGATTGCCTTAATTTTTTTTAAAAATGGAGCTGAACGGGCAATACACGTATTTTTTAAAAATTAAAAAGGAAAAATTTTGATGTGTACGTAAGATGCACGTGTTGAAAAATAGATTTGGAGTTCACATCTTTGTTTGGTGACATAGTGAGAACTCGAACCTGAGATCTCCTTCATATTAGTTATGCACGTACGATGAACGTATTGGTAGATTGACAAATGACACTAAGGTCTTCTCCCATTATAATATTAGAGATTAGAGATTAGAGATTAGAGATGGCAAAAATAGAAATAGGAAATGAGAGGGAAGCCTGTAATGATCGTTTGTTAAAAATTTCTCAAAAACATAACCAAACGAAACAAGTTGTATCGTTTACACGTTCGTTGAGTAAAAATTTTTTTTTTTTAAAATGTTTAAGTTAATAATGTTTAAGCTAATTAACTATTGATTAGATATTAAAATAGTTAAATTAAATAAATTAAATATTAAAATATATAATAATCTATCTAATTAATACACTAATCTACCCAACACCTAACCTTAACCTCAGAAATGTGTTGGACGGGACGTGTTGTCCCGTCCAAGCAATTTTGTGCTTCCAACGGGACAACATATCTCATTTGACGATTTGTTTTTTCAGACGGTACAACATGTACCGTCCGATCATTTTTAAAAAAAAAAAGTCAAACGAAACAACTTGTTTCGTCGGATCCCATTAAAAAAAAACAAAGGACGGAACATGTTCCCTCCCCTATAATTTGATAATCGAATTGGAGCATCCACAATCGTTTGCTATATTTGCCATATTCCCATATTATGAGAAACATGAGTCTGCAGTCGTTTTCTATTTTGCCATATTATGGCAAAAACGCTACAGTTTGTTCTCATATTTGAGAAACGAATTGGCAATTCTTGAGTTATAGGGTCCCTTGGTTTTTTATTTATTTAATGGGATCCGACGAAACAAGTTAATTCGTCGGAGTTTTTTTTTAATTTATTTTTATTTTTATGATCGGACGGTACATGTTGTATCGTCTGAATTAAAAAAAAATTTGGAAAATCGTCAAACGAGACATGTTGTCCGGTTTGAAGCACAAAATTGCTTGGATGGGACAACATGTCCTGTCCAGCACATTTCTCAGGTTAGGGCCTGTTTGGTTGGAGGGGAGGGGAAGGAAGGGATTTTGAAAAATATTTCTTGTTTGGTTTATTTATTAGGAGGGGAGGGGAGAGGAAGGGAGGGGTGCAGAATCCCTCCTGAGCCAATTTTGGCTTCCCTCCAATATTGGGGGGATTTGGAGGAGAGAGAAAGTGAGTCTAATTTTTTTAAAGTGATTAGACTAAACTGCCTTTTTTAGATCTAAATCCCTTAAATAAAAAAGATATCCTCTCTCTCCCGACTCTCTCTCTCTCCCACTCGCACTCTCTCTTTCTCCCCCTCCTCGTCGCGGAGGCGAGGAGCAGATATCCTCTCTCTCCTGATAGTAATAGTTACCGAGTTTTCTTGTGCCACCAGAAAGTTGGTTTTCCACTGAAAATTCCTAATGATATTCACATTTTCAAAATGTATACCAGCATTTCATTGACAATGATTGCACATAATTCATTATTAATTGAACAAACATTAATCCAAACCTGAATTTAAGCAGGACGGCCTGTATAGAGTCTCATCTTGTTATGCCATATGCTTGCTACATATCCAATTTCAGTTCCATGACTTCATGCTCATTTCGTCGAGACCCCACAAAGTAGAATATTTCTTGAACAACTATAATATCATTTACCAGTGTTTCTACTTCACAAAAGCACTCTACTCAGGCAAAACAATATACTGTAACACATTCAATCTTCCCTTATCTTGCAGCAATTCTCTCCATAACATTACTCTATCATCTGTAGCAAGTATCCACATAAACCCCTCTCAATAACCATGCATTTCCCTACTTGTCCAATACATCAAGAGCATCCAACACTACCTCATCCTATCACTGCCTAATCCATTCCCCAGTAAGTGTGCCTGCAACCGAAGCAACTATATATAAGTAAAACCCATCGCTTCATCGAGCACATGGTGTACTAACAAAAAAATTGCAGCAAGATGTCCTCCTTCAATCACGAAAAGTGAATTGAAAGAATACAAATTAAAGTATTTTTTCTTAAGATCTAGATGAGTTGAATCTTGTTACTGTTTTTGTCTATATATAATATTACATAAATATTGGACTTACAGTAGTGGTTTAGCCAACTGGTGGTCTCAGAGCATGTAGCATTTGGGGCAAGAATCTGATTTAATTTGTTCAGGTACTATCAATCAATTTGCCTTCATTATTTTGTTTATTTGTCTTCATTATTTTGTTTATATTACAAAATTAGAATTAGAAATAATAATACATAGGCTCTCCTAAAATATGAAAGGGTATCAAAGTAATTTAATTATAAAATTCCTTCCCTCCCCTTGTGAACCAAACAAGAAGATAATTATTTTTCCTCCCCTCCCCTCCTTTGAACCAAACAGAGTCTTGATTAAAATCCCTTCCCTCCCTTTCCTTCCCTTCCCCTCCCCTTCATTAAAATTCCTCCAATCCCCTCCCCTCCTTTGAACCAAACAGAGTCTTGATTAAAATCTCTCCCCTCCCTTTCCCTCCCCTCCCCTCCTCTCCATTAAAATCTCTCCCCTCCTCTCCCCTTCTTTGAACCAAACAGACCCTTAATGTTAGGTGATAGGTAGATTAGTGTATGAGTTAGATAGATTATTATATATTTTAATATTTAATTTATTTAATTTAACAATTTTAATATCTGATCAATAGTTAATTAACTTAAACATTTAAATTTTTTTTTTTTACTCAACGTGTAGACGATACAACTTGTTTCGTTTGGTTATTTTTTTGAGAAATTTTTAGCAAACGACCACTACAGGCTTCCCTCCTATTTCCTATTTTTATTTTTGCCATTTTCTCATATTTGAGAAACACCATTGTGGATGGAGCATCCACTACTATCGTTTGCTAAAAACCTAAAATATGAAAATTTTAGCCAAAATTATTTCACTATCGTTTGCAAAAACCTATTTTTTAGCAAAATCGTGAACAGTGGATTGCTATAGATAGCAGAGCGAAATAGCAATTGCCAAATATAGAAGACGGAAGATTATCTTTCGTCTGTAAAAAAATTTCAATTGTTTTCAATATTATAATAAGATAGATGAAAGATCTTCTTCCGTCTGTCGAGTTTGAATGGTCAAAAGTTGAGAGACTGAAGAAGATGTTCCGTCTCTCCATTTTAATTTTAAGAAGAAAAAAAAAGAGATGGAAGAAGATCTTCTGTCTCTCAATAAAATAAAATAAAATTGAGAGACGGTCCTTTTTTTTTTCTTTTCTTAAAATTAAAATGGAGAGATGGAACATCTTCTTCCGTCTCTCAACTTTTGACCATTCAAACTCGAAAAAACAATAATTTGAGAGACGGAATTTCTTCTTCCGTCTTTTTTTTTTCTTTCTTAAAATTAAAATGGAGAGACGGAACATCTTCTTTCGTCTATCAAATTTTGACCATTCCAACTCGACAAACGGAATAAGATCTTTCGTCTGTCTTATTATAATATTGAAAATAATTGAAAATTTTTTACATACGAAAGATGATCCGTCTCTCCATTTTAATTTTAAGAAAAAAAAGAGACGGTTCTTAATTTTTTTTTTTTCAAAAGAATTCTCATTTTTTTTTTTCAGAAAAAAAAAATCAAGGAAGATCTTCTTTTTGTAACGCCCCTGCCTCAGCTCAGACAATTTATACAATTTATTAGACAAATTATTTATAGTATAGTACAACTGTCCACCACAAAAAAAAATCAAGGAAGATCTTCTTTTAGTAACGCCCCTATACAAGTTATCAGACAAATTATTTATAGTACAGTATAACTACCCACCACAGGCTTCTCTCAAAACGTGGTTAACTGGATTGGTGACTCTTGATCATAGGCTATATTATTTATAGTTTTTTATTCTAATTCAATTACCGATGTGGGACAAATCTCACACCCTCTCTCCTCTTACTCATGTGAGTAAGTACAGCCGAAACCCCCAAGGGGCCCCCACTGTGCCACGTTAGCAAGGCAGCAGGTTACTGCCTCTTTCAACCGGGTGGGCCCCCCATGTAATACCGCAATTTTCATTTATGAAAAGTATTATTTTATTTTTGCACGTATTGTGCACGTGTAATTTTTTGTAGTATAAAAACTTATAATCATTTTCATTATGGATAATGTGTGTGTGTGTGTGTGTGTGTGTGTGTGTGTGTGTGTGTGTGTTCTCTAATTGTTTTTATAAAGGCCCAATTTCTTCAAATAAGCATAAGTCATTTTAGCCCAAATCTAATTTATTTTGTAAACCATTATTTGGCCCATTAATTAAAGTCCATGAGTTATTTCTTCTTTTATCACAACTGTAATGTAGACTACTTTTATAAGAGTATTTTTATAAAAAAAAATAAAATGTACAACTTTTTATATGGAGAACTAATGAATGCACGTGCATTGCACGTACACGTGCATTGCACGTACACGTGCATGAAGCACACTATGGGCCAGTTTTGAATGGAGGGAAAAGGAAAAAGGGAAGTGGAGTTATGGGTGGTAGTTGTTTGGATCATGGTTGGTTACTACAACTTCCCCTTAACTCCTAGCCTTTTATCTTTAACTCCTAGATTAATCCTAGCCCTTCATTTGCTCCAATTTTAGTATAAATACCCCCCCCCCCCCCCCAGCTAGTTATTCTTGCACTCTTCATTTCTCCAAAACCTATAGTAGAAAATACAATTGTTAGTAGTGTAGTAAGTGAGATAAAAGATTGAGAGTTTGTGGGTGAGTCGTGCTTGCAATCAAAGGAAGGCCGGCATCATCACAAGGAGGGCTCGGATTGCATCTTTTGAAGGTTCGGGTGCACATCAAGGAGGAGGAGGAACACTCTTTTGGCAAGCTCGCGAAGGACTATTTTGTTTAGGTAGTGTTGCAAATTTGTTCTCTAAAAAATAAGGTGGGTTATTTTTCATATTTCTAATTAGATATCATGCTAAGATTGATTGAAATGATAATGCATGAAAGAGATTAATAAAAGTACACTTAATGGGAAAAATGGCTTATTAGTTGATTGAATTGATGCTAAATAGATTGCATGTTATTCCGTCATGAATCTTAAGTTGTATGTAAATTGTTTGTAGCTATAAAATGCTTGAATTAAAATTTGTTGTTAGTATCAAAACTAAATGCAATTGCTAGTAGATAAAATTGTTGCTTTATGTGATTAGATGGACTTTTGTGATAATGTTTAGAATAAGTAACTTGAAATATGTTTTGGGTTTGTAAAAGAAAAAAAAATAAACAGGGAAGTGATATAGGAAATATTAATGTTAAGTTGTATAAGAAATGTCAAAATGAGATGTGATAGTAGTAGTATACAATTTAAATTAATTGTATAAAAAATATGTATTTAATTACTAGAAAAATTATTTTTAAATTACTGGAATGTCAAAGATTGTTTGAATAAATATTCTGGAGATTTACAAGAATTTTAGTAAAAGCAAAACTAAAATAAGAGCTTTGAACATCGAAATGTTCTAATTGAACAGAAAATTGATTGAAATAAAATTCGAGTTGTAGTTGAGATAACTTGAGCCTATAGCTCAAGTGGTCGGTAGGCTCTTTGGCGCTACAGTGGCGCGGTGTAAGTGGTTGAGGTCGCTCGTTCGATTCTTGAGAACACCAATCTTTTATGTGCGTTTAAAATCTAATCAATTTTCAGTCCGAGAGCATTTAAGTCTCTGACCTTTCCTTATATCGATGAGCACAAGTAGCCCAGTGGCTAGTGTGTGCGGTTTGTTTCCCTTGGGTCGCTGGTTTGAATCCTGGCTTGGCCAGAATATTACATTTTTTGAAAAAATGATTTTGTGGGTTTCTTAAGGTGTAAAAAATTATGAAAAAAATACTATTATTATTCTAAATTCATGTGTGACCTATGAAAATTAATTAGGAGTCATTGGAAGGAAATAAAGTATATTTGGGAACAAAAGTATAGTTAGAACTATAGCTTTACACTCTTATATTTCATGAAAAATGTGTTTTGCAAAGAAAATTGAGATAAGTGCTAGAAAAGAAAATTTTGAAGGAAAGAAAGTATATGTTGCGAAGTTTATCAGAGTTATTCTTATTAAAGAATAGTGTGACAATAGTGAGTAGTGAATATTCACTTTGGCTAGATATTTTGTGATATGATTTTTAATGTGGAAATATATGTGGATTAAGAAATGTGTGATGTATAATTGAACTTCAAGTATGATTATTGACTCCTGAAAAGATTGGAAATCATGCAATTGGAAAAGAGAAATGTTATTGAGTATGACAACTCAAACATATGAATTTGTGAAATGAAATTGAAAATTAGGGTGTAGCCAAAACTCACACCGGCAAGTGAAAAGTGATGAAATATGATTATTGACATTGAAAAGACCAAGTTTGGGTCATTGTGAAATGAAAGAAATAAGACCGGTAGTAGTGAGAGGGCTAACTCTAAAAGATTGATTTTGTTCATGATTTCATTAAAATTAAGGATTAGTTACATAGTGAAAATGTGATGAAAGTAAGAGAAAAACATTGAATATGAGGGCTATTGGATTGGCGGCGAGAGAGTATCCCAGTATGTCCCATGATGAGTCATGATAGGGCGTGGATACTGCTCCAGAGTACCATCCCGGTGGCGACGCTCGTGGGGTGTTTGACGACTGCGGGTGGTGTCATGTCTATGGTAGGAGCTGAATTACCACAGGATGCCTGCATGATGAGTCATGTGTCAGTGCGCTGGGATTCCCTCAGGGTGCCTAGACATGAGTTCGTATGTCAGAAAATATCTTGGATACTTACCGTAGTTACAGTAGTAGATCAAGTCATGACGAGGGATGGAACCCTACAAGATGAAGAACGGTTAAGGGCTTGCCCTCAGACCTATGTAGTATGGGATGCATAGAATCCGAACAAGTGCGCATTAGTGTCATATAATATAAATAATTGTATTAAGAACTAAGTGCACAATCACAATACGACATCAATAAGGTATTCCCTTTAGTTTGATATGTGACAAGTTTGTGTTTGTTAAATATGGAAAATCAGTTATACTGTTTCCGGCATAGAGAGGATGGCCGTGTATAATGTTCGTCGGTTGAATAAACTGATGTACCCACAGTTTTGTATGCAGGGTAAATGACATGATAAAGATTAAAGGAGAAATGATGCTTAGCGATTATTCAAATGTGGATGTACCTTTATATAAATGTTGTAAAATTGCTTCTGCTGTAAAATGTAAAGTGTAAAGATTTCTTGTAACTCTGATGTAAAGTGAAAAGTTTTAAATTCCTTGTAAAATTGTACGAAAGATGTGTAAAGATCCTGTGGAATCTTGAATTCAGTGTATTTTGGAATTCGGGGCATTACAGAGTAGTATCAGAGCCATGCTTCACACTAGTACAAATTTATAAGGAACGACAACCTAGAAGTGGACATTAAAGTGTTTGTTGAGTCTAGAGATTTAAATGTAAGTTACTTACATTTGTGTTGCTCTATGACTTATGCTTCTTCCTCCCTATTTCTAAGATGGCTGATCACTTCGACCCTACTGGAGACGACAATTGGCTTATCGTAGAGGAAGATTACTATCCTGGACAAGTAGATTCCGAGGAAGAGTACTACCCAGGGCAAGAAGACTCCGACGGAGAGGAATGGCCTGAGTCCCGAGAGATCACTCCACCTCCGAACTCATCTGATGACTCTTCTGACGAAGAAGAAGAACCAGTTCCAAGTAGTCTTGTGAAATCTCCTCAGAGGCAGGTAGAAACACTGCGGGAGAGAGTCGGACTATTGGAGGCTCAGTTGGCAAAGCGCAAGGATGATTTCGCGGTTCTCAGTCATCGTGTATGGGAACTCGAGAAGAGGAAAAATATGACCGATGTACTGAAGAAAGAAATTGAAGAACTACGGAAAGAGCTTCGTGAAGCCAAGAGGAACCGTAGGAGTTAGACTGTTGTATCGTCTACTGCTTTCATTTTGATGTCAAAAATGTTTTAAATTCGAATGTATAAAGTTTGAAATTCAATAAAATGGAAATATTGACTTAAAAGTTCATCTTTCACACTTCGAATTTAATGGATCTTTTGCATCAGAACATGGCTGGACGAAGAGCAAGAAATGGTGAAGGTCTGGACGTGGAAATGGAACTCGCGAGGATCTATCAGACACTCAATGTCGTGGTCATGAATCAGAACCAAGGAAGGATACCTACGAATCCGGTGCCCGAAGCAATTAAACTCGTGGAATCATTCAAACGGATGAAACCACCGGTGTTTGAAGGGAAGTCAGACCCTGATGCGGCTGACAACTGGATCAGGCAGGTAGAGACTATCTTTGAAGTCTTGAAAACCCCTGAAGGCAGTAAGGTGAAGTTGGCGACTCTGTAATTTGAGAAGGATGCGGCTGTGTGGTGGCAGTCGATGAAGCGGACGATGGGAGGTATTATTCTTAGCTGGGAGGATTTTTTGGAGGGATTCCACAGTCATTACTTTCCTTCAGACGTCTAGGAGAAGAAGGCCATGGAGTTTCTGTCGCTGCAACAAGGTGGCATGTCAGTTAGGGAGTATGAGACTAAATTTACTCAGCTCTCAAGGTATGCTCCCAAACTGGTAATGGATGAGGCAAAGAAGGCTCGTAAGTTCGAGCATGGATTGAGGCCGAACTTGAGGTCTCGGATGATACCTCTTGGTATTAGAAGGTTTGACAAACTGGTCAAGCGCGCGGCAGCCATGGAAGCAGACATGGAGCAGTTTCATGTTGTTCAAAGTCGGAGGAACAACTGGCAGTCTAGAAAGAGGCCCGCAAATTCTGGGAATTTCCAGGGTCAACCATCGGCACAACGGTTCAAACCGACAGGGGCGAACGCTTTCAATGTGGTTGGAGGACCCGGGAACAATGTTGTGAGACCTCCTACGGTAAATTGCTACAACTGTGGTGAGACGGGACATTACAAATCTTAATGTCCCAAACTGCTGAATGTTAACCGCAATGCACCAATGCAGTAGATTGGGAAGAGACCGTACCAACAAGGGTGAGTATTTGCCTTAACTGAAGCTGATGCTGATGAGGTGGATCATGTCATCACTGGTACGAGGGCGGATGTTTAGAGGTTCATATTGTTTCTTTTTCCCGTTTATTTAGTGAACTGTTACGTACTGAGTGTGTATTATGTAACAGGAGAACTTTATTTAAATGAAATGAAAGCTGTTGTTTTGTTCGATACTGGATCCTCTCATACTTTTGTGTCTCCTAAATTTGCTGAAGTGTTGGGAGTTGAACCGAAGATTTTTCCAGACAAGATCTTAGCAGTAGCTACTCCATCAGGAGAGACTTTAACCACTGATCGGTACTATGCGGATTGCGAGATTGTGATTGGAGACAGAATCTTCGGAATTGATCTAATTGAGCTGACTATCTTGGGAGTCGATATTATCATTGGCATTGATTGGATGTCGGTGTACAGTGCAAGCATCGAGTGCAAGACCAAGACGGTAACAGTGAAGGCTCCAGGTGGACCTGAAGTCACTTTCCAAGGGAAGAAGAAGTGTTCTAGGTTGGTGGTAGCTATCCGCAAGGAAGAAATTTTTGTGGAAGTGCAAAGGATTCCTGTGGTTAGGGACTATCCGACTGTGTTCTTGGATGATTTTCCTGGATTACCCCCGCAACGTGATGTAGAGTTCAGCATCACCCTTCAACCGGGAAGTGCACCCATTTCTAAGGCACCGTATAGGATGGCTCCAGTGGAACAGGATGAAGTGAAACGGCAGATTAAGGAACTGTTGGAGAAAGGCTTTATTCAACCTAGTGCGTCACCTTGGGGAGCACCAGTGCTTTTGGTAAAGAAGAAGGATGGATCGATGAGAATGTGTATCGATTACCGAGAGCTGAATAAGGTCACTGTTTATCCAGTTCCCCGAATTGATGACTTGTTCAATCGTCTACAAGGAGCTGCTGTTTTCTCCAAAATAGAACTTCGATCAGGATATCACCAAGTTCGAGTGAAAGCTGAGGATGTGCACAAAACTGCATTTAGAACTTGACATGGGCATTACGAATTCTTAGTTATGCCATTTAGAGTGACGAATGCACCCGCAATCTTCATGGATTTGATGAACAGAGTTCTGAGGCCGTTCATTGATTCTTTCGTCGTGGTGTTTATCGACGATATTCTCGTGTACTCCAAGTCAGAAGAGGAGCACACCGAGCATCTGGCAGCAGTTTTGAGGAAGCTGGAAGAGCAGGAGTTGTATGCCAAGCTGTCCAAGTGCGATTTCTGGAAATTTGAAGTGGCATTCCTAGATCACATTCTTTCTAAGGAGGGAGTGGCAACTGATCTTCAGAAGATAGAGGCAGTGAGAGATTGGGCTAGGCCTACTACAGTGAAGGAAGTCAGAAGTTTTCTTGGATTAACTGGATAGTACAGGAGATTCATTCAAGGTTATGCTCAGTTAGCCATACCGCTCACTGGTTTGACCAAGAAGAATGTGAACTTCAAATGGACTGAGCAATGTGAGGCAAGCTTTCAGGAGTTGAAAGAGAAACTGACTACTGCACCTATTTTGGCTTTGCCTAGGGCAGGTGTTGAGTATGATGTTTACAGCGATGCTTCACATCGTAGGCTTGGTTGTATCTTAATTCAAGAAGAAAGAGTAATCGCTTATGGGTCTAGGAAACTACGACCGCATGAGAAGAATTATCCGACTCATGATCTGGAGTTGGCTGTGATTATCTTTGCTTTGAAGCAATGGAGACACTACGTGTACGGTGAGAAATTAAACATGTACACGGACCACAAGAGTTTGAAGTATATATACCAGCAGAAGGATCTGAATCTGAGGCAGCGAAGATGGTTGGAAGTGCCTGAGGACATGCGACCTGAGATCAAGTATCATCCTGGGAAAGCTAATGTTGTTGCTGATGCACTTAGTCGTAAGAGCAGTTTATCCAGTTTGATTACAACTCAGAAGCATCTGATGAAAGAATTGGATCTAGCAGGTATTGAAGTTGTCTTGCAAGGATTGGGAGCATCTTTAGCTCAGTTGAGGCTTCAGCCTACTTTGAACGGAAGGATTATTGCAAGTCAAGAGGTTGATGCTGATATCTTGGAGATGAAGGAACTGGTTGGTGCTGGCAGGTTGCTCGGATTTCAAATCAGGGATGGAGTGTTGTGGTTCGGAGATAGACTATGTGTTCCAAATTAGGCGGACCTGAAAGAGAGTATTCTTCAGGAGGCACATGCTACTCTTTTGTCAGTACATCCTAGGAGTACTAAGATGTACAGAGACATCAAACCGCATTTATGGTGGTCAGGTTTGAAGCGGGATGTGGCTGAATTTGTGGCGAAGTGTGAGGTTTGTCAGCAAGTCAAAGCCAAGAATCAGAGACCCGGAGGTCTATTACAGCCGTTACCTATTCCGGAATGGAAGTGGGATAACATCAGTATGGATTTTATTACGGGATTGCCCAAGAGTCCTAAAGGCAATGATGTGATTTGGGTTATAGTCGATCGACTAACCAAGTCCGCTCACTTCTTGGCGATGAAACTCACTGCTTCGATAGACAAGTTAGCTAAGTTGTATGTTGGCGAGATCGTCAGGCTTCATGGTGTTCCGTCAACTATTGTGTCTGATCGATATGCACGGTTTACTTCGCATTTCTGGAGGAGTCTTCAGACAGCTTTGGGTATCAAGACAGATTTCAGCACTGTTTTTCATCCGCAAACCGATGGACAGACCGAGAGAGTCAACCGTATTCTTGAGGATATGCTTCTGTGTTGTGTACTAGACTTTGGAGGCAGTTGGGAAAGGCATTTACCTTTGGTAGAGTTTGCCTACAACAACAGTTTTCAGACTAGCATTGGGATGGCACCGTACGAAGCTTTGTATGGCAAGAAGTGCATAACGCCTGTTTGTTGGTTTAAAGTTGGGGAGCGTCAGTTGTTTGGGCCTGAGCTTGTACAGCAAACCTCTGAAAAGATTGATCTGATCAGGAAAAGGTTGGTAGAGGCTCAGAGCAGGCAGAAGAGCTATGCAGACAACCGGAGAAGGAACCTTGAGTTTGAGGAAGGTGACTTCGTCTTTCTGAAAGTACCACCCAGTAAAGGTGTGATTCGATTTGGCAAACGCGGGAAGTTAGCCCCGAGGTTTATAGGCCCGTACAAGATATTGAAAAGGATCGAAAAAACTGCTTACCGATTTGAGTTACCGGAAGAGTTATCTCAGGTGCACAATGTCTTTCATGTGTTTATGCTGAGAGGTTACATTCCAGATCCGAGTCATCATTTTCCTGAAGTGCCGGAAGGTTTGCAATTGGATCTCAATTACATCGAGTCTCCTGTCGAGATTGTTGATCGTCGAGAGAAAGTCTTGAGGAATAAGAAGATACCGATGGTCAAGGTAGTCTGGAGAAACCATCTGGTTGAAGAGGCTACTTGGGAGTCTGAGGAGATGATGTTGAGGGATTATCCTGAGCTTTTTGCTTGATTTGTATTTGGTATTTTCTTGTGCTTGTTGTGAATGTTTTGTCTCTCGCTCTTGATTGTAGTTCCGGGGACGGAACTATTCTATGGAGGGAGTGTTGTAATACCCCGATTTTCATTTATGAAAAGTATTATTTTATTTCTGCACGTATTGTGCACGTGCAATTTTTTGTAGTATAAAATCTTATAATCATTTTCATTATGGATAATGTGTGTATATATATATGTGTGTGTGTGTGTGTGTGTATGTGTGTGTGTGTGTGTGTGTGTGTTCTCTAATTATTTTTATAAAGGCCCATTTTCTTCAAATATGCATAAGTCTTTTTAGCCCAAATCTAATTTATTTTGTAAACCATTATTTGGCCCATTAATTAAAGCCCATGAGTTATTTCTTTTTTTATCACAACTGTAATGTAGACTACTTTTATAAGAGTATTTTTATAAATAAAAAAATAAAATGTATAACTTTTTATATGGAGAACTAATGAATGCACGTGCATTGCACGTACACGTGCATGAAGCACACTATGGGCCGGTTTTGAATGGGGGGAAAATGAAAAGGAAAGTGGAGTTATGGGTGGTAGTTGTTTAGATCATGGTTGGTTACTACAACTTCCCCTTAAATCCTAGTATTTTATCGTTAACTCCTATATTGATCCTAGCCCTTCATTTGCTCCAATTTTTAGTATAAATACCCCCCCTAGCCTAGTTATTCTTGCACTCTTCATTTCTCCAAAACCTATAGTAGAAAATACAATTGTTAGTAGTGTAGTAAGTGAGATAAAAGATTGAGAGTTTGTGGGTGAGATGTGCTTGCAATCAAAGGAAGGCCGGCATCATCACAAGGAGGGCTCGGATTGCATCTTTTGAAGGTTCGGGTGCACATCAAGGAGGAGGACGAACACTCTTTTGGAAAGCTCGCGAAGGACTCTTTTGTTTAGGTAGTGTTGCAAATTTGTTCACTTCAAATAAGGTGGGTTATTTTCCATATTTCTAATTAGATATCATGCTAAGATTGATTGAAATGATAATGCATGAAAGAGATTAATAAGAGTACACTTAATAGAAAAAATGGCTTATTAGTTGATTGAATTGATGCTAAATAGATTGCATGTTATTCCGTCATGAATCTTAAGTTGTATGTAAATTGTTTGTAGCTATGGAATGCTTGAATTAAAATTTGTTGTTAGTATCAAAACTAAATGCAAATGCTAGTAGATGAAATTGTTGCTTTATGTGATTAGATGGACTTTTGTGATAATGTTTAGAATAAGTAACTTGAAATATGTTTTGGGTTTGTAAAAGAAAAAAAATAATAAACAGGGAACTGATATAGGAAATATTAATGTTAAGTTGTATAAGAAATGTCAAAATGGGATGTGATGGTAGTAGTATACAATTTAAATTAATTGTATGAAAAATATGTGTTTAATTACTAGAAAAATTATTTTTAAATTACTAGAATGTCAAAGATTGTTTGAATAAATATTCTGGAGATTTACAAGAATTTTAGTAAAAGCAAAACTATAATAAGAGCTTTGAACATCGAAATGTTCTAATTGAACAGAGAATTGATTGAAATAAAATTCGAGTTGTAGTTGAGACAACTTGAGCCTATAGCTCAAATGGTTGGTAGGCTCTTTGGCGCTACAGTGGTGCGGTGTAAGTGGTTGAGGTCGCTGGTTCGATTCTTGAGAACACCAATCTTTTTATGTGCGTTTAAAATCTAATCAATTTTCAGTCCGAGAGCATTTAAGTCTCTGACCTTTCCTTATATCGATGAGCACAAGTAGCCCAGTGGCTAGTGTGTGCGGTTGGTTTCCCTTGGGTTGCTGGTTCGTATCCTGGCTAGGCCAGAATATTACATTTTTTTGAAAAAATGATTCTGTGGGTTTCTTGAGGTGTAAAAAATTATGAAAAAAATACTATTATTATTCCAAATTCATGTGTGACCTATGAAAATTAATTAGGAGTCATTGGAAGGGAATAAAGTATATTTGGGAACAAAAGTATAGTTAGAACTATAGCTTACACTCTTATATTTCATGAAAAATGTGTTTCGCAAAGAAAATTCAGATAAGTGCTAGAAAAGAAAATTTTGAAGGAAAGAAAGTATATGTTGTGAAGTTTGTATGAGTTATTCTTATTAAAGAATAGTGTGACAATAGTGAGTAGTGAATATTCACTTTGGCTAGATATTTTGTGATATGATTTTTAATGTGGAAATATATGTGGATTAAGAAATGTGTGATGTATAATTGAACTTCAAGTATGATTATTGACTCCTGAAAAGATTGGAAATCATGCAATTGGAAAAGAGAAATGTTATTGAGTATGACAACTCAAACATATGAATTTGTGAAATGAAATTGAAAATTAGGGTGTAGCCAAAACTCACACCGGCAAGTGAAAAGTGATGAAATATGATTATTGACATTGAAAAGACCAAGTTTGGGTCATTGTGAAATGAAAGAAATAAGACCGGTAGTAGTGAGAGGGCTAACTCTAAGAGATTGATTTTGTTCATGATTTCATTAGAATTAAGGATTAGTTACATAGTGAAAATGTGATGAAAGTAAGAGAAAAACATTGAATATGAGGGCTATTGGATTGGCGGCGAGAGAGTATCCCAGGATGTCCCATGATGAGTCATGATAGGGCGTGGATACTGCTCCAGAGTACCGTCCCGGTGGCGACGCTCGTGGGGTGTTTGACGACTGCGGGTGGTGTCATGTCTATGGTAGGAGCTGAATTACCACAGGATGCCTGCATGATGAGTCATGTGTCAGTGCGTTGGGATTCCCTCCAGAGTGCCTAAACATGAGTTCGTATGTCAGAAAACATCTAGGATACTTACTGTAGTTACAGTAGTAGATTAAGTCATGACGTGGGATTGAACCCTACAAGATGAAGAACGGTTAAGGGCTTGCCCTCGGAACTATGTAGTATGGGATGCATAGAATCCGAACAAGTGCGCATTAGTGTCATATAATATAAATAACTGTATTAAGAACTAAGTGCACAATCACAACACGACATCAATAGGGTATTCCCTTTAGTTTGATATGTGACAAGTTTGTGTTTGTTAAATATGGAAAATCAGTTATACTGTTTTCGGCATAGAGAGGATGACCATGTATAATGTTCGTCGGTTGAATAAACTGACGTACCCACAGTTTTGTATGCAGGGTAAATGACATGATAAAGATTAAAGGAGAAATGATGCTTAGCGATTATTCAAATGTGGATGTACCTTTATATAAATGTTGTAAAATTGCTTCCGCTGTAAAATGTAAAGTGTAAAGATTTCTTATAACTCTGATGTAAAGTGAAAAGTTTTAAATTTCTTGTAAAATTGTACGAAAGAAGTGTAAAGATCCTGTGCAATCTCGAATTCAGTGTATTTTGGAATTCGGAGCGTTACACCCCATGCTGACGTCATACTTGACGTCAGCGACAACAGCAATAGTCTTCACGCCATTAGCTGTTTCTCTTCACATGGCCCCCTCCTTTATACAATAATTACATTTATGCCACCCCTATATATGTTATATATATACTAGATTTGCCCGTGGGCACGTGCCTACGGCACGTCTTCAGAACGATACAGCATATGAAAAGCATTATAAACAGTAAATCAACAATTATATAACTCAAGTTTGAATAGTTTGTTTTTTTTTTGGGGGGGGGGCACTACAAAAGAAAGTAGCTTTCCCGGCGATTATTCCCCGGCGTTTTACTAGTAGCGCCGGGGTAGGGAGCCAGTAGGAATTGGGCGCCAGATGGGATGGTCATACACCGGCGGTCGATTTAAAACGCCGGTGAATGTTAGTATTCACCGGCGTTTTAGCTGAACACGCCGGTGAAGTTTATTATTCACCGGCGTTTTTTATTATAAACGCCGGCGAATATACTGGCACATTCACCGGCGTTTCCAATTAAAATGCCGGTGAATAACTGGGAATAAAACCCGCGAACCCTAATCGTTCGCTCGCCATTTACCCATTACCCCAAAAAAAAAAAAAGGGAAAAAAGGCGCTTCCTTTCCTTCCTTCCCCGCTCTATTTCCCGCGCGTTTGCCTCCGCCGCTTCGTCCTCTTCGACGGCCTTCGACCATTCGAAATCGTCCCTTATTCCCTTCGTCCTTTTCGATTTCGTTCTTCCCTCTCTCGATCTGGAGGTGAATCGGCGGTCGCCCCCTCTCTCTCTCTCTCTCCTACGCCCCCGCCCTCGTCGCCCCGCTCCCTCCCTCTCTCTTCGGTATGATCTCTTGATTTCCCTTATTTTCCAAAAAAGGCAGCTTTTTTCAGTTTGGCATGAAAAATATATGCTTAGATAATGAAAAATATATGCCTGTTACGTGTTCGATTTCCTTAGCATGAACGGTTTAGTTGAGATGAAGAATTAATAGAAAAATATATGCTTAGATAATGGAAATTTTCATCTTCTTTTACTGTTAATGAAGCTGATTTCATGCATCTGATTGTCTTCATGGCATGTTTGTTTTTTTACCCAAAATGGGTTCACTGTGAACTGAGGATATTGTATAGGTACGTATGCCAAAATTCTCTGGCCGGATATGCACCACACTTGGGTTTTAGATTTAGTTGGGCACAGTGAATTAGTAGAGCAACATATAAGCTCAGTTAATGGGAAATTTTTATTTTCAGATACTATTAAAGTAACCTGATTGCAATCTTTGGCATGGTTTTTTAACACAAAATGGGTTCACTTCCAAACTAAGTATGCTGCATAGCATACCCGTTTTCTTTCACTGTTAATGAAGCTGATTTCATGCATCTGATTGTCTTCTTGGCATGATTGTTTTTTACCCAAAATGGGTTCACTGTGAACTGAGGATGCTATAGGTACGTATGTCAAAATCCTGCGGCCGGATATGCACAACAATTGGATTTTAGATTTAGTTGGGCTAAAGAAGTAGTTGAGCAACATATAAGCTCAGATAATGGGAGATTTTCATTTTCAGATACCGTTAAAGTAACCTGATTGCAATCTTTGGCATGGTTTTTTTACACAAAATGGGTTCACTTCCAAAATGAGTATGCTGCATGCATAGCATCCCCAGTTTGTATAGGTTCACTTCCAGACTAAGTGAACTGAGGATGCTATAGGTACGTATGCCAAAATCCTTCGGATACGCACAACAATTGGGTTTTAGATTTAGTTGGGTTGAAGAAGTAGTATAGCAACATATAAGCTCTGATAATGGAAAATTTATCATTTTCAAATACTGTTAAAGTAACCTGATTGTCAATCTTTGGCATGGTTTTTTATACGAAAATGGGTTAACTTCCAATCTAAGTATGCTGCTAGCATCCCCATTTTCTTTTTTTGTTGTTAGTGAAGCTTATTTTCATGCATCTGATTGTCATCTTGGCATGTTTTTTTTACCAAAATCGGTTCACTGTGAACTGAGGATGGTATAGGTACGTATGCCAAAATCCTCCGGCCGGATATGCGGCTACAATTGGGTTTTAGATTTAGTTGGGATGAAGAAGTAGTAGAGCAACATATAAGCTCAGATAATGGGAAATTTTTCATTTTCAGATACTGTTAAAGTAACCTGACTGGAATCCTTGGCATGGTTTTTTAACAAAATGGGTTCACTTCGTAACTAAGTATGCTGCATAGCATCCCCAGTTTCTTTCACTGTTAATTAATTGAAGCTTATCCCCTGCATCTGATTGTCATTTTGGCATGTTTTTTTGACCAAACTGGGTTCACTGTGAACTGAGGATGCTATAGCTCTATGCCAAAATTCTCCGGCTATGTACAACAATTGGTTCAGTCTGCAAAATATATGCTTACATACTAGACATTTTAATTTTTCTTTTACTGTTTCTTTTGTTTAGTAGTATTATTATTATTATTATTATTATTATTATTATGAATTATTATTATTATGAGATAAGTGATTATTAGTAGTCATGAACAGAATAGTTCATGAGTCATCAGATCTTCTTGTTACCGTAGTTACAACAGGACGCACTCATTATTCGGCCGATTCCTCTTCATCAGCAAAATACCCTTTACCATCATCATCTCCTTGAACGGAAAGCCAAATACAGGGGAGACTATAGTCGATTTTTTTTTATGCTCGAACACAGGGTGTGTGATAAAATACCGTCTAAGGTGGTTGTGATCATTTCCACAAAAGGTCGTTTAGGGTTTGGTGAATAGAGTAGATTGTATTAAGAAGTAGTTTTTTTTTGTACATTTTTTGGAGCCACAATTTCTTTATTTTACAGTTAGAGATTATATCGTTCATTTATTTGCAGCTAGGGATGATTTTCAAATAGGTGAAATTTAATATACAAAATGCCTTTTACTGTTATTACTATTTAATATATAAAATTTTAATTTCAGACTGTGTGCTATTGATATAATGGATAGAAGTTGGATTAGTAAACCACGATTATCCAAGGAGTACCGTGATGGTATTAAAGATTTTATTATCTTTGCCAAACGACATTCCCGTGATCCCAACCTAATCCTTTGTCCATGCCTTCGCTGTACAAATTGTATGCTGAGGACATGTGACGTAGTACATACACACTTGGCTGTCAACGGTTTTCTTCAAGGGTACACAAGGTGGTTTTGTCATGGAGAGGATCATACGGCAGCTCCTGTTCGTCCGGTTGTATTAGAAAATGAGGCTGAGCCCTTAGTGAACGAAGACTTAAGCGTTCCCGATGAGATGCATGCTTTGTTACAAGATGCCATGGGGAATCATAATGTTCCTTTCCACACCAATGACCCAACAACCGAAGTTCACAATGAGTCAATAGAAACAAACCAGATTGGTGGTGGGGTGGACGAGGAAATGTCTGGCCCCACCCATGAAAATAATAAGCAGCAAGAATCATTCGCTAAGTTACTTGAAGATGCTAGTATCCCGTTGTACCGCGACTGCACCAAATTTTCTAAGTTCTCATTCATTGTCAGACTATTTCAGATTAAATGTTTAAACGGGTGGTCTGCTAAGTCCTTCACTATGCTACTTGAATTGTTGAATGAAGCATTTCCTGAAATCTGTATTCCAAACTCAGCCTATAAAATCAAAAAATTTCTAAGTTCTCTCGATCTAGGATATGAGAAGATAGCAGCATGTCCAAATGACTGTATGCTTTTCACGAGTGGTAAGGAAAGTCTGGATAATTGCGAAATGTGTGGTTCTTCGAAATGGAAAGAAAGACCAAATCAAGACGAGGGAGCCAGCGGATCTACTAAGCGAAGTAGGAAAAAGAAGCCTGCCAAAACATTGCGTTACTTTCCTCTGATCCCTAGGTTACAAAGGTTGTTTATGTCCACGAAAACTTCTTCTGATATGAAATGGCATGCTGAAGGCCGCACTAATGATGGGATTCTTAGACATCCTGCTGATTCTCAATCTTGGAAAAGATTTGATGAAAGATATCCTGATTTTGCGGAAGATCCTCGAAATGTGAGACTTGGACTAGCTAGTGATGGCTTCAACCCTTTCAGGCAAATGAGTAGTACATATAGCATATGGCCGGTTGTGTTGATACCATACAATTTGCCGCCTTGGAAATGCATGAAGCAGTCCTCATTTATTTTGTCCATGATAGTTCCTGGACCGAAAGGTCCTGGAAATGATATAGATGTGTACCTACAACCGTTAATAGATGAACTTCAGAAGTTGTGGGTGGGTGTTCCAACCTATGATGCTGTGGCTAAAGAAACATTTTCTCTTCGTACCGTGTTGTCTTGGACAATCAATGATTTTCCAGCATATGCAAATTTATCTGGATATAGTACTAAAGGACGTTATGCATGTCCATGTTGTGCTGACCAAACTAGTTCAAGGTGGTTGTACAATGGCAGAAAGTTTTGCTATATGGGTCATAGGAGATGGTTGCCTGACACACATATATTTCGGGCAGAGGCAGCGACATTTGATGGCATCGACGAGTGGGAACATGCTCCTGGGTCTTCCTCTGGTTCAGATATTTTGAGGCGGGTAGATGGTCATCAATTCAAATATGGAAAGGAACCAGAAGTCAGGACAAAGGGCAAGAAAAGGGCAAGGCCGGAGCAAGATGAGGAGACCGATCTATATGGCGAGGATGAGGATCAAAACTTGACGAGTTTAGGTGCATGGAAGAAGAAGAGTATTTTCTTCAAGTTGCCGTATTGGGAATTCAACTTACTGAGACATAATTTAGATGTGATGCATATCGGCAAAAATATAGGTGAGAATTGTATAGGAACAGTTATGGGAGATGATCGGAAGACAAAGGACAATCTGAAGAGCCGACTTGATTTGAAGTCAATGGGCATCCGACATGAGTTGCACCCAGAAGAATTGCCGAACGGGAAAGTGCTCCTACCTCCTGCAATCTATTCAATGTCAAAATCGGAGTTGGAGTTGTTTTGCAAAGTACTACTTGAACTGAAAGTCCCCGATAGCTATTCTTCTAACATGGCAAAATGTGTCAACTTTAAAGAGAAGAGGCTTCAGGGGCTAAAGTCACACGACTACCACATCCTAATGCAGGATCTCCTTCCTGTGGCCCTAAGGTCTTCAATGTGTGAGCAAGTCACTACTGTCCTGAAAGATCTTTGTAGCATATATAAAGGTATTTGCTCAAGAATGCTTCGTGTTGAAGATCTGGACCAATTGGAGCAGCAGGCGGCATTGACACTTAGTAAAATGGAGATGATATTTCCTCCATCGTTTTTCACTATTATGATTCACTTGATAATCCACCTTGCTGGTGAAGCCAGAATCGGTGGTCCTGTTCACTATCGGTGGATGTACCCCATTGAGAGGTAAAATAATTCGTTCATCTTACGAAATTGAATTTTCAAAAGCTCATTTCTTTTAATCCCCTAATCCGCTCTAGTTTATTAATTGTACATGTTCAGGTACCTATACCGGCTAAAGGGTTATGTGAAAAATAGAGCATATCCTGAAGGGTCAATAGCCCAGGGATATCTATCAGAGGAGTGCTCACATTTTTTTTCCAGGTATATGCCTGGTGTGGAGACATCTTCCAGTAGACCACGTAGAAATCCAGACATTTCCAACCTTGATGGTGCACAATATCTTTTTGATACCGCTGGCACCACTGTTGGTAAAGTTGATGCATTTGAGCTCGATAGCTTAGCGTGGGAACAGGCACATCGATATGTGCTAGACCATCATGCATCAGTGGAACCATTTCGAAAGTAAGTTGCTTTTAAATGTAAATCGAATACAGTGAAAACCGCGGAGTTCGATATTTTTGATACTTTTCTTATTCCTAATTTCAATTGCTTGTTTTTTAGCGAATTTGTCAGGGACATCAAACGAAGGGCTAGACCAAGAAGACTACCACCACGTGAACAAAACAAGCTGATGAATGAAAAATTTCATAAGTGGTTTGAATCTCATGTAGGTGAATTACAGTTATGCAAGTTAATCTTTATTATATCTATATTTTCTATGGTGTTGATACGATTTGCGCAAAATTAATAGGTACATTCTTTGGATCCTGAAGGTGCGTCATCTGAAATACAAGTACTTGCCAAAGGTCCCTATCATATGGCCAAAAGATACGGAGGATACATATTCAATGGTTTTAGATTTCGTACTAAGGATCGTGAATCTAATTTGAAGTCTCAAAATAGTGGAATGGTAGTGACGTCTAAGACTAGAAGTTATGCTTCCAAATCGGACACGAGGCCTGTAGATGGGGATCTCGACTACTATGGAGTGCTCACGGATATCATTGAGTTGAACTATTTTGGCCATTTCCGTGTTGTCTTATTTTGTGGGGATTGGGCTGAGTTTGATAGGAATTTTGCTAACAACAAGGACAAGCTTGGCTTCACAGTTGTGAACTTCTCAAAATTGATTCACATCGGTACACACATTAGCCATGAGCCATTTGTGTTTCCATCCCAAGTCCAACAAGTGTTCTACATTGCAGATCCAACCCTGCCAAAATCGTATGTGGCTATCCCTATGCAACCAAGAGATGTATTCCAACTGGGCGATACTTCAGACGATGAAGACGGTGAAGACATGAACAGTTACATTGCTTCTGAGTTTCCTGTGTTTGATGTAAACACAACCGATCTTGGAATTTGCGGGACTTGGCTCCGTAAGGATGGAGAAGAGGGCGATGTACTGGAAGATGTCGTATTGTAGTTTACATGATTTTTTATGCAAGTTTATTATATGTCTGTAATTTTATGTCTTAAATCTTGTTGTAATATTATGTCTGTAATTTCGAATATGTTCATTATGAATTTAATACACAGGTTTAATTGTCTTTCTATTTTCTACTGCTTGGTATTATTTACATTAAACTATGCTTAGTGTCATTTGAACCAAACTATCATTTGAACCAAGTTATCGGATCCTTGATAGGTACAACATGCCGAGGCGTGGAAAGAGGGTAAATATAAATGATGGCAACGAGAGCCATGGGGATGAGCAGCCACTAAATAATAGTGGCAGGCAAACATATGAGAGTGAGGGTAGCACGCCGCCCACTGTCAAAAAACATCGGTAAGTCTTGAAATTGGTATTTTTAAAGAGATTATGTTACTTGAATGCATGAAAGACACGTACTAGTGTTTGTGAGTCTGCATTGTGGCTGTCGTCTATGTCGCATTTCGTCTATGTTTCTTAAGTGGGCTGTGATTAGAGAGAAAGGGCTGGAGTGGAGATCTGGAAACCCAAAATAGAGACATCTCGTTTATTATAATCTACACTTATTGTTGGACCAATCCCCTCTTGTTGTTGTTGCTGATGTCTCTTTGTGTGCGTGTGGTGAAGAGAATGAAGGGATGAGAGAGAGATGAGGAAAATGCCGCTATGTTAGCCTGGTGTATCCTCATTCTCTACGATCCCTCTTTCTGGCTCCATATACGGCTTCTATATTAAATTGGTTTCCTTCCACGATGATAGTCCGTAATACTACACTTGATATGAGCCCATGTTCATAGCTGCATCCTACTGCATACTCACAAACAACTAATACTTGTCGGCCTTGCATCGTATGCCCAACCCCATTTTGGCACATAACCTGGTATAGATGACATTGTACTGATTTGGAGGAGGTGAAAATGGGACCATACAATAGCTTAAGAATACCACCAGGTTTGTGAAATAAGCTTCACTAATAGTGAAAGAAACTGGGGATGCTATGCAGCATACTTAGTTTGGAAGTAGTCCCATTTTGTGTTAAAAAAACCATGCCAAAGATTGCAATCAGATGCATGAAATCAGCTTCTTTAACAGTATCTGAAAATGAAAACTTTTCATAATCTGAGCATATATGTTTCTTTAACAGTGACTGTGAACAATTGTTCTTAATTGGGCTGTGATTAGAAAGAGACGAGTTGGAGTGGAGATCTGGAAACCCATATAGAGACATCTTGTTCATAATAATTTATTATGGTTGTTGTTCTTGTCGCTCTTGCTGTTGTTGCTGATGTCTCTATGTGTTCGTGTGCTGAAGGGAAAGAAGGGGTGAGAGAGAGATGAGGAAAATGCCGCTATGTAAGCCTGGTGTATCCTCATTCTCTACCATTCCTCTTTCTGGCTTCTATATTTGGTTTCCTTCCACGATGACAATTCCAGTTAAAACTACACTTGCTATGAGCCCTATTCGTATTTTTATTCCATCAAGAATTGATCTATGACTACAATCTCCATTCAAAACCCAATTGTTCACTCAAACATGCTCCTTGTATCTGAACTCAAACATCACATTAATAAACATCTTTTCTGATAATGGCTACAATTGTGGAAGCTCTCTCTAAGTCTCAATTCTTCAAGGTTTTGTTGCCTACTTCTTTACAGAAGCTGGTACTCTATTCTTCTTTAAAGAGAGGAGAATGGAGTACCAACTTCTGTAAAGAAGTAGGCAACAAAACCTTGAAGAATTGAGGCTTAGAGAGAGCTTCCACAAGTGTAGCCATTATTAGAAAAGATGTTTATTAATGTCATGTTTGAGTTCAGAAACAAGGGGCATGTTTGAGTGAACAATTTTCCAAACAAGCTTCACTAACAGTGAAGGAAACTGGGGATGCTATGCAGCCTACTTAGTTTCTTTAACAGTGACTGAAAATTTCCATAATCTGAGCATATAAATTTTTCATAATCTGAGCATATATGTTTCTTTAGCAGTGACTGTGAACAATTGTTCTTAATTGGGCTGTGATTAGAAAGAGACGAGTTGGAGTGGAGAAGGGAAAGAAGGGGTGAGAGAGAGATGAGGAAAATGCCGCTATGTTAGCCTGGTGTATCCTCATTCTCTACCATTCCTCTTTCTGGCTTCTATATTTGGTTTCCTTCCACGATGACAATTCCAGTTAAAACTACACTTGCTATGAGCCCTATTCGTATTTTTCTTCCATGAACTGAGGATGGTGCATAGGCTGGTGCCTGGTGTATCCTCATTCTCTAGCATCCCCAGTTTCTTTCACTGTGAGTGAAGCTTATTTCACAAACCAGATGGTCTTCTTAAGCTATTGTATGGTCCCATTTTCACTAACTGTTAGTGAAGCTGATTTCAAGCACCTGATTGTCTTCTTGGCATGTATGTTTTTAAACCAAAAATGGGTTCACTGTGGTCATCAGATGATGGAGAAATTTTCATTTTCAAATACTGTCAATGTAACCGGTTTTTTTAACACCAAATGGGTTCACTTCCAAAATGAGTATGCTGCATAGCATCCCCAGTTTCTATCACTGTTAGTGAAGCTTACTTCACATATCCTGATGGTCTTCTTAAGCTATTTTATGGTCCCATTTTCACTAACTGTTAGTGAAGCTCATTTCAAGCACCTGATTGTCTTCTTGGCATGTATGTTTTTATACCGAAAATGGGTTCACTGTGAACTGAGGATATTGTATAGGTACGTATGCCAAAATTCTCCGGCCGGTTTTGCGATATAGTTGGGCTAAAAAAGTAGTAGAGCAACATATAAGCTGAGATAATGAAGAAATTTTCATTTTCGGGCACTGTCAATGTAACCTGATTGCAATCTTTGGCATGGTTTTTTTAACACAAAATGGGTTCACTTCCAAAATGAGTATGCTGCATAGCATCCCCAGTTTCTTTCACTGTTAGTGAAGATTATTTCACAAACCTGATGGTCTTCTTAAGCTATTGTATGGTCCCATTTTCACTAACTGTTAGTGAAGCTCATTTCAAGCACCTGATTGTCTTCTTGGCATGTATGTTTTTAAACCAAAAATGGGTTCACTGTGGTCATCAGATGATGGAGAACTTTTCATTTTCAAATACTGTCAATGTAACCGGTTTTTTTAACACCAAATGGGTTCACTTCCAAAATGAGTATGCTGCATAGCATCCCCAGTTTCTATCACTGTTAGTGAAGCTTACTTCACAAACCTGATGGTCTTCTTAAGCTATTTTATGGTCCCATTTTCACTAACTGTTAGTGAAGCTCATTTCAAGCACCTGATTGTCTTCTTGGCATGTATGTTTTTATACCCAAAATGGGTTCACTGTGAACTGAGGATATTGTATAGGTACGTATGCCAAAATTCTCCGGCCGGTTTTGCGATATAGTTGGGCTAAAAAAGTAGTAGAGTAACATATAAGCTGAGATAATGAAGAAATTTTCATTTTCGGGCACTGTCAATGTAACCTGATTGCAATCTTTGGCATGGTTTTTTTAACACAAAATGGGTTCACTTCCAAAATGAGTATGCTGCATAGCATCCCCAGTTTCTATCACTGTTAGTGAAGTTTACTTCACAAACCTGATGGTCTTCTTAAGCTATTCTATGGTCCCATTTTCACTAACTGTTAGTGAAGCTGATTTCAGGCACCTGATTGTCTTCTTGGCATGTATGTTTTTATACCAAAAAATGGGTTCACTGTGGTCATCAGATGATGGAGAAATTTTCATTTTCAAATACTGTCAATGTAACCGGTTTTTTTAACACCAAATGGGTTCACTTCCAAAATGAGTATGCTGCATAGCATCCCCAGTTTCTATCACTGTTAGTGAAGCTTACTTCACAAACCTGATGGTCTTCTTAAGCTATTTTATGGTCCCATTTTCACTAACTGTTAGTGAAGCTCATTTCAAGCACCTGATTGTCTTCTTGGCATGTATGTTTTTATACCCAAAATGGGTTCACTGTGAACTGAGGATATTGTATAGGTACGTATGCCAAAATTCTCCGGCCGGTTTTGCGATATAGTTGGGCTAAAAAAGTAGTAGAGCAACATATAAGCTGAGATAATGAAGAAATTTTCATTTTCGGGCACTGTCAATGTAACCTGATTGCAATCTTTGGCATGGTTTTTTTAACACAAAATGGGTTCACTTCCAAAATGAGTATGCTGCATAGCATCCCCAGTTTCTATCACTGTTAGTGAAGCTTACTTCACAAACCTGATGGTCTTCTTAAGCTATTCTATGGTCCCATTTTCACTAACTGTTAGTGAAGCTGATTTCAGGCACCTGATTGTCTTCTTGGCATGTATGTTTTTATACCAAAAAATGGGTTCACTGTGAACTGAGGATATTGTATAGGTACGCATGCCAAAATTCTCCGGCCGGATATGCACCACACTTGGGTTTTGCGATATAGTTGGTGCTGAAAAAGTAGTAGAGCAGCATATAAGCTCAGATAATGGAGAAATTTTCATTTTCGGATACTGTCAATGTAACCTTATTGTTTAACACAAAATGGGTTCACTTCCAAACTAAGTATGCTGCATAGCATTCTCAGTTCTTCTTTTGTTGATAGTGAAGCTTATTTTCATGCATCTGATTGTGATCTTGGCATGTTTTTTTGAGCAAAATGGGTTTACTGTGAACTGAGGATGCTATAGGTACGTATGCCAAAATCCTCCGGATACGCACAACAATTGGGTTTTAGATTTAGTTGGGCACAGTGAATTAGTAGAGCAACATATAAGCTCAGTTAATGGAAATTTTCATTTTCAGATACTGTTAATGAAGCTGATTGCCATCTTTGGCATGATTTTTGAACAAAAATGGGTTCACTTCCAAACTAAGTATGCTGCTAGCATCCTCATTTTCTTTCACTGTTAATGAAGCGTATTTCATTAAGATCCAGGATGGCAAATTTTGACTGGGCTATGATTGGATTGTTTAGTGGATGTGGTCTATGTTCTTAATTGGGCTGTGATTAGAAAGAGTGGGCTCGAGTGGAGAACTGGAAACCCATATAGAGACATCTTGTTCATAATAATTTATTATTATTGTTGTTCTTGTCGCTCTTAAGGTGGTTGCTGATGTCTCTTTCTGTTCGTGTGCTGAAGGGAAATAAGGGATGAGAGAGAGATGAGGAAAATGCCGCTATGGTAGCCTGGTGTATCCAAAGTCTCTACCTTTCTTCTTTCTGTTTCCATTTCTGGCTTCTATATATATTTGGTTTCCTTCCACGATGACAGTTTCCTAAAAATACACTTGATATGAGCCCTATCTTATTTTTTCTTATTTTTCTTATATTTGGTTTCCGTCCACGATGACAGTTTCATGGATTGTCTGAACAATCCATGAAGGACATGCTTAGATACTGAATTTTCATTTGTTTTATTGTTTTAGATAGTTGATATTCCCAATCAGAGGAGAATATAAAGGTTTCAAGTTAGATACTGAATTTTTATTTGTTTTGTTATTTTAGATATATTTAAAAATAAAATTAAGTACGAAATTTTTAGCATTGCAATGTAATTATTTTACCTCTGTATATAGCATTAACAATTCCATTTGCAGTTGGCACTTTCATCTTATAATTCGAGACACAGGTAGTTCTTTTTGCAAGTTCAAAAAATATGTATATTCTGTATTGTGATCTACTGTTCAATTAAACTATTATTTTTTATTCACAGAGTGGTCGTCAAGATGAAGGAAATGCAGATGATCAGAGCTGAAGCTACTCGAGGGGTATGAATCTGCGGTCCTCCTTGCTGTTCTTATGTCCTCCTTGCTGTATGGTTGTTGTTCTTATGTCCTCCTCCTTGCCGTTGTTATGTCAGACTGGTTTTTTTTATGAGAGTTATGTCATACTTTGAATTTGGGATATTTTGGATATTTGTCAGACTGGTTTGTTTGGATATTTTGGATGTTAGTCTCTATATTAATTTGTAGATTATGACATTGTTAATTAATCAATGAATTTGGACGTTGATATGACACGTGTGAAACTTGATTATCTTTAATTATTCTTGTGTTTGGCTGTGGTTTGCGCAGTAGTATGCAACGAAATTGATCGAATCAGTTGTGAGAATTAGTTTACAGGTTATGTAAATGAAACTGTGAATTGAAATCGAACGGAAAAGCGGAGTATCGAAAATAAACGGGCATAGCCAGAACGGCGTTTTAAAAAACGGCGGTGTATATAATTTAATTGTTGGAGTGTATGATACACCGGCGTTTCAACGCACGCCGGTGAAAGTTTTCAGCTGTAACGGCACAGGTATACACCGGCGTTTTATAAACGCCGGCGTATATAACTACACCGGCGTTTTTAGTCGCGCCGGTGTTCGTAAACAGGGAAAAACAGGCGCTTACAAACGGACATACACCGGCGTTTCTTGACCGCCGGTATACTTTCGATATACACCGGCGTTTTTATTTACGCCGGTGAATGGATAAATACCGGCGGTTTACAACCGCCGGTGTATGTATATAGGCACACAAACACGGCACCCAGAAACGGACATACACCGGCGTTTTATGACCGCCGGTATACTTTCGATATACACCGGCGTTTTTATTTACGCCGGTGAATGGATAAATACCGGCGGTTTACGACCGCCGGTGTATGTATATAGGCACACAAACACGGCACCCAGAAATGGACATACACCGGCGTTTTATGACCGCCGGTGTAGTCCTAGTATTTACCGGCGTCCACCAAAAATGCCGGTGTAGGACCCTTCGTTTCAGCGACGCCCGCTTCGGCGGCAGTTGGACCGGCGTTATTGTAAACGCCGGTGAAAGTTTCCCCGGCGTAAAAAAACGCCGGTATAGACGGAAAAAACCGCCGGGAAAGCTACTTTCGTTTGTAGTGGGGGGGGGGGGGGGGGGGGATTTGAATCTGAGTTTTGGGGGAAAACTTTTAGGGGGAAAAATGTGTTTGTGAGGTTAGATCTAGGTCTTTAATTTTGGGGGGATTGAAGGAGAGCCACTTGATAACTTTCTTTGTGTTTTATTATATAGATATGTATATATTTCTAATTATGGGGTGTTACATTTTTAAAGTGGGATTGGAAATCCAAAAATTAAAACAGTGGGTTTTTTTTTAAACAGTGGGGAAATCATGAACAGTGGGGTTTTTTTTTTGGAAAAAAAAAATTAAAACACCCAAACGGAAGATGATCTTCCGGCTGGGTGTTGAATTATTTTTTTAAAATAAACTTCCCGGCCGAAGTTCATCATCCGTCTGGGGTTTTTCTTTTTTCCTTTTAAATTAATTGCGACCTTCTTCCGTCTGGCTTTGGATTTTTTTTTATTTTTTATTTTTATTAATATTCTCAAAACAGAACATGATCTTTCATCTATAAAAATTTGGGAATTATAAAGTTTAATTTTTTATTGGACGGATGTTGTTCTGTCTGTATATTTTATTTTTTTTTTAATCCAAATTTTAGCTTTGACAATAGCAGCGTAACTCTTACATTTCTATTTACCTATTATCAAATACCTATATTTCAGCGAGAACAGAGTGGATGCTCTTACATAACATAATTATTATGCACATTCTGGTAAAGTATGCCCCTAAAAGTCCATCAATGTTTAATAATCCATTACGCTTGATCTCTAAATCTCGGCCCAAAAGATACAAAATGAATTCAGCCCAATTTTTAAAAAAAATATATATATATTGGCCCTCCCAAAAAGTGAGATATTCTGAATGCGAGTAGTCAGAACACAGCTTGGTGAGTTTACGTATCCGTTACCGCATCATTCAGTGTCTCAAAAAAATAAAATAAAATGAAAAATCGAAAACCCAATTTTGAGTCTCTCGATCGTGTAATACAATTATCTTGTTCTTTAGCTATAGCAACATCTGTAACTCTCTGCATCTTAAACATGCGCTAAGAAATCATTCTCCAGGTGCTTACCCCTTTCCATCTTTGACTATCATCAGAAGTGCGAGCGTCTTTATCGCCGCGCCAAAAAGTTGTCAAGTGCGCGAAATTTGGAGTACAACGAAACAAAATGCCACTGGATTTGTATATATTTACAATGGTGCCACTGTTGTGCTGTGTATTTTGTATTCTGACGGAGATAAAGAGCATCTCGAACCACGCTAGTCATCTCTTATTTTTAGCTAAATTCGCAAATTTAGAAAGAAAAATCTGCTCCAACGGGACTCGTCAAGCCACTCGCCAAAATAGATTTTTCAGATTCACTCGCAAGATCTGGCGAGTTTGTATCGCTCGCCAAAGGAAAAAAAAATCGCTAAAAAAAGATCGCGAAAAGAAATCATGAAAAAAAAAGATGTGATTGCAGAAATCAGAAAATTGCGATCTCAGAATCGCAAGATCGAAATCGCGAAAAAAAAGAAGATGTGATCGCATAAATCAGAAAATCGTGATCTCAGAGATATGTTTTTTCCCCTCTTTTTTGGGCTTTCAAAAATGGGCTTGATTTTTTGTTTATATATTTGGGCTTTAATTATTTATTAATTGTTTAGCATTTTCTTTGGGCTTTAATGAATGATTAAATAAAAATTAAAAAAAATATTGCTAGCTAATATAACTAGCATGGTTGGAGCTTAAATTGCTAGCCAAATTATTCAATTACTCTCCATTTTGCTGATTCTAGCGAGCCAAAATAGCTAGCATGGTTGGAAATACTCTAAGTGGGCTTATGAGGCGCTTTTACATCGGCAGGCCCATTAGCCCATTTAGAGTTAAATTATTTTTATGTTTCAACAGAACCTCTCTAAAATTTTATTTGAAATTAAGAGCTTTACATTTGCAAACGCAACAAGTATATTTACAAATTTCTTGTCTCATTAAAGTTCATCTATGTGAATATGGAGTGAGAAATTTCAGTATTTGTTGCTGCTTATTTTGGTGTGGGAGCAAACATATAGTGAGTTAATATTTGATGGAAACTACTAAAAATCTGACCTTGAATCGTTGCCGTAAAATACAGTTAGAGCTCCTGAGATTGAATCTGGATCGTTGATTGAACACTGTGATCGTTGATCGTTGCTGACGCAGTCGATGAACCTGCAAAAATCTTGAAACACCGGTGGTGACCCCGGCGACAGACTCGCCGACGCTCAAGTCAGAACCAAAGAGAGAAAAAGAGTTTGAGAGAGAAACTGTTGATTACCTTCTGACCGAGGAGGGGAGAAGGTATTCATAGGTCTGAGAAACAGTACATAAGATTGATATGAATCCATTAGATCGACAATGAATTCCTTATCTCCTATTCGAATTTCTCCCTCAAGAAATAAGCTTTTTTGTTTGGGGATAAGAGATTTGACTAACAACCTTCATGGGCTGGGTCTCCATTAGTGGGCCTAATATGTCACTTTTTATGGGCTTGAAAGAGGCCCATGTTTTGTAGAGGAGTCTAGAGAAGGCTCGGACCTGTTAAAGAGGCCCGTTATGATTAATCTGCTTGTAGAAGCTTTGAGATTTGTGCTGAAATCATATGACCCTGATTTGCTGTGATTTTACCACTATCATAAGCCCCCCACTCCCAGAAGACAATTTTCATGGCTTTCAGGGAGTGGTTCGCCTTATTTTTGGATTCTGGAACACAATCTTAGCTTTCAGGGTGTCTTGGAGATACTTGGAACTGATCGAAAGCTTCCGAAGGCAGCGAATATTTTCCTGAATTTTTCTATATATTTTTTTTCTTCAGATTTTTCTATTTTTCTGTATTTTAAAATCTTTTTTCCCCAATTCAAAATCACTTTTCAAATTTTATAATTAATAAACCAAATTTTAAATTATTTTTTGGAAATTTTAATTAATTTTCCAAATTTAAATAATTTTTTTTGGGTTTATAAACTAATTTTTTGAATTAAAAATAAATTTAAGGGATTTTTTATGAATTATCTAACCTGGGCACGATTTTTTGTGCGACCGGCAGTGTTGATCAGCTTCGACTCGCGCGTTGAGTTGAATCAGAAGCCGAGATCTGATCGCTGTGATGGGGGCTGCATGGCACCATCAGGAATGTTCATTAGCACTCGGCTCACCCGCTTAGTGAGATCTGATGGCGGAGGAGAGCTAAGCGATGCAGTTGTCATGGCGCCATCCTTAGCGTTGATCTCGTGCTAGCATGCATCTCTTGACTAGCGCCTAGCTCGGCCGACGGTTTTACCGACCTATGGCTATTTTTTTCAAATTTCGAGGGCTTCGTCGAGCTCCTTCCTTGCCGAGCTACCACTTTTACTTATCAATCTTCCTCATCGAGCTACAAAGTTTGCCGACCTATCTCCCTCGCCAAGCTATGAAGTTCGCTGACCTATCTCTCTCGCCGACTACGAAGCTCCCTAAGCCGAGGTATGGGGTCGAGGTATGGAGTCTTGGCGAGCTATGTCGTTGGCGAGAAATGGCGTTCGTAAACTACGGTGTTGGCGAGCTACAGGTGTTGGCGAGCTATGGAGCTCTCGCTTCCGCTGAGCTATGGGCGTTGTGAGCTATGGGGCTCTCCGTTCTCACCAAGTTATGCATCGCAGGGCTACCTCCTAGCCGACCTATGAGAAACATCGACCTATGGATCACGGAGCTTCGCCGAGCTATGGAATTTGGAGCTTCACCGAGCTATGGAGATGCTCTACCGAGCTATGGAGCCTTAAACTTCTGGCCAAACTATGAGCTAAGGCTTCTTGAATTTCTCACCGAGCTACGAGCGTTTGGCGAGCTATGAGGGTTCTTGGTCGATCTCCTCGGAGTTTGGTCGAGCTAGAGGAGTGCTCGTCGAGCTCAAACTTCAAGCGAGCTGCGGTTGTGGGCGAACTGCACTTGGTCGAGCTGCGGAGATTCTTCGACCCTTCATCGTTTTGGTCGAGCTAAGGAGGTGGAAGAGGGAGTCCTTGAAGTTGTGGAGCTCGATAGTTGGAGGAGCTCTATTTAAAGAAGAAGGGTTTTAAAGAGGAAGAGGTTTGCGGAATTGGGTTTTTGGGCTTGAAGTTTGCACCCACATACCCATTAGCTTTAATACATAGGTCTTCGGATTTTGGTTTGTGACCCAAACCTGAGCCTGTTTTGGTTCTCCTCCCTTCTATTGCTTCCGAAGGTCCTCCTTACATTTGGAGTTTTTAGAAATCACTGGAGTTTTTGAGATATTTCACACACTAAGTGTTTGTTGAACAATTTCTCCATTGGACCAAACATTGTGTTTTTCTCTTATTTTGTAGATCAAATATCTCGTCGTCCATTCTGCTGAACCGCTCTTTCGTTGACTATCTATTGTGTTGTTCGCTTGTAGCGTTTCGCTATTGGACAAGTATTTCGTTGTTCTAGGAGTTGAGTGCTTTTATCGTTGGGTCTTGGGTATGTAGCCGACCTAGATGAGCTATTACAGACTTGCTGTTTGATTCCAGCAAGTTTGTTGAGACAACTCTGAGACGGAATTTTTGTTGAACCTTCCGTTTAATCTCAGTGATTTTGGAGAGAACTCAGTGACAAAGTTCGTTGTAGGGCTCGTTGTTTGATCCTAGCAAGTTTGTGGAGACAACTCTAATACGAAGTTGGACGTTGAACTTACTGTTTAGGCCCAGCATGTTTTGTAAGGACATCCCTATGACGGAGCGGAGCATAGGGCTTGCTTTTTTATCCCAGCAAGTTTATAAAGAAGTCTATGTTGAAGTTGAATGTTTGAACTCACTGTTTGCGTCCAGCAAGTTTGGAGAGAACTCTGTGACGGAATTGGACGTTGAACTTGCTGTTTGCGTCTAGCACGTTTAGAGAGAACTCTGTGTCGAAGTTGAATGTTTGAACTCGATGTTTGCACGTAGCAAGTTTAGAGAAAACTCTGTGATTAAGTTGAATGTTTTGAACTCGTTGTTTGCGCCGAGCAAGTTTGGAGAAAACTCTAAGAACGGAATCGGATGTTGAATTTGCTGTTTGAGCCCAGCAAATTTTTTAGAGACAACTCTTGACAGAGTTGGACGTTGAACCTACAGTTTGCTCCCAGTAAGTTTTGTTGAGACAACTTTGTGACGGAGTTGGACGTTGAACTTGCCATTTGCACCAAGCAAGTTTGGAGAGGCAACTCTGAGACAGAGTAATTCGTTTGAACTCATTGTTTGTTCCCAATAAGTTTGTGGTGGCAACTCTAGATGAAGTTGAATGTGGAGCTCGCTGTTTGTCCCAGCGATTTGTAGAGGCAACTCTGAGGCGGAGTTGAACGTTGCTTCCTGTTTGTTCCCGGCAAGTTTATAGAGAACTCTGCGATGGAGTTAGACGTTTAAACTTATTGTTTGTTCCCAACAAGTTTAGCAAGGACTCTATGACGGAGTTAGACGTTGAACTTGCCGTTTGCGCCCAACAAGTTTTGTAGAGACAACTCTGTGATATAGTCGATGTAGAGCTCGCCACTTGATCCCGACAAGCTTGGACAAACAACTCCTTAATCGAGTTGATGTAGAGCTTACCATTTGATCCCGACAAGTTTGTAAAAGGAAAAACTGTGCCATTTGATCCTGGCAAGTTTGGGGCAAGTTTGGAGAGACACCTCTGCGATGAAGTTGAACGTTAAACCTGTGGTTTGTTCCCAACAAGTTTGTAGAGATAACTCTAGTCGGAGTTGAATGTTGAAGTTGCCGTTTGATACAAGCGAGTTATAGAGACAACCGTGAGATAGTGCTGGTCGTTTGAACTTGTTGATTGCACCCAGCAAATTTTGTAGAGATACCATATGGCAGATACCATATGTAACATTTTGGACTTGTTGTTTGCGTCCAGCGAGTTTGTAGAGACAATCCTAGGCCGGTGTTGGATGTCGAGCCTATTGCATGAAGATTGGGGATTGTTGGAATAGCTCAAGTTATAAGCGGGGTACTGAACTTGTTCAGAGTGTTGAACTCGTTGTTTGGAGTCGACGAGTTGTTAACAGAGCTCAAGCGAAGAGTGAGGCGTTGAACTCATTGTTTGGAGAGCGGAGCATTGAATTCATTTTTTGGAGCCGACGAGTTGTTGATGGAGCTCGAGTAGTGACCGGAGAGTTGAACTCGTTGTTTGGAGTTAACGAGTTGTTGATGAAGCTCGAGTGGTGATCAGAGCGTCGAACTCGTTGTTTAGAGCCAATGAGTTGTGGATGGAGCTCACGCAATGAGCGAGCATTGAATCCGTTGTTTGGAGTTGACGAAGCTCTAGCGGTGATCATAGCATTGAACTCATTGTTTAGAGCCAACGATTTGTGGATGGAGCTCGCACGGTAAGCGGAGCATTGAACTCATTGTTTGGAGTCGACGAGATGTTGACGGAGCTCGAGCGTTGAACTCGTTGTTCGGAGTCAACGAATTGTTAATGAAGCCTGGGCAAAGCACAAGGCTTTGAAATCATTGCTGGTGGAAATCAAGTCACATGCGGAGCGCCGAACCCATTTTGTGAAGCAAATGATTTGTGGGTGTATTGAAGTAAAGTCACTTGTGTTTGTTCAGCATTGAGGTGATTCCATTCTCCTCTTTGTTGACAAGTAGTCTAGTACATCGAATGAGGTCCTTGGGACAATGAGCTTTCTCTCCTTTGTGATATGTCACACTTGATAGCGTTGGGACACATCCGTTTGCATAGCGCTTCATGCGAGAAGGAGTTGGAGCCTGCTCTAGTGAAGGTGGTAAGTAAACCTGGAGCTTGCCCACCTAAGGAAGACTTGTCTTGAATTTCATCGTCAAGAATTTAGGTGGCCTGGGGAGCTATTAGTTGGCAGGTGACCGGTGAAGAAGTTTGTGTCTCTTAGGCGGAGCATCCCACTAGTGTGTAGCTGGAAGAACGACTTACAGGACAGTTTGTTGTACAGTGTTTGCATGACTTTTGTACCGCTTCTTAATCATGAAACGCAAACTCATTTTAATTCTGCTATTGTAATGAGACTTTTTGTTTAGATTAATGGGCATCGACTGTGTTCTTTGTAGCTAAATAATATGGCCTCAAGTCTGTTGTGCATAGCTAACGAACTATCGACGGTCTGCGCAATGTTTGAAGGAGTATAGAACTTATCTGTCTTGTACCTAGCTAGTTGTAGAACAACTCCGAGGGAGAGTTATTTTCCAAATTTGTTGTATGGATCCTCCAACAAATTATGAGAGTCACATCGAGTGGTGAATTGAACTCTATGTGTTGCTTTTGTAAGTTTTACTGGAGTAACTGCAATCAACGATTTTGAATCTCGAATCTGTCTTTAAAGAATTTTATCTAGTTTCATGAACAGATCGAATGGAAAAGCGAACTGTCAATTTGCTTCGGTGCAAATTGCTAGAGTAATTTCGAGCCATGAGTATGGATTCTGAACTGGTTAGTATAAGTATTAATAGGTTGCAGGACAAATCAAATGATGAAGAAAACTCTGAACTTGCTTTGTTGCATGTTGCTAGAGTTCTTCGGGCCATGGGTATGGACTCAGAACCTGTCGTCGAGGCGCTAACGGATTGCAAGAGCAGATCAAATGGCAAGCGAAGTCTAAACTTGCTTTATTGCAAATTGCTAGAGTAACCTCGAGCTATGGGTATGAACTCTGAACCCTTCTTATAAGGAGCTTCTAAGGGGTTTTTGATGCCGTTGTTGGAGTAGGTGTAACCCCTGTTCCCGCCAATACGTATTTTCTATGTATTTTCAGTATTTCGATTCTTTATAAATCATTTTCCGCTTTTTAATTTTTTTTGTTGAAATTTATTGTTGGATACCCTAATAAAGTCCATTTCTATTCATTAATTGTATTTGTCGCTATTTTCAAACGACTATAAATTTTAATAGAAATCTATTTACATTCTGTAAGTTTATTTTCTTATTCAGTTAATTATTTAACCCAAATCAAATATATTGTTATTATTGGATTATTTAAATAAATGTGTTTAACCCAAACCTTATTATTATTATTATTATTATTATTATTATTATTATTATTATTATGGTTATTGTGGTTATGATTATTATGACTATTATTTTTATTGTTATTGTTGTTGTTGTTGTTGCTTTTGTAGATCACAATCCTATTTTACCCTATAATGTGTTTAATTACTTTGTAAGTCGTATTATTTTCCTAGTCCATACTATAATTGTTTGATTATCTTATTAATTGATCAAAGCACGTTTTATTATTACTTGCAATTATTTTCACCCATTCTAGATCTTTATTTTTCTGATTATAATGAGCCCACTTTAATAAACCTTGCTGTTCAATCTTAACCCAATTGTATTCTTTCAATTAATTTTATTTTTGTTGAACCCTGAAATTTCTTTACTACAACTTATTTAATATTTTGCATGTTGAATACTCTAAAGTATCTAAGAAATCCTATCTTTTTTTCTATCGAATCTAAACCCAAAACCCATTATTGAACCCCAATTCTTAATATATATAGATTATCATAATAACCCGCTAACCCGGAACCCTTTAACCCATCTAATCCCTCCCCCCGCCGCAAATCTCTTCCTCTTCCTCTGTGTTTTCCCGAAACCCATCCCCGCTCAACCCTCACCTCCCGTCCCCATCACTTCGACCACCTAAACGCCCTCGTCTTCATCCTTCATCCTCACCCTCATCGTCATCCCCTCACCGACCTCACCTCCTTGTTGTCCCAGTCGCGACCACCACCAACTGCTACATCCACCGCCATTATCGACCACCTTGTCGCCACTGAAGCTTCTCCAAATGCCAGCCCATCATCGCTGCCCAACTCCTCTGCCCTATCTGCCATGGCTGCTCCGTTAAACCCACCATCGCAGCCCTCCACTCCTGACCAACTCCTCACCGAGCTCAGCTCTGCCGTCTCCCCCATTACCTGGCCATTGCTCGCCGACTGTCAACCTCCCGAGCCACGTCAGCCTCCACCTCCGAGTCTTTCCCCCGCTGCTCTGCCTCTCCCCTGAGTTGTCGAAGCCAGTGCCGACCACCGCAGCCTCGTTCACCCCGCAGCAATGCCGAATTCCCCTTATTGCCGTTGTGGTTCTTGCTGTTGATGCCTTGCACGTGCTTTTGCTGTTGTTGCTGCGATTATTTTTACTGTCTTGCTGTCCCCATCTATTGCACGTGCTAATGCATGTTGTTGTATGTTGTTTGCACGTGCTCTCGTGGTTCCGTAATTTGCACGTGTTGTTGTTCCCGTTGTTTGCACGTGCTCTCATGTTGCCACAGTCGTTCGTTTCGCTTCCTCTCGTCTTCTATAAGGAAAGTACCTTGTACACTTTTATTGTTCCATACAAGTTTTTTAATTGACCTCTCACAATTAGTAATTTTGCTTGATTATAGTGTTTTGGAACTCATCCATGTTCATGAAAAATATCTTTACAACTTTCAATTGATTGAATCGTCGATTTGTTTATGCCTTGAAATCCTTCCATGATTAAATCACTCGATATGTATGTTGAATTGAATCAATCCATTTGCCTTTATGGTTCGATGCCCATCGAAAAATCATAGATATCGATTTGTGTATTTCTGCCCTGCTATATGTTCTTGTAGTCAGATTTTGACCTAGTTACAATTTGAATCAGTCAAAACTTTATAAATAAGAGTTTTAGCCTACTGAGTCTAGTTTCCAGAACTTTTGACGGATTTGAAATCCGATGTGTAGATTGCAAGATATGTTTTTTTAGTGTTTTGACATTTTCGATTGCAGATCACTATTTGGAAGTATATTTTCTCGATTAACTAATTTAAATATCATGTTAAAAGTATAATTAAGACCTGATATTTTTCAGTATGTTACTAAACATGCTTAAGAATTGATTTATGACTTTTATAAGATTTTTCAATGAATTTACATTTAATTTTTATATACATGAATTTGACCACAACCATGCTACTCGAACACAAAATCTGTAAAGAATTGACTATTTGACCTAGCTATTATATTTTTAATATATTGTGTGTATATGCATTGGAACCGGCATGAAGTCTACTTTTTAGAACCTCTGACGGTACATGATTCGCTTTTCTGTAGCAGCGGGTGAGTGAGTTTTTGTACAACAACGTAATGCTTTCTAGAATTGTAACTTCATGTCCTTTATTGTAAATATGGTATATCTTGCATTTAACTAATCAAATTTGTATATCATGCATTTCATAGACCTTGATACTTCCTTGATCATGTCTTGATATTCGTTATAATCAATGCATGTTCATGTATAATTACTATAAAAAGAATAACAAATCGGGGTAGTGAGAGAAAGACTTAGTAGTGGACAATAAAGAATAGTGTACTCAGAAGGGGGCCCGTGTTTCCCGTATTGGTCGTTATTATTGGACAAGTTATTAATTATTGGTCATCGATTGATTGTGGAGTACTGACTACAGTATCCCGATTGTATCGTGTATCGGTCATCGGTCATTGGTCGTTCTTATTGTAAGACCCGAGTACATGGACCTATACAATTCATCACTAGAGTCTAGACGTTACTTAATTGTATGCACCCGACCTGTGGTGTGGGACGCAGGATTGTGTGCATTAGTTAGGATTTATAAAAGATTGCTAGACTTGAGATTAACTCTGAACACGTGCATGATTTATGTTTACAAGTTATATGTTACCTGTTTATAAGTAACTTGATTTCTGTTAAAAAGGTTGCCTGATTCCTGTTACAAGTTACATGTTCAGTTGACAAGTTACATGACTCCCGTTAGAAGTTTGCATGATTTCTGCTTACATGACATATTCCTGTTACATTATTCCTTGTTCCGGTTGAGTTATATTTTGAGACTTATTCCAGTTGTTACCTGCATTACCTTGATCATGTTGTATTACATTTGCATCGCTAGTTCTTGTTCCCTTTCTTGTTCATTCCTTGTTGCTTTCTTGTTATATATGTTGTTTCTCATTATCATGTTCTTTCAGTATTTGAATTCCCAGTTCTTAATGTTCCCTGTTATATTCTTGTTCTTGTTCCCATTTTTGCTTGTACTACTTGCGGCCCGCAACTTGCTCTAACGGGTGCCCCATCCATCTTTCTTTTGATTTATGTTATACAGGTACAGACGATGGGTTACTGAAAGAACTCGTTGAGTTGTTATTGCTTTGCATATTCTCGGGCTATTTGGTAAGTTCCTGTATCTCAGATATTGATTATTGTATTATATTCTCGTTTGTGTGATTATTATTGCATTGTTGAGTTTACTGGTACTGTACAACTTATGGATGATATGAGTTGGCATACTTATATCATTCGCTAGGCCTCAGTCACGTGCCTGTATTTCCATATATCAGGAAGCAGGGCGTGACATTAGGCTTGGTTTTTAACTCAATGCATGCACCCGTTGAGTTGTACAAGAATTTTGCAAATATCAATACAAAATTTTATTTGAAAATAAAACTAGCGGCTGCTCTAGTGGCTGGCTGTTATTACATGCAGTGACTGGTAGTGACAGCGGTCTTTAATAGTGGCTGGACTTTATTACAAATTAAGAAAATTTTCTACTACGAGTAAGAGAGTACGTTTTAGACGTCCTCCTTTAACTTTATAATGTGCTCTACTTTTTAAGTCCCTACTAATATCCCCTTGCCCCTTGGGTCTTCAAGTTGATGACCGTTAGGCGAACAACTTGGTAGACCTTATTTGGACTTGCCTGTTGTAGAGCGAGCATCCCCTTGTTTTGCATAGAGAATGAAAGTTTTTCAGATTTGCTAGTGTGTTTTGGCAGTACTAGTTCTTTCTATTGAATGAGCAGAGTGACTTCGGGTGGAGAATTCAGGTTCATTACTGTGTTATGATGAGAACGAGTTTGGACCTGGTGAGAGATGATTTGGCAGATTTGGAAGTTCTCGGCAGGATTGTTTATGGCAGTGGCTTCAAGCTTGTTTAAAGTATTGGAATTATTGTGACTACTTCCTAGCGGTAACTCTATAGTGTCGAGGAGGAGAAATGAGCCCCCCATTGTAGCATTGTAGCATGCTCATGCTGCCTGTTGGCTCCTTACAACTTGGCCTACGCCTGCTGTTGTCACGCCCCGCTTCCCAAAAATACAAAATACGAGTACATGACATTGGTCCATCAAATGACTAATGTCACCCATAAGCTGTTTATTCGATTAACCCAACAATATATTCAATACAGAACAATTGCACAAGCAATAATAATAATCTCATGAACAATAATACTTGGAATGAAGCAATATAAAATATCCAAATACAATAAACCAACGTCTGGAAATAATAACAAAATCCGGGACATAAGCCCAATACAATAATAATCCAATCACAAATAGATAATAAGTCTCAATACATTAAGTTCAATAAAATGACAAGCAATTAGAAAGCATTAAATCTTCAGAATTTTTGTTCTTTAATTCCATCAGCAATTCTCCTTCATTACCTGTGTACACTTCATCTATAAAGAGAAGAAAAATTGCCCTTAGAGTAAGTCATGGACAGCAAGTAGAGAAAGCAAAGAACAATAGAATAACGATATAACAATGAATTCAATTGATCAATAGGAGTCAATAACATGGGACAATAACAATAATCAATATCATGGTAAATGATGAAATGGTATAAACAATGATTCAATATTCAATAACAATATTCGACGGTATCAATAACACTTAAACAATATTTGGTATCAATAGGAACAATAATGTACAATATGCAATGTCGATGTCGTGTCAATCCTTATGTCTATTAATCATTTTAATCCTAACTAATGTACGTACTACTGCATTAAATACTAAAGGTTCGATGCATACAATCAATTTTGTTTAGATTGAGTGGCGAATTCTATAGATCAGGTGTCCGTATAATAATCACTGATACGATGCAATATTGTTTCACGATACATTACGATGATTCACTGATTCATTGATACGATACATTGATACCATTCATTGATACAATTCATTGATGCAATACATAAAAAATTGGGGTGCCGCAATCAGCGCTCCATAATCAATCGATAAACACTGGCCGACACAGTCATCATATTATTCACTACTCAAGTCATTTCCTTAAACACCGGCTTATTAATTATTTTATTAATGCAATAATACAATATGCAATTTGAGACATGGGGTGAACTATAGTAACAATAAAGGAACAATAAGATGGTAACATGTAGGGGTGGACAACTATTATCCGAACCGACCAATCCAACCCAAACCGACCGGTTTTTAACCGAACAAATTGGGGGTTTGGATTGGCTCGGTTCTTGATCTTCAATAACCAACTGGACCGGTTCAGTTATTGGATGGGGCATTCAAATAACCGATGAAACCGAACCGACCGTACCTCTATGCATAAGTCCATAAAAAATATAGTTCTCCTTTAATTTTTTGAATATAAAAATAGTCATTTCTCATTTTCTTGGAGATACAAACAGTCTTCTTTAATTTCTTTAATACAAACTGAGCAATTGTTCTATCTATGTTTTGATTCTCCATAATCCTGTGTGTTATGTTGTTGAGAAATGCTTGATTTACAGTGTGGCCCAACTTAATAGAATCATAAAGTTGATGTAACATTTAGTAGTTACTTTAATCAAGTCAAGTAGAAATTATAATCTAAATCTTTTTTTGTTGTACCTGAAATTCAATTAGCTATGATTATTTAATGTTCTTTTTATGATAATAAACTAAGATTACAGAAGTATACAAGTGAAAAAGTAGTTTATCTCACCCATTTAAATGTCATAATCTCAAACAATTAGTGCAAAATTTATTAACAACTTGTGATTTTATGAATCTTCATTTTAAATTCATTTCTGAATAACAAATAGCAGGTTGTTTCTTTAGTTTGAATGAAGTTGATCTTTTAAATTTCAACAAAATTATGAATGATGTTGAAGGTGAAAAGTAGCATGCCAAATCGACCATGCAATCCAATCCAAACCGAGCTTAATCGGCTTGGATGGAAACCGATCCAATTAAGGTTCGGATTGGTTGTGGATGAGAAAATTAAAAAACTAATCTTCTTTGGATCGGTGGTGGATGATCCATATTAGGTCGGATACCGACCGATGCCCACCCCTAGTAACATGAATTAGGACAATTAGAATGATGATAATAGGACACTAGGATCATGCAATACAACATACATACTTCGATTCATGCAATACAATGATATAGGATTAATTAAACTATCAAAAACTCGAATATAAAATTCTGGACAGTAAGAGTAGTTTGTACAAAAATGCAATTTCCTGCTGTTTCAGAACTCGAAAACTGAATCTGTCCAAAATTCTAGAAGCTAGACTTCCACACGGTTCCAACGCATATTTAAAATTCAAAATCCGACAATAGTAACTAGGTCAATCGCATTGTTCTTTACAGATTTCATTTTCAGGCAGAATCTCGATATCATGTTGTTAAAATTTTAGAATCAGCAAAAACTGAATATTAAATTCATTAAAAATATTTATTAGACTTCTAAACATGATTACTAACAAGCTGGAAATTATCAGAGCAAAATTTTATCATTTGATCAGCCTTTTTACTGTTTAAACATGAAATGTATAATAATCTGAGAATCTGGAATTAAAAACACAACTGTAGTAAAACGAGCATAACTTTTGCTACACAACTCGGAATTCAAAAAATCAAGATGTTCTGTAAACTAGAAAGATAAGTCTACAATTCATATTCAGAAAGTAATTTATTTTAAGATCATTTACTGGGTCGAAATTAGCAGTCAACATACAGCCAGCAAGCAATATACAGGTTTTGGGTACTTTTCATTAAATAATTTAATTAAACATGATGGATATCAATTATACTAGTCGATAAACTTCTCAATCAACATGAAGGGTATAAAAACATGGTAAATAAGATTAAGAACACAAACATACATCAATTTAACATCAATCAACCATCAATCGATCAAACAACACACAACATAGCAATTATTTCTACAATAATTTATTTGTGTGATAATTATATGAACAATCCTATTATCAATTCTATATGCACACATGAAAGATTCAATTTCTGGAGTCAGAAGTGCCATGATGTCAAGTAACTTGGGGTTAGCTCGTGTAAACCCTCAATATACCCAACGAAAGAGATGAACAATGTATAATACGATAAACGAACGGATCTACTTGCAAGAGTTTCAACAAAACTTGAATTTAATACAATTAACAATTCAAAAAGATAGTGAATTGTCTTTTAAATTACGAAATTGAATACCAAGAATAACGGGATAAGGACCCTGAACAACGAATCCACGAACAAACAAATGCATAAGATAGCACGTGCAATATACGTACAAAAGAGAACCCAAAAGCAATAACAGCAACACAACAACAAAGAGAGAGACCAGCCACAACAGCAAGAGGAGCAAGGGCCAGTGGGGGGGGGGGGGTCGTCGGCATCGCTGGTGCAGTCGACGGTGGGTGAGGGCGTCGCTCTACCGGCTGTGCACTGTTTGAGCGGGAAACAGATACAGCGGCAGCAACGAGAGGGGGAGGTGTTGTGTTTGTTGGAAATCTAGCTACCTAAATAAATAGATAAACTAGACACAAATTATAAAAAAAAAACCTCGCAAGTGCACGAATCGAATCGTAGTAATAGCAAGGGTCGATCCCACAGAGATTGTAGACTTCAACTTACTAATCAATAAAACTAATAATAAAAGAGAATAAGAGTTGTTATAATATTCTAAAAGAACTAAAAGATTAAAACTAAGATGAGAGGTGTTGAATCACAAATATCTCTTGAATAGTTGGGTTGTTGATCTCCACCAATAGTTAGTAATGCTAATTTGCCTTCTGAATTTACTTCTAATTACTCATGTTGTTCACTTCAAGGGCATGGTATCTACTCCTTAAAGTATTGTTTCCCTAAGCCAAGAATTAGGCATGGTATCTACTCTAATTCATTTCTTTCCATAAGTATCTAGCAGGGTATCTACTGAGTTATACTTAGAGAAAACATAAGAACAGTGGAAACGAACAAACACTTAAAGTTCTAGAACTTGGTATCAGATCTAGATCCTCTAAGTTGATTGAACCAAGAACCCCTAAAGATTCTTTTGTTACAAATTATGAGCACGAGATTCGGTCATCTCAATATGCTTCATATAACAGATTTAGATAAAGGATAACATAAACTTGATATTCTCACGTGCTGTATGTCAGTCGACTGGCTCTCACCTCAGTCGACTGCTCTCAGACTTCGAGATCAAGTTTGATGATCATTAATCTATGTCAATTCAACCAGATTCAATCAATAAGTAATTAGAAGATCTCAGAAGAATATAGCACTACATAACTACGGTTTCGATCTACCCAACTATGAAATTAGTTCCACATAATAATAACTTTATTGCTTAACAAGTTTGAATACATGATCAACATAAAAAGAATAAAGAGAGAAGAAGGAATAAACTAATGGATTCCGGCAATATGGTCGACTGGCTGTCACACAGTCGACTGCCTTCTGGTTGCTGGATCTTCTCTCTCTTTCTTCGATGTTGATGGAGTGATGCTCTCGATGCTTGTTCAGGAACTTCGTGATTGAGTCCCTTCCCAGAGATATATCTGATCCTTGGATGAAGTCGTGGAGTGGAGAGCGGAGAGGTGTTCTGGAGATGGTATTCTGATATTTATAGAACACGGCTGAGAATTAGGGTTTCCACTTTTTCAGGAAGATCCTTCTTTATTTGATTTGATGATTAATATCTTTCTCTTTTCTCCTTTCCTTCCTTATTTGTTTACCACGTCCACTTGGAAAATACCCTGTCTTTAGATTTGATTCGCTGCATAAAATCTTGATTCAAATAGATTTGAAATCAGATTCAGGTGTATCTTCGAATATCTTATCTGTTTACTCCGCCGCAGACCAGTCGACTTATCTTCGAACCAGTCGACTGAGTCGAGACTTATGTAGATTTCCTATTTGTTCAGACCAGTCGACTGTCTTTTGGGAGTGAGTCGACTGTATCGAGAGTTGTGGAAAATCAGCTTCTCCTGTCCAGTCGCCTGTGTTGGGGAACCAGTCGACTGATCCTCTGCAGTTTGCTGTGTATTATCCTTGAAGTCCTAAATCTGCTTCGTTTTTCTGTTATAAGCTGTTTCCTATGGAAAAGAGAAAATAGGAGTTAAATACCACATATAGAGCTTTTAAATGTCTAATTATATTAAGATTATTGCTCTAAAAAGTGAATAATAATGTGTTCATCAAATACCCCCACACTTAGCTTTTGCTTGTCCTCAAGCAAACTAGAATTATGAATAGGGAGAATAATAACAACAATAGACTCAACCACCAAGATTTCTTATTATGTGGACATCAAAATGAAAAATATAAAACTACAAACAATTTCATATAAAGTAAAATTAACCATACCCATTTTCTCCAGTGCAATTGTTCAGTCATAATCCCCAAACTTAATCATATTTGTCATGCGATTAATGTAGTTATAGTATGCATCCACTCAGTCTGTGATTATCCCTTTTCTCTACTACAAATCCAGTAGCAAACTAGATTTTTTTTTTTTTTTTTTTTTTTTTTTTTTTTTTTTTTTTATAGTCTCTTCTTTAACGTTGTCACTTGTCTTTTGACGCGAATGCGAAACATTTGTGATGTATCCACCCGGTTACTCAACAAGTCACAAACATTAAAGTGCTTTGCATACTCATATTTCAAGTTGCCGTTTGACGTAAAGGTAAACATTGGTGATGAATACCCCTAGTTACTAAGCGCTCAAAACATTGGAGTAGACTGACTTTATTCAAATATATACATATATTGTATCACTCTATTTACTTAAACTCGATTTAGGACTAGATCTAATGGAATAATTATCAGAAAAAGCATCACATTTGTTTATTATGTATAATCGCATGACGCACACAATTTTTGTAGGGAATTATGAAACTCAACAATCCTAAAGTAAATAAGTATCCTTACTCTTACTTTATAAGAAATTGTTTATCCTAAAAAAAAATTCCAAATATAACTAACTAATACCCCCACACTTAGATGGAACATTGTCCTCAATGTTCGAAAGAAAATGTAAAAATAGGCATATGTCACATCTAGGTAGGAGAGAAAAAATAAAAATAACGCAAAGAAAAATAATAATGAATAACTGAAAGCAAATAAAGGAAAGTGTAAATACTTCCCTGCAACATTGGGTTGCCTCCCAATAAGCGCTGTGTTTTCTGTCTTCAGCTAGACATGATGAGTTCATGCTATGTATTGAATGGTATGAAGATTCACATCTTCCTCTTGCGGTTCTAGACTCATCTCTATGTATGGCTTCGCCCTGTGTCCGTTCACCTTGAATGTTTGATTTCGTTCTTCACTGTGAACTTCCAATGCACCATGTGGAAAGACTTTTGTGACAATATATGGTCCATACCATCTTGACTTGAGCTTGCCTGGAAAGAGTCTTAATCTTGAGTTGTAGATCAATACCTTTTGTCCTTCATAAAACTCCTTCCTTGCTAATTGTTTATCATGGTATAACTTAGTCCTTTCCTTGTATAGCTTGGCATTTTCATATGCATCGTGCCTCAATTCTTCAAGCTCATTTAGTTGCAATCGCCTTTTGTCACCTGCCTGTTTCATATCAAAATTGAACTTTTTAATGGCCCAATACGCCTTGTGTTCCAACTCTACCGGCAGATGACATGCTTTTCCAAAGACCAAACGGTATGGTGACATGCCAATGGGTGTCTTGAAAGCGGTTCTGTAAGCCCATAATGCATCGTTCAAGCGTAGCGACCAATCCTTCCTCCTTGTGTTGACTGTCTTTTCCAAGATGCTCTTGATCTCTCTGTTGCTAATCTCCACCTGCCCACTGGTTTGAGGATGATATGGAGTTCCCACTCTATGTGTAATCCCATATTTCTTCATCAAAGAAGCAAATGGGTAGTTATTGAAGTGGCTCCCTCCATCACTTATTATTGCTCGTGGTGTACCAAACCTAGTGAAAATATTCTCCTGCAAAAACTTGACAACAACTTTGTGATCATTAGTTCGTGAGGGGACAGCCTCGACCCATTTAGACACATAATCCACACCAACAAGTATATATAAATAACCAAATGAGTTAGGAAATGGACCCATGAAGTCGATTCCCCAAACATCGAAAAGCTCGATTACTTGTATGTTGTGTAGTGGCATTTGGTTTCTAGAAGAGATGTTGCCTGTCCTTTGGCATTTGTCGCAAGTCCTGCAAAAAGAAAAAGCATCTTTGAATACTTTGGGCTAGTAAAAACCAGATTGCAATACCTTAAGTGCTGTTCTCTTTGGCCCAAAATGTCCTCCACATGCATATTGGTGGCAATGTTGTAGGATACTCCTTTGTTCCTCGCCTGCCACACATCTTCTTATAATTTGATCAGAGCAAAATTTGAATAAATAAGGATCATCCCAATAATAGTGTTTGCTCAGATCCACCAATCTTTTCCTTTCCTGATGTGTCATACCTGGAGGAAAAACATGAGCAGTTAGAAAATTTACAATATCAGCAAACCAGGGTAACTGTTCAGAGAGTTCAGTCGACTGGTTGAAGGACCAGTCGACTGCCCCGAGAGTTTGGACATTTATTTCAAATAGTTGTTCATCTGGGAAATTTTCATTCAGCGGGGGCACATTTCTTTCGTCCTCGTGCAGTAATCTGGACATGTGATCTGCCACAACATTGTCGCATCCTTTCTTGTCTCTAATCTCAAGATCGAATTCTTGAAGCAACAGCACCCATCTGATTAACCTAGGCTTAGCTTCCTTTTTAGCCAACAAATATCTCAAAGCAGCATGGTCAGTGAAAACAATAACTTTAGAACCGATTAAATATGATCTAAACTTCTCTACAGCAAATATAACAGCCAACATTTCTTTTTTAGTAGTGGAATAATTTAGCTGTGCATCGTTTAGAGTTCGAGAAGCATAGTAAATAACATGGGGTTTCTTATTGATTCTTTGGCCTAAAACAGCCCCTAAGGCATAATCACTTGCATCACATATGAGCTCAAAAGGATGGCTCCAATCTGGTGCCATGACAATAGGTGCAGAAATGAGAAGAGTTTTCAATGTATTAAAAGCATTTGTACATTCCTTAGTCCATATAAACTCAACATCCTTGGCTAACAAGTCACAAAGGGGTTTGGAGATTTTTGAAAAGTCTTTTATAAATCGTCTATAAAACCCTGCGTGTCCTAGAAAACTCCTAACACCCTTAACTGTAGTGGGAGGGGGTAGTTTTGATATGATGTCAATTTTTGCCTTGTCTACCTCTATTCCTCTTTTTGAAACAACATGCCCCAAAACAATACCTTGTTGTACCATGAAATGGCACTTTTTCCAATTCAGCACTAAATTGCATTCTTCACATCTTTTAAGCACAAGCTGCAAATGGTTAAGGCATTCATCAAAACAAGATCCAAAAACACTAAAATCATCCATAAATACCTCGATGAACCTCTCCACCATGTCTGAAAATATGCTCATCATGCATCTTTGAAATGTAGCTGGAGCATTGCACAATCCAAAGGGCATCCTCCTGTAAGCAAAAGTACCAAAAGGGCATGTAAAAGTGGTCTTTTCTTGATCTTCTGGAGCAATAGCAATTTGATTATAGCCACTATAACCATCTAGAAAACAATAATGACTATATCCTGCTAATCTTTCTAACATTTGATCAATAAAAGGAAGAGGGAAGTGATCTTTCCTGGTTTCATTATTCAATTTCCTGTAGTCAATGCATACCCTCCATCCTGTGGTTACTCTTGTTGGGATAAGTTCATTCTCTTCATTTGTTACCACTGTAACTCCACTTTTCTTAGGAACTACATGTATAGGACTTACCCATTTGCTATCTGAGATAGGATAGATGATGCCTACATCTAGTAATTTCAGAATTTCTGCTCTTACCACTTCCTTCATGTTGGGGTTGAGCCTTCTCTGTGCCTCTCTGCTAGGTTTTGCATCGTTCTCAAGGAGTATTCTATGCATGCATTTGGATGGACTTATTCCCTTGATGTCTGCAATGGTCCATCCTATTGCACTCTTGTGTTCTCGTAATACCTTCAGCAGCTTTTCTTCTTCCTGTGCACTCAAGTTCGCAGCAATTATTACTGGCAACGTCTGGTTCTCACCTAAAAATGCATGCTTCAAATGGTCGAGCAACTGCTTGAGTTCTATATCTGGAAGCTTCTGTACAGTCGACTGGTCCATGACAGCAGTCGACTTGGTCTGGGTGTCTTGATTCGGTTGACTGGTTAGAATACCAGTCGACTTGCTCTGTGCACCAGGCGCCTGATCTGTAGAAAAACAAAGATTATCAGACACAAAGTTTTCAAATAAAGGTGCAGGCTTACCTGAACATGACTGTGGAGTTTCAAGGTGATGTACTGTCTCTGCAATCTCCCAGTCATCGTATTCCTGTTCAACATGAGATAAAGTTAGAAATTGAGTGATTGTGGCTTGTAGTGGTTCAATGCTATGTACCTGAAATGTTTGATCAACAATCTCCTGCACCATATCAATATTATAGCATTCATGATCATCTTGTGGTAATTTTAGTGTATCAAACATTTTAAATTCCACTTTTTCTCCGTTTATCTTCATACTTATAATGCCCTTTTTAACACAAATTTTTATATCAGCTGTACTCATAAAGGGCCTACCTAATATGATCGGTAGAGATGATGACATTGAAGATTCCTCCATATCTAACACAACAAAATCAGCAGGCAAAATAAAATCATTTACCTAAACTAGGACATCTTCTAAAATACCTCTAGGTCTTTTGATGCTGCGATCAGCCAATTGCAAAGTGATGGATGTTGGCTTGAGTTCCCCCAATCCAAGCTTTTCGTAAACAGAATAAGGAAGAAGGTTGATGCTTGCCCCCAAGTCGAGCAGTGCTTTTTCAAAGAAGTGCTCACCAACTTTACAAGGAATGGTGAAACTACCTGGATCTTTCAGTTTAGGTGGTAGTTTTCTTAATAATACAGCGCTCACTTCTTCTGTCAAAGCCACATCCTCCTTAACCTGAAATGTTCTTTTGTGAGTACAACAATCTTTCAAAAATTTGGCATAAGAAGGAATTTGTTTAATAGCATCAAGTAGGGGAATATTAATTTCTACCTTTTTGAGAGTTTCAAAGACGTCAAACAAATATTGTTCTTTCTTTTTATTGACTAACCTTTGAGGGAATGGTGGTGGAACTGTCCCTACTTTTTTACTTACCTTACTTGAACCCAAAGCTTTTGATGGTTGTGTTTCTGATTTGTCTGTGCAGTCGACTGTCTTGTAGAAACAGTCGACTGGTTTGTCTGTGTGTGTTCCAACCTTGTTGTCAATTATCTTACCATTTCTTAAAGTAGTCACTGCTTGGAGTTGTTCTTGGCCTCCCGGATTTGGTATGGTTTGTGAAGGGAGTTCACCTGTCTTTCTTTCACTCAGCTCTTTTGCAATCTGACCAATTTGGGTTTCTAACTTCTGAATTGCTTGTCCTTGTTGGTTGCTGGTTTGATGTTGTTGTTGGAGCAATTGAAGAACAATGGTTTCAAAATCCAACTTCTTCTGTTCTGGAGCTGGTCTTTCAAATCCACTTCCTATCTGAGGGTTCCTTGCATGTCCTTGTGTGAATTGATTCCCTTGATTATTTTGATTATTGCTCCATGAGAAGTTTGGATGATTCCTCCATCCTGGGTTATATGTGTTCGAGTATGGATTGTTCTTTGGTGGAAATACTCCTCGACCCACATAGTTCGCATGCTCCTGATCTGTGAAAGTAGACATGGGACATGTATCAGTTGTGTGATCTAAATGCGAACAAATTGCACACATTTCATTTGTTTGATTTTTAACTCCACCCATCGTCGACATTGCATTAACAAGCATATCAATTTTCTTATTCATGTTTGCCATTTCTAATTGAATGTTATTACTATTAGAGATTTCGTAAACTCCCTGTTTTTTCGTAGGTCCCCTTCTTGTTGAGAATTGTTGGGAGTTCTCGCTGAGTTCTTCAAAAAGTTCAATGGCTTCTTCTCCACTTTTCCTCATCAAAATTCCATTGCAAGCTGCATCAACAATTGCTTTGTTAGTGTCATTTAACCCTTCATAAAAAGCTTGTACCTGATCATCCTTAGGCAGATTGTGAGTAGGACACTTAAGAAGCTTGCTCTTGAAGTCCTTCCATGCTTCGAAGAATAGATCTCCATCTTTTTGTTGGAAGAGTTGAATCTCCCTTTTCAGCTGTTTGGTTTTCTGTGCTGGAAAGAACTCTTTCAAAAATTTCGTTGCCAATTGCTCTCATGAATTAATTGATCCTGGTTCCAAAGAATTATACCACAACTTAGCATTAAGTTTTAAAGAAAAAGGAAACAAGATTAACCTGATTTGTTCAGCGGTAAGCCCTTGGACGCTTTGTGTCCTGCAAAGATCGAAAAAGTCTTGCAAGTGAAGATGAGGTTCTTCATCTGGTTTGCCACTAAAGTGGGGAACCATACTAAGTAAATGAGGAGATAGGTGCATGTTCCCTGTAGCATTAGGTTGAAAAGCAATGCAGGAAGGTTGCTCAATATTCTTAGGAGTGAATTTATCCTGCATTGGCACTCAATTTTGTATTTCTTCAGCCATTGTTGTCTGTGAGATTAGTCTCTGTGCAGTCGACTGTCTCCTGGTATCAGTCGACTGGTTGGCTGCAAAAAGTTTACCTAGTTTGTGCAAAGTTCGTTCTGTTTCTGCATCAATAGGTAGTAGCTCTGGACGAAGTGATCGTCTACCGTGCATTCACCGAAGTCCTGTAACCTAAAAGAAAAATTATTAATAAAAGAAAAGAAAAACTAATAAAAATTCTACTGACTTGTAAGTTAAAATACTAAACAATCTCCGGCAACGGCGCCAAAAACTTGTTTGTTGGAAATCTAGCTACCTAAATAAATAGATAAACTAGACACAAATTATAAAAAAAAAACCTCGCAAGTGCACGAATCGAATCGTAGTAATAGCAAGGGTCGATCCCACAGAGATTGTAGACTTCAACTTACTAATCAATAAAACTAATAATAAAAGAGAATAAGAGTTGTTATAATATTCTAAAAGAACTAAAAGATTAAAACTAAGATGAGAGGTGTTGAATCACAAATATCTCTTGAATAGTTGGGTTGTTGATCTCCACCAATAGTTAGTAATGCTAATTTGCCTTCTGAATTTACTTCTAATTACTCATGTTGTTCACTTCAAGGGCATGGTATCTACTCCTTAAAGTATTGTTTTCCTAAGCCAAGAATTAGGCATGGTATCTACTCTAATTCGTTTCTTTCCATAAGTATCTAGCAGGGTATCTACTGAGTTATACTTAGAGAAAACATAAGAACAGTGGAAACGAACAAACACTTAAAGTTCTAGAACTTGGTATCAGATCTAGATCCTCTAAGTTGATTGAACCAAGAACCCCTAAAGATTCTTTTGTTACAAATTATGAGCACGAGATTCGGTCATCTCAATATGCTTCATATAACAGATTTAGATAAAGGATAACATAAACTTGATATTCTTACGTGCTGTATGTCAGTCGACTGGCTCTCACCTCAGTCGACTGCTCTCAGACTTCGAGATCAAGTTTGATGATCATTAATCTATGTCAATTCAACCAGATTCAATCAATAAGTAATTAGAAGATCTCAGAAGAATATAGCACTACATAACTACGGTTTCGATCTACCCAACTATGAAATTAGTTCCACATAATAATAACTTTATTGCTTAACAAGTTTGAATACATGATCAACATAAAAAGAATAAAGAGAGAAGAAGGAATAAACTAATGGATTCCGGCAATATGGTCGACTGGCTGTCACACAGTCGACTGCCTTCTGGTTGCTGGATCTTCTCTCTCTTTCTTCGATGTTGATGGAGTGATGCTCTCGATGCTTGTTCAGGAACTTCGTGATTGAGTCCCTTCCCAGAGATATATCTGATCCTTGGATGAAGTCGTGGAGTGGAGAGCGGAGAGGTGTTCTGGAGATGGTATTCTGATATTTATAGAACACGGCTGAGAATTAGGGTTTCCACTTTTTCAGGAAGATCCTTCTTTATTTGATTTGATGATTAATATCTTTCTCTTTTCTCCTTTCCTTCCTTATTTGTTTACCACGTCCACTTGGAAAATACCCTGTCTTTAGATTTGATTCGCTGCATAAAATCTTGATTCAAATAGATTTGAAATCAGATTCAGGTGTATCTTCGAATATCTTATCTGTTTACTCCGCCGCAGACCAGTCGACTTATCTTCGAACCAGTCGACTGAGTCGAGACTTATGTAGATTTCCTATTTGTTCAGACCAGTCGACTGTCTTTTGGGAGTGAGTCGACTGTATCGAGAGTTGTGGAAAATCAGCTTCTCCTGTCCAGTCGCCTGTGTTGGGGAACCAGTCGACTGATCCTCTGCAGTTTGCTGTGTATTATCCTTGAAGTCCTAAATCTGCTTCGTTTTTCTGTTATAAGCTGTTTCCTATGGAAAAGAGAAAATAGGAGTTAAATACCACATATAGAGCTTTTAAATGTCTAATTATATTAAGATTATTGCTCTAAAAAGTGAATAATAATGTGTTCATCAGGTGTTGTGGTGGCGAGTAGAGGGTCACCGGAAGGTTTTGACGACTAGGGTGGCGCCGACTGAGGGGATGGCCACCGGAGGTGGAGATCGGAGATGGGTGTAGTGGATTTTGGGCAGGAATTTGAATAGGGAAAGAGAAACGGCGAGGAGAGAGAAAGAGGAAAGAGAGAATAAGCGGCTAGGGTTTCAATTTGTGCAATTTTTAGGGTTTGTAAGAGAGTTGTATTTGTAGGGTACAATTAGGGTATTGGGTTAGTGATTTAGGATCCAATAATAGCGGTTTTGGGTCAAAAACAAATAAAATTGGGTTTTAGGATTCAATAAGAGATAGATCTAAATCAGTAAGGTTCAAATAAAAATACCCACAATTAGTAAAAGAAACTAGGATCAACTTGAATAGCTCAATCAACAAGAACGAAGAATTTCATGAACAAGATCTTAATTAAAATAATCAAGAAAGAAAGAAAATAGGGTATTTTATTTAATTCAAATAAAAATATTATAAAAGGGAAAAAAAATGAAAAATAGCAGAAACGGTAGTTACAGCTGTTATTGGAAACTTAATTTTCATGTGGTAGGCGGAAGCAACTGCAAGAAAAGCCGCTAGGCCGGGATGGCCAAATATTGCATTTTATGCGGCTTTGACATCGACAACCATCAAGTCCAATGCTTCTGTTCTAATAGCAGGAGCTTTTCTTGCTGTCACATCAAGTGTGACGATTCCTTCTATTTGAACGGGTACACTGGAGTATCCGTGGAGTGTATAACCGGCTGGCTTGAGTCGGTCTCAGGAGGGCTTGAGGCCGTTGAAAGTGTTCATGAAAAGTATGCTGCAGTTGTCCAACAGGATGCGGTGTATCTCATGTTTCTCCATGCAAAGGTTTATGACCAATGTGTCACAGTGAGGTATTCGGATACTTTCTAAGTTTTTGTCGAAGAAAGATATCGGGACCCCGGTGCTTTTGGCAGGTGGGATGTTATGTACTGAGTTGACTTCCTTGACAAAGGCTTTGCGGGAGGAGTTGGTATCTCTTCCCATCGGGCCTCTTTGAATGGAGTAAAGAATGACCATATGTTCTGAGTCTCACGATTCGGAGGGCCTCTCTTGACGCTTATTAGCTCCCCATGGCGGAGAGGTTTCAACATTGTTGTTTTGTTGGACAAATTGAGAGAGATAGCCCTGACGAATCAGGCCTTCAAGTTTGTCTTTGAGGGCTCAGCAATTTTCAGTGGTGTGTCCATGGTCTTTATGAAATGTGAACCACTTGTTTCTGTCTTTTCTTTTGCTAGATGTTGACATCTTGGAGGGAGAACGAATTATTCTGTCCTTCTCAACTTCCATGAGAAGCGTTGTGCTGGAGATGTACAGCGTTGACCGGCGTCATCTTTCTGAAATTTCATGGGTCCTTCCTCGTTTGTATTCTTCCGTTTGTTCCCGGAAGATGAATCATTATTTCCTTGAGGATAGAGAGCTTCCTCAATCCTGATATATTTGTCTCTCCTTTCCATGAGCTCAGTGAAATTTTTAGGTAGCTTCTTTGTGAGGGAGGCTTTTAGGTCTTTGTTAGTGACATTATGGTGGAAAGCTACAGCCGCCATTGATGAGTCTAGGGATGAGATGGACCTTGCTTCGGCTGTGAAGCGCTTGACAAAGTTCTTCAGCAGTTCTCCGTCTCTTTACTTCAGTTCCAACATGGAGGCACTTGTTTTTTCAACCTTTTGGCTGATACAAGTGTGCTATGAAGAACTTCTCGAGCTGGTCGAATGAGGATATTGACTTCGGAGTGAGGCGGGAGTACCATTCCCTTGTTGATCCTTTCAGTGTCACAGGAATGTTCGACACATGGGTGCATCAGTGGCGTTGTAGGCCATCATGAGGGTGGTGAAACTCTTGATATAGTCAATCGGGTCTGATTATCCATCATATGACTCGAATTGAGGAGCTTTGAAATACCTTGGAATGGGTGCATCAATGATTGTTTTGCTGAAAGGATGTCGTTGGGGCGGTAAGCCATGCTTGAGTACTTCCCCTCATTCTTCATCTATTCTAAATGATCTTCTACCTCTCGGATACGGCAAAGGACTTGGTTGTTCGTCCCCTTGGATCCAGTTGATTCACTAGATTCTTCTTCTTTAGGAGGAGCAGGGTGGCGACTCCGTGATTTTCGACCCAAATCTTGACTGCCTTGAATGTCTCGGATGATATCAAGCATGAAGTTTTCCAGTTCAGCCCTAGTGACTGGGGCTTCTTTCTCTCTGTTCCGCTCAAGAAGCTTTCGACTCTCATGAGTCGGGCTTCTTATTGCAGTATGCCCCCTGTGAGAGGAGGAACACCTTGATTTCTGTCTAGAGAGTTGCTTCACTGGTTTGCCTGACATTCTGAATGGGATGCCTCAGTTGGGGTACGCCTCTCATCCAAGCGGATTCGTAGATCAGTTCCTTGTTGCCTGGTACTGCACTGATGATTTGGTGGAAATCTTTAGATCCCCGAGGGTCTCGTAAGGCCATTGAATTGGTTGACACATTATGGACTAAATTGCAGTGGTGCAGAGGATGTTGTTCATGATGGCTTTGTTGATAGCCCCCCGGTGCATCTCCGTTGAAATGAGCTTGACTAGGCTGTTGGGGCGACTGTTGAGGAGGAATCAGATCTTCCACAGGAGGAGCTGGTTGACAAGAGAGTTGGTGCAACGGCTTGAGGCCACCGCTCTGCCTCTTAGTCTTGGGGGCATGACGGTAAGTCTGATTTGTGTAGTTTCCCACAGACGGCTCCAATCGGTTGCTGCTTATTTTGGTGTGGGAGCAAATAGGTAGTGAGTTAATATTTGTTGGACACTACTTAAAGTATGACCTTTGATCGTTGCCGTGAAATGCAGTTAGAGTATGACTTTAGATCGTTACTGTGAAATGCGGTTAGAGCTCCTAATATTGAATCTGGATCGTTAACTGAACACCGTGATATGGATCCGATGGTTGCTAACGAGTCCGATGGACTCCAAAAAACCTGAAACACCGAGGGTGGCTCCTGTGACAGACCATCCTACGCTCAAGTCAGAACCAAAGAATGAAAGAGAGTTTAAGAGAGAAACTGTTGATTACCTTCTGACTGAGGACGGGGGAGAGTATTTATAGGCCTGAGAAACAGTATAGAAGATTGATATGAATCCATTAGATCGACTATGTTCTTTATCTCCTATTTGAATCTCCCTCTCAAGAGATAAGCTCTCTTGTTTGGGGATAATAGATTTGACTAACAACCTTCATGGACTGGGTCTCCCTTAGTGGGCATAATTTGTCACTTTATGGGTTTGAAAGAGGCCCATGTTTTGTAGAGGATCCTGGAGAAAGCCCGGATCTGTTAAAGAGTTCCGTTATGATTAATCTGCAGAAGTTTTGAGATCTGTGCTGGAATCGTACTGCCCTGATTTGCTGTGATTTTACCATTATCTATAGCTGATCAAATCAATTACATTATATTAACTGATATGGCCAAAAATGAGGTTAAATCGGAACCGTCCAAATCGGGCACAAATCTGGAAGCCCGGGGGTAAAACGGTAATTTTACTTACAGCCGGGTCCGAAGCGGATATTGGGTCCCTGCTCCAAAAGATCCGATAACCTGCAAACAGATCCGCCTCAGCTGGGTACGGGTCCCGACCCGAGACTAACCCAGATCGGCAGGATGGAATTAGGGTATCTGATTCAGCCGAATCAACGGCCTTGATTCACATCCATCCTATCACCGGGAAATCAGGGATCACATTCCTTATCTGGTTACGAGGATTTTATTCCTTAACAGATTGATAGGGATTACATTCCTGATCTGATCCCCAAAGACGCCTATAAATAGCCCCCATCCATCTCCGTTATGAGGTAATCAATCTTTTGCTAGTTAAACGCTTTTTCATAATCATTTCTGGTTACTGACTTGAGCATCGGAGGGTGCGTCGCAGGGATCAATCCCGGTGTCTCGCACGTTTTGTAGGTGAACGGCAGGAACCAGCGGTCGGGCTCCGACGGAACCGGTACAGGTGCGCTGTTCAGATTTTCCAAGAACTCACAAATACTATCTGTTTACCCCCACACCAGATCCAGCGGTAACAGATTGGCGCCGTCTGTGGGAACATCAATCGAATAGCAGCCTCCCCTCTTCCCGTCGGTCAGGTCATCCCCAGCTATGCCGCCTAGAAAAGTAAGATCCAGGGGGTCCAATCGTGGGTCCAATCCAGATCAGCAACAAGAAGTCCCCTTCCAACCTGCTCATCAACAGGGGCAACTTCCGCCGCAAACCGAGGATCGGCCTCCTCTCCCAAATCAGCAACCTCCTAATGGTCCCCCCGGTCCTTCAAATGCCGGTGCAGGGGTCTCACGTCCTGACCCGCAGAAACAACCTCTCCATCCGGACCACGTCTCCATCCACAATGCCTCCTCGGATTCTATAGCCTCCCATAATCCTCGAGTTTCCGACCTTCGCAACACCGTTCTAAATCGGCAGAAGGATGAGGATCTTCGCCACCGCCTGGATGAGAAGCAGGCCCGAGAGGGAGTCTCCCGCCAACATCCGGGTGAGTGATCTCCTCATCGCCGAGATGGCAGGAGGTCTCCGGACCGAAGGGGACGGAGGGAATCTCCCGAGCGTCATAGGAGGAGACCGCATTCCCCTGCTGGTCGGCATCATCCGAGGAACGATGAGGCACCCATCACTCGTGCCGAGTTCCAACAATTCCAGGCAACGGTGTTGCAGGCCCTCAACCTTCGCCCAACAACAATAATGCCCAAAGGGTTCTGACACCCCCACGGGTCCCAAGTCCTCGTCATCGGTCCATAACACCTCCTCCGACTCCTAATCACCAACAACACAACCATAGTCCTCGCTGCTCCCAAGACTACCATCGTCGTAGTCCCCGCTCCCTTTCCTATGAAGACGAGTCCAGGGGCTCGTTTGACTACCACTGGAGGGACGATGCTCTCTACCGCCGTCTCCACGAGATGGAGAGACGCATCGGTCGAATGGACAAAGAGGAAGAGTCGAGAGGAAGGACCGTCCACCCCAGCAGACCTCCCTTCTCCCGGACCATAATGGAGGCTCCCATCCCAAGGGGCTTCAAGCCTCCGCAGTTCGAAACTTACTCGGGAGAGTCGGACCCCGTTGACCATGTCGAAAGCTTCAAGACCTTGATGCTAATCCACCAAGCTTCCGACGCCATGCTTTGCAAAACCTTCCCCGCCACTCTTAAGGGTTCGGCTCGGGAATGGTACTCCCGGCTCGCTCCCTCTTCCATCTTCTCTTTTGAACAGTTCGAAACGCTCTTCATAACCCACTTTGTGAGTAGCAGACGCACGAAGAAGACCAGCATCTCGTTACTCCACCTCCATCAGGAGAGGGGAGAAAAGTTGAGGGACTATGTGAGGTGGTTTACTGCGGAGGTCAGGTCCATCGCCTCCCTCGACCAATCAGTGGCAACCGTCACATTCCAATCCAACGTCCTCAACTCTAACCTTCGTTCGTCCCTCGCCAAAAAGCCCCCGCATAACTTTGCCGACCTTCTTCTTAGGTGCGAGAAGTATATTCGAGCGGTGGAGGCCGAATGCCTCCCGGGCTTCGGAGGATCTGCCTCCGGGATGAAGAGAAAGACAACTAAAGAGGAAGGGGCCAAGAAGCTGCAGAAGAATAATAGCGGTCAGCGCCGCCCTCCCCCCAGGTTCGAGAAATTTACTCCTCTCACTACCAACGTCTCCACCATCCTAATGGAAGTCGAGAAAGAAGGGGTCATACCTCCTGCTCCCAGGATGAACACTCCAGCCAAGAAGAGGAACAAGGAGAAGTGGTGTCGTTACCACCGGGATCATGGCCACGACACCAACGACTGCCGGGCGCTGAAGAACGAGATAGAGGCCCTCATCCAGAGGGGGCAGTTGGCCAAGTTTGTGAGAGCAAATGATCGGGCCGATCGCACCACTCCTCCGCCTCGGGGGGCTGACAAGTGTTGTAAGCGACGCGATGAAACCCCCGAGTTCGAGGAGGAACACGTCCTGCATCTTATCCATGGGGGCCCCATGGGAGGCTCTTCCAACTCTTCTCGAAAGGCGTTCGTCCAAGAGGTTAATTCTGTTCATAGCACCCCTCCCCCAAAAGGCCTCGGTGTCCCGGTCACATTCTCGGATGAAGATCTCGAGGGGGTTAGGACTCCCCACTGTAATGCACTTGTTATTGATCTTCGTATGGCGAACTTCAAAGTGCAGAGGATCCTAGTAGACAATGGAAGCTCCGTGAACATCCTTTTCCTCTCAGCCATCTGAGGTCTTCAGCTACCCAGGGACCATCTCAAACCGGCCGGCTACACTCTCCACGGGTTCACGGGAGTGCCAGTAACTATCGAAGGGGTGATAACCCTCGATGTAACTGCTGGCAAAACTCCTACCACCCGGACCGAGCCGATGGACTTTATGGTCGTCGACGTCCCAGCTGCATACAACGTCATCCTAGGTCGACCCGACTTAGCTGCCCTAGAAGCCGTTCCTTTGGCCTACCACCTCAAGATGAAATTCCCTACCCGGGCAGGAGTAGGGGAGGTCAAGGGCAATCAGGAAATGGCCCGGAAGTGCTACATGACTTCCACCGGGGGTCCGGTCCTCTCCCTCGAAACTTTAGAAATCCCCCAGGAGGCCGCTCGACCAACGTCCGAGCCGGTGGACGAACTGGAAGAGGTGCTCTTTTCGGAGGATGATCCGAGCAGAAAGTTCTTCATTAGCAAGACCCTCCCTTCTGTCCTATGTTCTGACATAGTGCAGTGCATTCAGAGTAACCACGACCTTTTTGCCTGGTCCGCCGCCGACATGCCGGGAATTTTCGAGGAGCTTTTGATCCACCACCTCAGCGTTGAGCCGGGGTCCAAACCGGTCCAACAAAAGAGGCGCAAATTCGCTCCCGAGCGGCAGCAAGCCATCTAAGAAGAGGTGGACAAACTTCTAAAGGCCCAGTTCATACAGGAGGTTAACTACCCGGAATGGCTCTCCAATGTAGTCATGGTAAAGAAGTCGAACGGGACCTGGAGGATATGTATCGACTTCACTGATCTGAACAAGGCCTGTCCCAAAGACCCCTTCCCTCTTCCGAGCATCAACACCCTCATCGACGCGACTTCGGGCCATGAGCTCCTCAGCTTCATGGACGCCTTCTCAGGCTACAATCAGATCCGGATGTCCCCCCCGGATATCCCGAAGACCTCGTTTATGACCGACCAGGGCCTCTACTGTTACAGGGTAATGCCATTCGGATTGAAGAACGCTGGTGCCACTTACCAGCGCCTTGTTAACAAGTTCTTCCAGAGCCAGATAGGTCGCAATATGGAAGTGTACGTCGACGACATGCTTGTAAAAAGCATCCGAGGTACCGACCATGTCGCCGACCTGCAGGATGCATTCGGTGTACTGAGAAAGCACAGCATGAGGCTCAACCCGAACAAGTGTGCGTTCGGAGTCTCATCAGGAAAGTTCCTCGGCTTCATGGTCAGCCAACGAGGAATCGAAGCTAATCCAGAGAAAATCAAGGCCATATTAGACATGGCTCCGCCTAAGAATGTTAAGGAAGTTCAGAGGCTGACAGGCTGCCTCGCCGCAATAGGTCGTTTCCTCTCCAAGTCCGGGGAGAAATGCATCCCCTTCTTCAAGGCTCTCAGGGGGCTAAAGGTTTCGAATGGGGGCAGCAGCAGCAGGAGTCGTTCGACCAGCTAAAGGCTTACCTCGTCAATCCTCCTCTGCTCAGCAAGCCTGTACCGGGCGAAACCCTGTACCTCTACTTGGTTGCTTCAGAGCAGACCCTCAATGCCGTTTTAGTAAGGGAAGAAGACCGGACTCAAAGGCCCATCTACTATGTGAGCAAGGTGCTCTGCGATGCCGAGCTTCGCTACCCGAAGATAGAAAAGATGGCGTACGCTCTGATCATGGCGGCGAGAAAGCTTCGCCCCTACTTCCAGTCCCATTCGGTGGTCGTCCTTACCGACCAACCGCTGAAACAAGTCCTCCACAGGCCTGAGACCTCTGGCCGTCTCATGAAATGGTCCATCGAACTAAGCCAGCACGACGTCTCATACCAGCCCCGGACTGCGATTAAAGCTCAAGCCCTCGCGGAGTTCATCGTCGAGACCACCATTCCCGAGGTCAGCCAGGTGCCGAACGGACCCCGCATCTGGATGGTTTTTGTGGACGGTTCCTCTTGCAACGAGGGAAGCAGAGCCAGGATCATTCTGGCAGGTCCAGACGACTTCATCCTCCAGTATGCCCTTCGCATGAACTTCAAGAGCTCAAACAACGAAGCAGAGTAAGAGGCACTAATCTATAGTGACTCTCAACTGGTGGTGAATCAGGTCTTGGGCGACTACGAGGCACGAGACGATCGGATGGCGAAGTACCTCGCTAAAGTCCGAACTCTCATGGCCCGGTTCGAGGAAGCGCTCATCCAGCGGATCCCCCGAGAAGAGAATTCACAGGCCGATGCCCTCTCCAAGTTAGCCTCATCCTCCCTTCAAGGTCTCGAGCAAACCGTTTTGATCGAGGTCCTCTTGAAACCAAGTATAGAAGACGAGACCCTCGACTCAGTGGAGTCGCTGCTGATCCTACTGCAAGATGACTGGATGAAACCGTTGGTGGAATTCCTAAGGGATGGGCTCCTCCCTGAAGACCCTAAGGAGGCTCGCCAAGTAAGGACCAGAGCGGAGCGGTACACTCTAGTCGACGGTATCTTGTACAAACGATCCTTCTCGTAAGTGGACGGCAGGCCGTACTTGAGGTGCCTCTCCCCAGAGCAAGCCAGCTACGCCTTACAGGAGCTCCACGAAGGCATAGGCGGGGCACATTCAGGGTCCAGATCCCTAGTCCGGAAGGTGTTGAATTATGGGTACTTCTGGCCTACTATCCTCCAGGACGCCGAGCGACACATTCGGCAATGTGACTCTTGTCAGAAGCATTCAAACATTCGTCACCTCCCACAAGCTCAGCTCGCCTCCTTATCAAGCCCTATCCCCTTTGCCATGTGGGGAATGGATTTACTGGGGCCATTCCCTCCAGCTCCGGGCCAGTTCAAGTTCCTCATCGTAGCGATCGACTATTTTTCGAAGTGGATAGAAGCCGAGCCTCTGGCAACCATCACAGAGAACAAGGTGCATCAGTTCTTCTAGAAGAACGTCGTCTGCTGATTCGGTGTTCCTCGAGTCCTCATAACTGATAACGGAACCCAATTTACTGGGGCTGCATTCTGAGCTCTATATGAAGACCTCGCCATCCAACAACGTTTCTCCTCCGTCTCCCATCCTCAGTCCAATGGCCCGGTCGAAAATGCTAACCGACAGATTCTCGCCGGCATTAAGAAAAGGTTGGACAAGTGCTCCAAAGGTTTATGGGTTGATCAGCTCCCCAACGTGCTGTGGAACTAGCACACCACTAAACGGACCCCCACAGGAGAGTCCCTATTTGAACCTCACCTATGGGTCCGAGGCTGTGATCCTCCTGGAGGTCGGAATACCTTCTCCTAGCCATGTAGCCTACAACGAAGAACAAAACGCCAGGGACCTTCGGGCAAACCTAGACCTGATTGACAAGCTGAGGGAAAGAGCATCAATCCGCCAACAGAGCTATCGAAGGATGATCGAGTTGGCGTATAACAGGAAGGTCCGACCTACCGATCTCAAAGAAGGGTACCTAGTCCTCAGAAAGCTAGCTGTCTCCTTTCCTAGTCAGAAGAGCAAGCTGGCTCCAAATTAGGAGGGGCCCTATAAGATCACGAAAGTAGTTCGGCCTGGAGCTTATCGTCTCGAAGACCACGAAGGTAGAGAAATCCCTAGGACCTGGAATGCCGACCATCTTTTGAAGTACCAAGAAAGTGCTCCGGCACCTCTCTAAGTATTTCGGGATGTCGAACCGTTCCTCTCCTACCCCCTGTATTTTCTCTATTTATTTTTCATATGTAATAACGACTCGCAACTCAGAAGCGGCCGACTAGTAGTCTTCAATAAAGAATTGTCATACTTGTGCAAATGCATCTTTCCCTTCTTTGCTCTTAACTCTAACGATGGTTCGGAGTCCAACACTCGGCTCGATTCTACTTTGTAGGTTCGCTCTTAAGCGAGCTAGAAGTAGATCGCCATTCGGAACTGCTCCCACAGCCGTTGAACAACTCTAACAATGGTTCGGAGTCCAACACTCTGCTCGATACTACTTCGCAGGTTCTCTCTTAAGCGAGCCAGAAGTAGATCGCCGTTCGGAACTGCTCCCACAGCCGTTGAACAACTCTAACGATGGTTCGGAGTCCAACACTCTGCTCGATTCTACTTCGCAGGTTCGCTCTTAAGCGAGCCAGAAGTAGATCGCCGTTCGGAACTGCTCCCACAGCCGTTGAACAACTCTAACGATGGTTCGGAGTGCAACACTCGGCTCGATTCTATTTCGCAGGTTCGCTCTTAAGCGAGCTAGAAGTAGATCGCCGTTCGGAACTGCTCCCACAACCGTTGAACAACTCTAACGATGGTTCGGAGTCCAACTCTCGGCTCGATTCTACTTCGCAGGTTCGCTCTTAAGCGAGCCAGAAGTAGATCGCCGTTTGGAACTACTTCCACAGCCATTAAAAACCCTAACGATGGTTCAGAGTCCAATGTTCGGCTCGACTGCACTAGCTCAGCCTCCCGAACCGAGCGGACGAGGAACCGACCCCCACATATGGGAAAAAATCCCGCCGAATCAATTTCACCATTAGATCATCTCAAAATACGTGTTAGAACGTGATAAACGGATCAGATCGCGCCACGTATCCGCAAAATGACAAGATAGTGTTTTCTTGGAATTCGTGCCTTGCACCTCATAATGCGTGACACGATCGTGATCGACCGTCCAGATTGAGCCACGTGGACTAGGTCTGAAATTCGAGCTATCACGCCACCGAAGCGCAAAGTTACCTCGGTACACTCCGTGCAGAAGCTGAAGTTCTACGGCTAAGGCAAGGGCTCCGAGGCTAAAGCACCCGAAGAGGATAACTATTGGTCCTTACGGTTCGCTGTCAAGAATAAGGCAACCACAGCACAACGATCGGCAAAGCAACTTCGATTTTATTAAAACACTTGGTAAATTTACAAGGCAAGAAGATACAGCAAGAAAGCAACTAGATAAATTTACAAGGCATGTTATTACAACAACGAAGACGATGCAAGAAGTGAAAATCTTGATGCAACTTGTTCAGCGCCTCCTCAGAATAGGAACATTCCGATTCAGAGACTCTCGGGGTTTTCGTCTCTTCACTTCCGAGTTAGTCTCTAGGCCGACGAACTGGGACGCCTCTTCGCCACTAAGCCTAATGGTGGCTCCGACCGAGGCTCCACTCGAGCTAACAGCTACTCCGCTTTGTGCGTCGGCTGCGGTCCGACCAATGACGGTAGGACGGGTCGCGAGCTCGTAAAAGGAGATACCTCGCTCTTTCTCCTCGCGAGTGCACGAGGTGCTGCGGACATTAGTCCTCACGGGCTGAGGCTTCAGACGAGCCACCTCCTCCTCGAGCTCAACGATCCGGTCTTTCAGAGTGTCGTCCTTAACCATTATCTTGAACCGAGGGAGTTTCGCCGACCCAGGGCACTCAGTACTATCGGATATAATGCGACATAGGTTAGTCACCTCGATGCTCTTGTTGACCGTGACCCTCTGCAGCTGCTCGACCTTCTTCGCGAGCTCATCTCGCTCGGCCAACACCGAGGCTAGCTCTGCCTCCTTCGCCGAGAACTCCTCCTCGACTATCCGGAGATGGTGCACCTCGGCCAGCAGCTCGCTGTTCTTCTTCTCCACGTTGAACAACACCCTCCTGATCAGCTCGATTTCACCCTCGAGGCGAGCCTCGCGAGATTGCTTAAACAGCTCGGCACGACGCCGAGCTGCTACGGTATTTAGGGCATGTTCGAGGATCTGAAACACAAGAACGTCACAATTGGAAGACTACAGAATGACCCAAACACTTGCACAAATTTGAAATAAAATTTTCATTCATAAGAGAAGAGGCGGTGGCCAGTCCGCAAAAAGGCGTTACATTTTTTTTGAAAAGAAAAAACAAAGTTACAAAAAGACGAGGAGATCAGGGGTCCACCTGTGTCGTCGGCTCAATCACAGGCGCCTCGCCAGACGGCCCCTCATTCCTCACCCTGGCCTGGGGATCGGTTACCACAACCTCGGCAACCACCTCTTCATCGTCGTCGTCCTCTCCCTCGTCACCTTCCTCCTCTTCACCTCCCTCCTCCTTGCAATCTGACGCGGATCTAGGCCACAGCCTGTAGCCGACCCGCTGAAAGCTAGGGACGCGGTCCTGAACATGGTCGAGCGCCCTCTGGTACGACTTCTCCATGTTCGAGGCCATATGCGCCTTCGCCTCGGCCCTGATCTTCGTCGCCAAGGCATCCTTCTCTACCTTCGTCTCTGCCAGAGCCTTAGCCGATGCCACCAGCTCCTCGGCAGCCTTTGTGACCTTGGCGACCTCTTCGGCGAGCCGCCCCTGGTTCGCTCCAGGTCTGCCTCAAGGTCAGCGACCCGGACCTCCAAGTCTTCGGCTCGCCTCTGCTCTGCTTCGAGCTGCCGAACCGCCTTCACCCTACCCGCTCTGTCCTTATCACTGGCGGCCTTCAACTCCTTCTCCTGTTCAGCGAACGCTTCAAGGAGGTGGTTGAAGTGACAAGTTGTAACGCCCCGAATCCCAAATACACTGAATTCGAGATGTTCTACAGGATCTTTTCACTTTCTTTAGTACAATTTTACAGAGAAATTTAAACTTTTCATCTTACATCAGAGTTTACATCAATATTACACTTTTCTTTTGCACAGCGGAAGTAAAATTTACAACAATTAAATAAAAGTACAACAGCATGGTATAATCTTTAAGCATCCATTCTTCTTTAATCTTTGACATGTCATTTACCTGCATATAAGACTGTGGGTACGTCAGTTTATTCAACCGACGAACATTATACACGGCCATCCTCTCTATGCCGGAAATAGTATAACTTAACCTTCCATATTTAACAAACACAAACTTGTCACATTCAAACTAAAGGGACTACCCTATTGATGTCGTGTTGTGATTGTGCACTTAATCCTTAATACATTTATTTATGTTACATGACACTAATGCGCACTTGTTCGGATTCTATGCATCCCATACTACATAGGTCCGAGGGCAAGCCCTTATTCGTTCTTCATCTTGGTAGGGTTCAATCCCTCGTTATGTTTTAATCTACTACTGTAACTACGGTAGTGTCTTAGATGTCCTATGATCTACGAGCCCATGTCCAGGCAGTCTGGAGGGGAATCCCACGCACTGACACGACGCATCGAGCAGGCAATCTATGGACAATTCAGCCTCCGTCATGGAACAATGGCACCACCCATAGCCACTCGAACATCTCACGAGCGTCGCCACCGGGACGGTACTCGGGAGCAGTATCCACGTCATGTCACGACGCATCGTGAAGAACCTGTGAATACCCTCTCACCGCAAATCCGATGGCCCCCATACCCATGTTTTTCTTCTACTTTCATCACGTCTCCACTATGTACTAATCCTTAGTTTTATTTTAAAATCATGAACAAAAATTAATCTCTAGAGTTAGCCTCTCCACTAACCGGACTTATTCATTTATTTCAACATGACCAACCTTGGTCTAATTTCATTTTATTTCATTTCTCATTGCCGGGGGAGACTTAGCTACTCTATTTCAAATTTTCATTTCACGATCTCCAACTTATAAAATTTCCATGTTGAGTTCTCATACTCACATGTATATTCTCTTTTCAATTCATGATTTCTAATTTTGTTCACAAATCCATAATTGTACATGCACTTAATTAATTATCACATCACAATAATTCCACATTACTAAACAATATGCACACTTCATATATTGAGAAAATAATTGCATCATGTCACATAACCACATTTCTTTTTGCCAAATCAATACTTAATGTTTCAATTCACTTATTCTTTCAAATTATAATTTCATATCAATAATCTATATAGAACCATATGTCTATTTATGCATTTTAACTCCAAATCATAGTTATATTCATTCAAATAATTCCCAAACTATTTTTAGAAAGTCCCTTACATTTTTAGGAGAATATACATATTTTTTTCATAATTTTTCGATACATAAACCCCCCCCCAAAAAAGTATTTTTCAATCTTGCTGATAGCAAGATTCGAACCCAGCACACCACCGACACAGCCCAAAGCACAGGCCACTAGGCCGGTTTGTGCCACAATATAAAACGCAACTGAGAGCTATAAATGCTCTCAGTCCGCTGATTAATTATTTTGAAAGAAACTAAACAAAAATATTGTTGATCCTGGGATTCGAACCAGTCACGGCAGAGGACCCAACGTGATGCTGTGACCACTTGAGCTACATGCTCAGGTTATTACAGTGTGCGTTAAATTCCTTTTAGACTAATTCCCACTGTTATAAAAATATTTCGATGTTCAACCAAGCTTTGTTTCTTATTGCTTTTGTAAAAATTACTGAAAATCTCCAGATCAATTTTCATTCATATGAATTTCATACCAGTAAGATAAAAATAATTTTTGTACTAATAAAAATATATTTTTCACACAATCAAAGAATCATTCATTAAAACTACTATATATTTCATTTTCGACATTGCTAAACAATTGATCTCCTAATCTTTTTATTCAAATTTTCTTATAATAATTTACTGTTATTAACTCTTTATTCAACAAAGAGATATATTTTTAATTTGTCCATACCCATATAAACATAGAGGTCTATTTAACACATGAATAGATAAAACTCAACTGCTAACTTTATAAGTAGTTTTCTTTTTGATGATAACAAAGTAGTTCCATTAATCAATCTATGTCACAATATATATAATCACTTATTAATTTGCATAATCACATCTCAATCATTCAAGAAATTCACTCTTTTCAATTTAAAGTGTACTCTTTCTTAATCAATTCCATGTTTCAACTTTACAATTAACAAGCGTTCTTGTTCATGCATTATGTCTCAAATCATACTAGCAACATTCTTAAGGGAATTTAATCACCATCATTACTTCATACTAATAATCATGGAGAATTCTACACACAATTTAATTTAATTTAATACTAGAACCACATACAAATTAATCACCACATTTCAATCAATTCATAAATTAACTTCTCAATTAAAGTGGGTTCTTATTAGTATTTTTCATGCATCTTTTTGATAGTTGAATCTAGCATAGATCTATATTAGAAATATGAAATGTTTACCCACCTTGTATGGAGAGAAATAAACACACAAAACAACCAAGTCCTTGCAACAAGATGCACCTCCTCCTAGCCGATGCGCGCACCTCCAAGCCCAAGCACAAACCGAAAGTTTCCCTCTTGCAATGGCCGGCCTCTCCTCCTTGGAACAAGCAAGCAATCCCACACAATCTCTCTATCTTTTTAACTCACACTATTACTAAAATAAGACTATAATTTGGAAAGATATAATTTTCATATGAAAAATAGCCATGAGAGGGGGGTATTTATACTAGAAAACAAGTGAAATGGAGGGCTAGGATTGATTAGTTGGTTGAAAGATGGAGGGCCAAGATTAGAGTAGGAGTTATAAAAACTACCCACATCCACATAACCACCTCCATGAACACCATGACTATTTTCAAAACTCCCTCCAAAAAAGATGCAAACCGGCCATGAGAAAGGTGTGCATTGCACGTGTACGTGTAGTGCACGTGCATGCAACTAGGCCAAAATTGTACATTTTAATTTTGTATAAAAATAAAATAGTTATAAAATAGTCTTCTACATGACAAGTTTAAATAAAAAGAAGATTAATCCATGGGCTTTATTTTGGGCCAAAATAGTTATTAAAATAAATAAAATAAAATACATTTGGGCTTTTAAGAAAGGGCCTTTTTAATTAAATTAAAGTAAGGCTTTCTATTTGTTTTAAAGAAAAGCTTTTGTACAAAATAATTTGAGAACAAATATTTATACACCTCATTATAAGATTTAATTCAATCAAAATATTGCACGTGCACACTACGTGCAAAATAAAATAATTTTTCATTAATTGAAAAATCAGGGTATTACACAAGTAGCCTGCCGAAACAGAAAGATAGTAAGAACAAAGCAAGAACCGAACGACAGACTTAAAGAAATTCTATGCAACTTACCGATACGAGCGACCGAGCAACCTCATAGGTGTCGTCGCCAACCGTCCCCGCCTTCAGCGCGGCTCGGTCCTTCGGGGTCGCCAAGTGCTTGACAGCCTGCATGGACATCTGCGAATTTCCGAGAAAGTCATCGTGTTTCTTAACTCGCCAGTCCGGGACGAATAGCTGCTTGTGCTGCTCGGTCAAGAACACCTCGGCCTGAGAGGTGAGGGGCACAGCCTGAAGCGACAGTGCCGCTGAGACGTCGAAGGCCTCACCGGCTATGGTAGACGCGGCAGGAGCCGAGGGGTCGGCGACGACAACCACCGTTGGTGAGGGGCCCTTACCGACGGGGGGAGGCGGAGTGGTTACCGAAGCAACCTTGGGGGGCCGACCTGACGAAACAGTTGTGCTCGGCCTCTTCCTTCCATCGGCAACTTTGCCCCGCTCGTTCATCATCGCCAAAAAGTCCATCTTCGGCGCTTCTGTCCCGAACAATAAACAAACGGCAAGTTAGTGAAACGAGCTAAAAACTTAGAGAGAAAAAAATATATTGCGAGATGTCAGGAGCGTACTCGGGTCGATTGGACTAAGGCCTGACCCGTGTAGCACCTCCTCGGTTATCTCCCTCCAGCTCAGCATCGGTAGAGCCATGATCTTCCCCACCACTTCCTCCTCGGACGAAGTCAGTACTGGGTCGACCCTCCCGAACTTTGGCACCTCTACTTTCCACTGAGTTGGAACCTGTTGCATCAAGGGCCCCCTCAATAAGAAGAACTTCTCCTTCCAACCTTTGATCGAGTCCGGGTTCTCTATAATCCGAACACCTTTCCTCGGTGCCAGGTAGTAGCGATGCTCGGTCTTGTGCATCCGGTGAACCCGATACATGCTCCGGAAGATGATCAGTCCGGCTCGACCTCGGCGTTGCAACACTGCAGTAGAAATGCGTTCACATGGCACCAGGTGTTCGGCATGAATTGGGTCGGCGCAAGATAGTACCAACCGAGGACCTGAATAATGAAGGGATGCAGGGAAAAGCGCAGTCCGACGTTCAGCGTGTCGTAGTCGAACATACACATCCGACGACGGCAGTTTGGAGTTCGCTCGCATCCCAGGGCCGGGGAGAATCAGCTTGTACTCCGGAGGGATGGCGAACCCTTTTCTGATCCGGAGCAGGTCCTTCTCGGATAGCACCGATCCGATCTCGTCCGCCTCGGTGGTCAAAACTGGGTTGTTCTCCACGTAAACTTCCAACTGACCTATGATCGCCTTCTTCATGAGGTCGCCCTTGTATTGCCTGACCCCAGCATGCCCGGATAGTATACAAGGGTACCGACCCGACTCAGGGGCTTGCCTCGGGGTCTCCACAATCTCCTCGACTACCCACTTCTTCTTCTTCCTCCTCGCCTCGGCCACGGACGGCTCGGCCACCTGCTTCCCCTTCCTTCGGATCTCCATCTGCCTCCTCTCCTCGGCACCACTATCGCCCGAGGACGAGGCCTCACTCCCCGAGTCTACCCTTGACATCTCTAAAAAAGGCTAAGGCAAATAGACTGACCTTAATGTGACGTGCCCTCGAAGTGACGTTCACGGTCAGAGTTAGCTCGCCGAAAATTTCCTGGCCCACGCGACAGCTAACACAACCGCCTTGGAGCAAAAATCGCCGCTAGCAGAGAACGTAGAGAGTAAAAGTGAAAGCTTGGAGTAAAAAGTAAGAAATGAGCTTAGGGGGAGGGGGAGTAAGAACTTATAACCCCAGTGCGACATTTGGGCTTCCTTGGGAATTTAAAAGCCCACTAAGAAGCCTAAGCATCAAAGCAGAAAGCTACGACATTTCAAAAACGAGAGCGGCTGGGTCGAAGGGTGGCGACGGTTCAAAACCTGAACTCTTCACAACTTCTAACTCCATTCCTCAGCCAACAACACCGAGCTGCCGAGCCGAGGGGACGAGGAATCGACCCTCACATATGGAGAAAAATTCTGCCGAGGCAAAGTCACCGTCGGATCGCTCCAAAATTCGTGTCAGATCTTGGTGGACAGTTCAGATAGCGCCACGACCACAAAACGACAAAATAACGTTTTCTCATTATCTGAACCCCAACCTCGTGATTCACACCGTGATGGACGCTCCAGATCCGGCCACGTGTACCCTCCGAGCTCCTGGCGACCGGTGTGTCTAGCCGAGCTACCGAACAGCTTGGTTGAGCAACCGAGCTGCTAGGTCGAAGGGTGGCGACGGTTCAAAACCTGAACTCTTCACAACTTCTAACTCCATTCCTCGGCCAACAACACCGAGCTGCTGAGCCGAGGGGATAAGGAACCGACCCTCACATATGGAGAAAAATTTTGCCGAGGCGAAGTCACCGTTGGATCGCTCCAAAATTTGTGTCAGATCTTGGTGGACGGTTCAGATAGCGCCATGACCACAAAACGACAAAATAACATTTTCTCGTGATCTGAACCCTATCCTCGTGATTCACGCCCAGATGGACGCTCGGGATCATGCCACGTGTACCCTCCAAGCTCCCGACCACCGGTGTGTCTTGCCGAGCTACTGAACAGCTTGGCCGAGCAACCGAGCTGCTGGGTCGAAGAATGGCGACGGTTCAAAACCTGAACTCTTCACAACTTCTAACTCCATTCCTCGGCCAACAACACCGAGCTGCCGAGCCGAGGGGACGAGGAACCGACCCTCACATATGAAGAAAAATTCTGCCGAGGCGAAGTCACCGTTGGATCGCTCCAAAATTCGTGTCAGATCTTGATGGATGGTTTAGATAGCGCCACGACCACAAAACGACAAAATAACGTTTTCTCGTGATCTGAACCCTATCCTCGTGATTCACGCCCAAATGGACGCTCAGGATCATGCCACATAGTTCGGCAGATCCAAAGGCTCTGAACCAATTAGCAGAGCCGAGGAGCCGAGGAACCGACCCTCACATATGGAGAAAAATTCCTCCGAGGCTGAGCCACCGTTGGATCTTCTCAAAATTCATGACAGATCTTGATGGACGGTTCAGATAACGCCGCGACCACAAAACGACAAAATAACGTTTTCTCGTGATCTGAACCCTATCCTCGTGATTCATGCCCAGATGGACGCTCAGGATCATGCCACGTAGTTCGGCAGATCCAAAGGCTCCGAACCAATTAGCCGAGCCGAGGAGCCGAGGAACCGACCCTCACACACGAAGAAACTATCTGCCTAGGAACCTGGTTCGTCCGATCGCCCAGAAAACATGCTCGACGCTGATGGAGGGCTCAGATCGCGACACGCCATAAATCTATATTGAAAATTAGTTTTTATTTATTTTAATCGTTTTATCTATTTAAAAATTGTGAAAAAATTACTAAAAGTTCGGGAAAATTAACCAAAAATTCTAGGAAGCAATTGTAAATTCAGGGGTATTTTTTGGAACCCCTAAATGAACAATTAATGCCTGGAACACGTTGTTAAGGTCCCCAAACGACTAGTCAACACTTCGCAAAATTAAATACATAATCCGAAAAAATAGATAAAAATCACCAAATATCCCGGAAAGCTCAAGGATGACTGAGAGTGCAACCAACAAGAAAAGTTGCCACGCTACCTCCTCCAAAGATTCAAAGCCTCCCGTTTGGACTCCGATACAACCCCACCAGCCATTAGAACAGTAAAACTACTCCTCAAAGGCTGATCTAGCTCAGTCTTCGGGAGTGGGGGGCTCGTGATATGGCTAAAAATGAGGTTAAATCGGAACCGTCCAAATCGGGCACAAATCTAGAAGCCCGGGGGTAAAATGGTCATTTTACTTACAGCCGGATCCGAAGCGGATACTGGGTCCCTGCTCCAAAAGATCCGATAACCCGCAAACGGATCCGCCTCAGCTGGGTACGGGTTCCGACCCGAGACAAACCCAGATCGGCAGGATGGAATTAGGGTCTCTGATTCAGCCGAATCAACGGCCTTGATTCACATCCATCCTATCACCGGGAAATCAGGGATCACATTCCTTATCTGGTTACGAGGATTTAATTCCTTAACAGATTGATAGGGATTACATTCCTGATCTGATCCCCAAAGACGCCTATAAGTAGCCCCCATCCATCTCCGTTATGAGGTAATCAATCTTTTGCTAGTTAAACGCTCTTTCATAATCATTTCTGGTTACTGACTTGAGCGTTGGAGGGTGCGTCGCCGAGATCAATCCCGGTGTCTCACACATTTTGTAGGTGAACGGCAGGAACCAGCGGTCGGACTCCGACGGAACGGGTACAGGTGCGCTGTTCAGATTTTCCAAGAACTCACAAATACTATCTGTTTACCCCCACACCAGATCCAGCGGTAACCCGTGATATGGCTAAAAATGAGGTTAAATCGGAACCGTCCAAATCGGGCACAAATCTGGAAGCCCGGGGGTAAAACGGTAATTTTACTTATAGTCGGGTCCGAAACGGATACTGGGTCCCTACTCCAAAAGATCCGATAACCCGCAAACGGATCTGCCTCAGCTGGGTACGGGTCCCATCCCGAGACAAACCCAGATCGGCAGGATGGAATTAGGGTCTCTGATTCAGCCGAATCAACGGCCTTGATTCACATCCATCCTATCACCAGTTCACATTCCTTATCTGGTTACGAGGATTTTATTCCTTAACAGATTGATAGGGATTACATTCCTGATCTGATCCCCAAAGACACCTATAAATAGCCCCCATCCATCTCCGTTATGAGGTAATCAATCTTTTGCTAGTGTTGCCGCTAAATCTGGTATGGGGACAAACAGATAGTATTTGTGGATTCTTGGAAAACTTTTGAATAGCAAATCTGTCTACCTGTTCTGTCGGAGTTTGACCGTCGCTCCCGCTGTACACCTGCAAAAAGTGCGAGACACCGGGGTTGTTCCCGGCGACACACCCTTCGACGCTCAAGTCAATAATCAGAGAGATTATGCTAGAGCGTAAATTGGCAAAAGATTGATTACCTCTTAATGGAGATGGATGGGTGCTATTTATAGGCGCCGCTGGGATCAGATTAGGAATGTAATCCCTGTGGTTAGATAAGAAATGTAATCCCTAATCCCAGTGAAAGGATAGATATGAATCAGGGCCGTTGATTAAGATTAATCAGAAACCCTAATTCTATCCTTTCTGGACTGGGTTTGTTGCGGGTTGAAACCCGCACCCAGTTGAGGTGGATCCGTTCACGGGTTAGTGGTTTTCCAAGGAGGAGAACCAGTACCCACTTCAGACCCATTGGTAGGTAAAATTACCGTTTTACCCCCGGGCTTCAAGATTCATGCATGATTTGGATATTTTCGATTTAACCCCATTCTTAGCCATATCACGAGCCCCCCACTCTTAAAGACTGAGTTTGATTCAGCCTTTGAGGAGTAGTTTTATTGTTTTAGTGGCTGGTGGAGTTGTATCGGAGTCCAAATGGAAGGCCTTGAATCTTTGAAGGAGGTAGTGCGGTGATCTTTCAAGTAGGCGGAACTCTAAGTTGTTCCCGAACTCCTCTGGATATTTGGTGATTTTTATCTATTTTTTCGGATTATTTATTTAATTTCGCGATGTGTTCGCTAGTTGTTCGGGGGTCTTAATAACACATTCTAGGTAATAATTATTCGTTCAGGGGCTCGAAAATACTCCCCCGAATTTGTAATTATTTTCTAGAATTTCTAGTTAATTTTCCCGAATTTTTAGAAATTTTTTCGCAATTTTTAAATAAATAAAATGATTAAAATAATAAAAACAAATTTTCAATACCGATTTATGGCGTGGCGCGATCTGGGCCCTCTATCAGGGCCGAGCGCGATTTTCTGGGTGATCGAACGATCCAAGTTCCTCGACAGATAATTTCTCCGTATACGAGGGTCGGTTCCTCGGCTGCTCGGCTCGGCCGATCGGCTCCTAGCTCGGAATCAGCCGAGCTACGTGGCGTGATCCTGAGCATCCATCTCGGCGCGGATCCCAAAAAAGCGCTATCTTGTCGTTTAGCGAATGTGGCAAGATCTGGGCCGTCCATCATGATGAGCGCATTTTTTGACAAGATCCAACGGATGAGAAGGGTCGGTAGATTTTTTCCCCATATACGAGGTTCGGTTCCTCGTCCCCTCGGCTCGGTTGCTCGACTCCTAGCTCGGAATCAGCCGAGCTACGTGGCGTGATCCTGAGCGTCCATCTCTGCGTGAATCACGAGGGCTGGGTTCAGATCACGAGTAAACATTATTTTGTCGTTTTGTGAGCGTGGTGCAATCTGAACCGTCCATCGTGTCTTGACACGAAATTTGGAGAGATCCGACGGCGATTTAGCCTCGGGAGGATTTTTCTCCATATACGAGGGTCGGTTCCTTGTCCCCTAGGCTCGGAAGCTCGGTGCTGGTAGTCGAGGCATGGAGTTGGACATTTTGAATAGCATTCTGTCTTCGAGGCATCGTCTCCCTCTGACTCAGTAGCTCGGCTGCTTCGCCAGGCTATTTGGTAGCTCGGCTAGGCAAACCGGTGGCCAGCAGCTCGGAAGGTACACGTGGTCAGATCTGGAGCATCCATCATTGCGTGAATCACGAGGACTGGGTTCAGATCACGAGAAAACGTTATTTTGTCGTTTTGTGAGCGTGGCGCAATCTGAACCGTCCATCGTGTCTTGACACGAAATTTGGAGAGATCCGACGGCGATTTAGCCTCGGGAGGATTTTTCTCCATATACGAGGGTCGGTTCCTCGTCCCCTCAGCTCGGAAGCTCGGTGCTGATAGCCGAGGCATGGAGTTGGATGTTTTGAATAGCATTCTGTCTTCGAGGCGTCGTCTCCCTCCGACTCAGTAGCTCGGCTGCTTCGCCAGGCTGTTCGGTAGCTCGGCTAGGCAAACCGGTGGCCAGCAGCTCGGAAGGTACACGTGGTCAGATCTGGAGCGTCCATCATTGCGTGAATCACGAGGACTGGGTACAGATCACGAGAAAATGTTATTTTGTCGTTTTGTGAGCGTGGCGAATCTGAATCGTCCATCGTGTCTTGACACGAAATTTGGAGAGATCCGACGGCGATTTAGCCTCGGGAGGATTTTTCTCCATATACGAGGGTCAGTTCCTCGTCCCCTCGGCTCGGAAGCTCGGTGCTGATAGCCGAGGCATGGAGTTGGACGTTTTGAATAGCATTCTGTCTTCGAGGCATCGTCTCCCTCCGACTCAGTAGCTCGGCTGCTTCGCCAGGCTGTTCGGTAGCTCGGCTAGGCGAACCGGTGGCCAGCAGCTCGGAAGGTACATGTGGTCAGATCTGGAGCGTCCATCATTGCGTGAATCACGAGGACTGGGTTCAGATAACGAGAAAATGTTATTTTGTCGTTTTGTGCACGTGGCGCAATCTGAACCGTCCATCGTGTCTTGACACGAATTTTGGAGAGATCTGACGGTGATTCAGCCTCGGAAGAATTTTTCTCCATATATGAGGGTCGGTTCCTCGTCCCCTCGGCTCGGAAGCTCAGTGCTGATAGCCGAGGCATGGAGTTGGACATTTTGAGGTGGACTCAGTAGCTCGGTCGCTCGCCCAAGCAGTTCGGTAGCTTGGCTAGGCGCACCGGTGGCCGAGTCGTGGACTTAAGCGATTTGAGGAGTCTTTGTTTTGAAACGTCGCCAGTTTCTGCTTTGGCGCTTAGGCTTCTTAGTGGGCTTTTAAATTTCCAAGGAAGCCCAAACGTCGCACTGGGGTTATAAGTTCTTACTACCCCACCTCCCAAGCTCATTTCTCACTTTTCACTCCAAACTTTCACTTTTACTCTCTGTGCTCTCTGCTAGCGGCGATTTTTGTTCCAAGGTGGTTATGTTAGCTGTCGCGTGGGCCAGACGATTTCTGGCGAACTTATTCCGACCGTGAACGTCACTTCAAGGGCACGTCACTTCAAGGTCAGTTTATTTACCTTAGCCTTTTTCTAGAGATGTCAAGGGTGGACTCGGGAAGTGAGGCCTCGTCCTCGGGCGATAGTGGTGCCGAGGAGAGGAGGCAGATGGAGATCCGAAAGAAGGGAAAGCAGGTGGCCGAGCCATCCGTGGCCGAGGCGAGGAAAAAGCAGAAGAAGAGGGTAGTGGCCCAATCTCCTGTAGTCGAGGAGATTGTGGAGAATCCGAGGCAAGCCTCTGAAACGGGCTGGTACCCTTGTGTACTGTCTGGGCATGCTGGGGTCAGGCAATACGAGGGCGACCTCATGAAGAAGGCGATCATAGGTCAGTCGGAAGTTTACGAGGAGAACAACCCGGTTCTGGCCACCGAGGCGGACGAGATTGGATCGGTGCTATCCGAGAAGGACCTGCTCTGGATCAGAAAAGGGTTCGCCATCCCTTCGGAGTACAAGCTGATTCTCCCCGGCCCAGGGATGAGAGCGAACTCCAAACTGTCGTCGTCGGATATGTGTATGTTCGACTACGACTCGTTGAACGCCGGACTGCGTTTTCCCATGCACCCTTTCATTCTTTAGGTCCTCGGGTGGTATTGCCTTGCGCCGACCCAATTCATGCTGAACACCTGACACCATGTGAACGCCTTCCTGCTGTAGTGCCGTAACGCCGAGGTCGAATCGGACCTGACGATCTTCCGGAGCATGTATCGGATAAACCGGATGCATAAGACCGAGCATCGCTATTACCTGGCACCGAGGAAAGGCATTCGGATTATAGAAAACCCGGACTCGATCAAAGGTTGGAAGGAGAAGTTCTTCATCTTGAGGGTGCCCTCGATGCTGCAGGTTCCGACTCAGTGGAAAGTAGAAGTGCCGAAGTTTGCGAGGGCCGACCCGGTACTGACTGCGGCTGAGGAGGAGGTTGCGGGGAAGATCGTGGCCCTCCCGATGTTGAGCTGGAGGTAGATGACCGAGGAGGTGCTATACGGGTCAGGCCTTAGTCCGATCGACCGGAGTACGCTCCTGACATCTCGCGAAAATTCTTTTTCTTTTTCTTTCTAAGTTTTTAGCTTGTTTTACTGACTTTCAATTTGTTTGTTGTTCGGTACAGAAGCGCCGAAGATGGATTTTTTGGCCATGATGAACGAGCGGGGCAAAGTTGCCGATGGGAGGAAGAGGAAGAGGCTGAGCACCACTGCTTTGTCAGGCCAGCCCCCCAAGGTTGCTTCGACCATTACTCCGCCTCCCCCGGTCGCTGAGGTCCCCTCGCCAATGGTGGTTGTTGTTGAAGATCCCTCGGCTCCTGTTGCTTCTACCCCGGTCGGTGAGTCCTTCGACGTCTCGGCGGCATTGTCGCTTGAGGCTCCGCCGCTGACTGCTCAGGCCGAGGTGATCTTGACTGAGCAGCACAAGCAGCTGTTTGTTCCGAACTGGCGGGTCAAGAATCATGATGGATTCCTCGGGAATTCGCAAATGTCGATGCAGGCCGTCAAACACTTGGCGACCCCGAAGGATCGAGCAGCGCTGAAGGCGGGGATGGTTGGCGACGACACCTATGAGGTTGCTCGGTCGCTCGCATCGGTAAGTTGCGCGTAAATTTTTCCACAGAATTTCTTAAGTCTGTCGTTCGGCACTTACTTTGTTCTTACTATCTTTTCGTTTCGGCAGACCACTTGTCACTTCAACCATCTCCTCGAAGCATTTGCCGAATAGGAGAAGGAGTTGAAGGCTGCCAGTGATAAAGATAGGGCGGACAAGGTGAAGGCGGTTCGACAGCTCGAAGCAGAGCAGAGGCGAGCCGAAGGCTTGGAGGTCCGGGTCGCCGACCTTGAGGCGGACCTGGAGCGAACCAAGGGACGGCTCGCTGAAGAGGTCGCCAAGGTCGCTAAGGCTGCCAAGGAACTGGCGACATCGGCTAAGGCTTTGGAGGAGACGAAGGTGAGAAGGACGCCTTGGCAACAAAGATCAGGGCCGAGGTCGAGGCCGAGGCGAAGGCGCATATGGCCACGAACATGGAAAAGTCCTACCAGAGGGCACTCAACCACGTTCAGGACCGCATCCCCAGCTTTCAGTGGGTCGGCTACAGGCTGTGGCCCGGATCCGCATCAGATGGTGAGGAGGAAGGAGGCGAAGGGGAGGAAGGCGACGAGGAAGAGGGTGAAGAGGAGGAGGAGGTGGTTGCTGAGACTGGGGCGACGGGAAACGAGGGGCCGTCCAACGAGGTGCCTGTAGTCGAGGCGACGACGCAGGTGGACCCCTGATCCCCTCGTCTTTTGTACCCCCTTTTTTGTTTTGTTTTTTTGTCAAAATGTAAGCCTTTTTGCGGACTGGCCACCGCCTCTTCTTTAGTGAATAAGATGGTTTCTTCGAATTTGTATCAAGTATTTGGCTCGGATTTTTAGTCTTTAAATGTAATGTGTTCGTCTTTCAAATCATCGTTCATGCTCCAGACACTGCGGCAGCTTGGCATCATGCTGAGCTGTTTAAGCAGACTCGCGTGGCTCGCCTCGAGGGTGAGATCGAGCTGATCCGGAGGGTGTCGCTCAACGTAGAGAAGAAGAACAGCGAACTGCTGGCCAAGGTGCACCACCTTCGGATAGTCGAGGAAGAGCTCTCGGCGAAGGAGGAAGAGCTAGCCCCGGTGCGGGCCGAATGAGACGAGCTCGCTAAGAAGGTCGAGCAGCTGCAGAGGGTCACGGTCATCGAGGTGACTAACTTACGTCGCATTATATCCGATAGCGTTGAGTACCCCGGTTCGGCGAAACTCCCTCGATTCAAGATAATGGTTAAGGAAGACACTCTGAAAGATAGGATCGTTGAGCTCGAGGAGGAGGTGGCTCGACTGAAGCCTCAGCCCTTGAGGGCTAATGTCCGCAGCACCTCATGCACTTGCGAGGAGAGAGAGCGAGGGATCACCTTTTACGAGCTCGCGACTCGTCCTCCCTTTATTGGTAGAACCGCAGCCGACGCACAGAGCGGAGTAGCTGTTAGCTCGAGCGGAGCCTCGGTCGGAGCCACCGTTAGGCTTAGTGGCGGAAAGGCGTCCCAATTCGTTGGCCTAGAGACGAGCTCGGAGGTGAAGAAACAAAAACCCCGAGTGTCTCTAAATCGGAATGCTCCTGTGCCGAGGAGGCACTGAACAAGTAGCATCGTCTCTGTTGTTGTAATAATATGCCTTGTAAATTTATCTAGTTGCTTTCCCGCTGTAACTGTCTGCCTTGTAAATTTACCAAGTGTTTTAATAAAATCGAAGTTGCTTTGCTCATCGTTGTGTCGTGGTTGCCTTATTCTTGACACCTAATCGTGAGGGCTGATAGTTATCCTCTTCGAGTGCTTCACCCTTAGTGCCCTTGCCTTGGCCGTAGACCTTCAGCTTCTGCTCGGAGTGTACCGAGGTAACTTTGCGCTTCGGTGGCGTGATGGGTCGAATTTCAGACCTAGTCCACGTGGCTTAATCTGGACGGTCGATCACGATCGTGTCACGCATCACGAAGTGGGTGGCACGAGTTCCAAGAAAACACTATCTTGTCATTTTGCGGATACGTAGCACGATCTGATCCGTTTATCAGGTTCTAGTACGCATTTCGAGATGATCTAACGGCAAAATTGGTTCGGCAGAATTTTTCTCCATATGTGGAGGTCGGATCCTCGTCCGCTCGGCTCGGGGTATTGAGTGACAGCGGTCGAGCCGAATGCTGGACTTCGAACCACCGTTAGAGTGGCTCGACGGTTGTGGGAGCGGTTCCTAATGGCGACCTATTTCTAGCTCGCTTAAGAGCGAACTTGCGAAGTAGAATCGAGCCAAGTGTTGGACTCCGAACTATTGGTAGAGTTGTTCAACAGTTGTGGGAGCAGTTCTGAATGGCAACCTACTTCTAGCTCACTCAAGAGCGAACTTGCGAAGTAGAATCGAGCCAAGTGTAGGACTCCGAACCATCGGTAGAGTTGTTCAACGGTTGTGGGAGCAGTTCCGAATGGCGACCTACTTCTAGCTCGCTCAAGAGCGAACTTGCAAAGTAGAATCGAGCCAAGTTGGACTCCGAACCATCAGTAGTGTTGTTCAACGGTTGTGGGAGCAGTTCCGAATGGCGACCTACTTCTAGCTCGCTCAAGAGCGAACTTGCGAAGTAGAATCGAGCCAAGTGTTGGACTCCGAACCATCAGTAGTGTTGTTCAACGGTTGTGGGAGCAGTTTCGAATGGCGACCTACTTCTAGCTCGCTCAAGAGCGAACTTGCGAAGTAGAATCGAGCCAAGTGTTGGACTCCGAACCATCGGTAGAGTTGTTCAACGGTTGTGGGAGAAGTTCCGAATGGCGACCTACTTCTAGCTCGCTTAAGAGCGAACTTGCGAAGTAGAATCGAGCCAAGTGTTGGACTCCGAACCATCGGTAGAGTTGTTCAATGGTTGTGGGAGCAGTTCCGAATGGCGACCTACTTCTAGCTCGCTTAAGAGCGAACTTGCGAAGTAGAATCGAGCCAAGTGTTGGACTCCGAACCATCGGTAGAGTTGTTCAATGGTTGTGGGAGCAATTCCGAATGGCGACCTACTTCTAGCTCGCTTAAGAGCAAACTTGCGAAGTAGAATCGAGCCAAGTGTTGGACTCCGAACCATCGGTAGAGTTAAAAGTAAAGGCAGAGAGATGTAAACAGTTTTCACAAGTGAAATATGAAAAAGCTTTCTTTATTGACTAATGGTTGGCTGCTTCTAAAGTTGCGAGCCGTTATTACAAGAGAGAAATAAAAGAAAAACATTACAGGTAACAGGAGTGGGACGGTTCGACATCCCAAAATACTTAGAGAGGCGTTGGTGCGCTCTCTTGGTATTTTAAGAGATGGTCGGCATTCCAAGTCCTGGGGATCTCCCTGCCTTCGATATCTTCCAGTCTGTATGTGCCGGGTCGAACCATTTTTGCGATCGCCCTCCCAATTTGGAGCCAGTTTGCTCTTCTGTCCGGGGAAAGAGATGGCTAGCTTTCTGAGGACCAAGTCCCCTTCTTTGAGGTCGGTAGGACGGACCCTTTTGTTGTACGCCAACTCGATCCTTCTTCGGTAGCTTTGTTGACGAATGGCTGCTCTTTCTCGGATCTCATCATTTAGGTCCAGATTTGCTCGGAGCTCTCTGGCATTCTGCTCTTCTTCATAAGCGATTAGGCGAGGAGAGGGTATACCAACTTCTAGGGGGATCATAGCCTCGGACCCATAGGTGAGGTTGAACGGAGACCCTCCTGTGGGGGTCCGTTTTGTGGTGCGGTAGTTCCATAGCACGTTGGGGAGCTGATCGACCCGTAAGCCTTTGGAACATTTATCTAGCCTCTTTTTAATGCCAGAGAGGATCTGTCAGGTTAGCGTTTTCGACTTGGCCATTCGACTGGGGATGAGAAATGGAGGAGAACCGGTGTTGGATGGCAAGCTCTTCACATAGAGCTCGGAAGGCAGCCCCGGTGAACTGGGTTTTGTTGTCTGTTATCAGGACCCGAGGGACGCCGAATCGGCAGATCACACTCTTCCAAAAGAACTGAACAACCTTGTTTTCGGTGATCGTGGCCAAGGGCTTGGCCTCTATCCATTTTGAGAAGTTGTCGATTGCCACGACTAAGAATTTGAACTGGCCGGGAGCTGGCAGAAATGGCCCTAGTAAATCCATCCCCCACATTGCAAAGGGGATTGGACTTGATAGGAAAGTGAATGGAGCTTATGGGAGGCATCGGATGTCGGAGTACCTCTGACAGGAGCTGCATTGCCGAACGTGCCGTTCGGCGTCTCGTAGGAGAGTGGACCAGAAATATCTGTAATTCAACACTTTGCGGGCTAGAGCTCTAGACCCCGAATGTGCCCCGCCGATGCCCTCATGAAGTTCTTGCAGGACGTAGTTGGCTTGCCCGGGGGAGAGGCATCTCAGGTACGATCTGCCATCTACCTGTGTGAAAGAGCGTTTATATAGGATACCTCTGATTAGTGTGTAACGCTCAGCTCGGGTTCTCACTCTTCGAGCTTCCTTGGGATCCTCGGGGAGGAGTCCGTCCCTTAAGAATTCGACGAGGGGTTTCATCCAGTTATCTTCAAGCAGGACAGGCAGCGACTCTATAGAGTCAGAAGTTTCATCCTCTATACTTGGCTTCAGGAGAACCTCTATCAAGACGGTCTGCTCGAGACCTTGAAGGGAGGAAGAGGCTAGTTTGGAGAGGGCATCGGCCTGAGCATTTTCTTCTCGGGGTATTTGTTGGATGAGGGCTTCTTCAAACAGTGTCATGAGGCTCCTGACCTTGGCTAAGTATTTAACCATCCTGTCGTCACGCGCTTCATACTCGCCGAGGACCTGATTTATGACTAGTTGAGAGTCGCTAAAGATCCGGAGGCGCTGCGCCCCAGCATTGCGAGCCATTCCAAGGCCGGCTATGAGTGCCTCATATTCTGCTTCATTGTTCGAGGCCTTGAAGTTGATACGAAGGGAGTATTGGAGGATGAAGTCGTCTGGGCCTGCCATAATAACCCCGGCTCTGCTTCCCTCGTTACAAGAGGATTCATCCACATAAACCGACCAGACAGGTGGTCCCTTCATTGCTTGGCTGAACTCGGGGATGGTACTTTCAACTATGAATTCTGTAAGGCCTGAGCCTTGATCGCGGTCCGGGGCTGGTAAGTTATATCATGCTGGCTCAGCTCAATAGACCACTTCATAAGGCGACCCGAGGTCTCGGGCTTGTGGAGGACCTGTTTTAGCGGTTGGTCGATAAGGACGACCACCGAATGGGACTGAAAATACGAGCGAAGCTTTCTTGCGGCCATCACCAGGGCATAAGCCATCTTTTCTAATCTCGGATAGCGGAGCTCGGCATCCCGAAGTACCTTGCTCACATAGTAGATGGGATTTTAAGCCCGGTCTTCTTCCCTCACTAAAACAGCACTGAGGGTCTGCTCGGAGGCTGCCAGGTAGAGGTAGAGAGGTTCGCCAGGAATTGGTTTGCTGAGGAGGGGAGGATTGACGAGGTAAGCCTTGAGCTGGTCGAAAGACTCCTGCTACTGCTGACCCCATTCGAAACCTTTAGCCCCCCTGAGGGCCTTGAAGAAGGGGAGGCATTTCTCCCCGGACTTCGAGAGAAAGCGCCCTATGGCGGCTAGGCGGCCCGTTAACCTCTGAACTTCCTTAACATTCTTGGGAGGGGCCATGTCTAATATGGCCTTGATTTTCTCAGGGTTTGCTTCAATTCCTCATTGGCTGACCATGAAGCCGAGGAACTTTCCTGACGAGACACCGAACGCACACTTGTTCGGATTGAGTTTCATGTTGTGCTTTCTCAGAACATCAAACGCCTCCTGGAGGTCGATCACATGATCGGCACCTCGAATGCTTTTTACAAGCATTTCGTCAACATACACCTCCATATTACGGCCGATTTGAGCTTGGAAAACCTTGTTGACGAGGCGTTGGTATGTGGCGCCTGCATTTTTCAAACCAAAAGGCATAACCCTGTAGCAATAGAGGCCCTGGTCGGTCACAAATGAGATCTTCGGGATATCTGGGCGGAACATCCGGATCTGGTTGTAGCCAGAGAAGGCGTCCATGAAGCTGAGGAGTTCATGACCCGAGGTGGCATCAATCAGAGTGTCAATACTTGGAAGAGGGAAAGGGTCCTTGGGGCAAGCCTTGTTGAGATCGGTAAAATCGATACAAATCCTCCAAGTTCCATTGGACTTCTTCACCATTACTACATTCGACAGCCACTCAGGATAGTTCACCTCTTGTATGAACCGGGCCTTCAAGAGCTTGTCCACCTCCTCTTTTATAGCTAACTGGCGCTCGGGGGCGAACTCGCGCCTCTTCTGTTGAACAGGTTTGGACCCCAGAACAATGCTGAGGTGGTGGACCAAGAGCTCTTTAGAAATTCCGGGCATGTCTGCAGCTGACCAAGCAAAGAGGTCTCGGTTCCTCCGGATGCACTGGACTATGTCCGAGTATAAGGCGGATGGGAGGGTCTTGCTAACAAAGAACTTTCGAGTCGGATCCTGTTCAGAGAAGAGTACTTCCTCCAATTCATCCACCGGCTCGAACGTTGGTCGGGCAGCATCTTGGGGGATTTCCAGAGTTTCTAGGGAGAGGACTGGACCGAGGGTAGAGGTCATATTGCACTTACGGGTCGTTTCCTGATTGCCCCTTACTTCCCCTACTCCGGACCGGGTGGGGAATTTCATCTTGAGATGGTACGCCGAAGGAACTGCTTCTAGAGCTGCTAGGCCGGGTCGGCCTAGGATGACATTGTAAGCTGCAGGAACATCCACAACCATAAAGTCCATCGACTCCATTCGGGTAGTAGGAGTTTTTCCAGCGGTTACGTCGAGGGTGATCACCCCCTCAATAGTCACTGGCACTCCCGTGAACCCATGGAGCGTGTAACCGGCGGGCTTGAGTCTATCTCGGGAGAGTTTGAGGCCTTTGAAAGCGGCGAGGAAGAGAATGTTAACGGAGCTGCCATTGTCCACTAAGATCCTCTCCACTTTAAAGTTCGCCATGTGAGGGTTGATGACGAGTGCGTCACAGTGAGGGGTTCGGACGCCCTCAAGGTCTTCATCTGAAAATGTGATGGGCACTCCGAGGCCTTTAGGAGGAGGGGTGGCACGGACCGAATTGACTACTCTTATAAATGCATTTCGAGAGGAGTTGGAGGAGCCCCCCATTAGGCCCCCATGGATGAGGTGTAGGACACGCTCCTCTTCGAAGTCGGGTGTTTCATCGCGCTCTGGACGCTTGTTAGCCCCCCGAGGCGGGGGAGGAAGGTCGGCTCGGTCCTTTCTCACGAATCTGGTCAGCTGCCCCCTCTGGATAAGGGCTTCTATCTCGTTCTTCAAGGCCCGACAATCATTGGTGTCGTGGCCATGGTCCCGGTGATAACGACACCACTTCTCTTTATCCCTTTTCTTGGCGGGGGTGTTCATCCTCGGAGCAGGGGGTATGATCCCTTCCTTCTCAACTTCCATCAGAATGGTAGAGACATTGGTGGTGAGAGGAGTAAATTTCTCGAATCTGGGGGGAGGTCGGCGTTGGCCGGCATTATCCTTCTGGAGCTTCTTGGCTCCTTCCTCTTCTGTTCCCTTTCTTTTAAACCCAGAGGAAGACCCCTCCAAGTTGGGGCGGTGCTCGGCTTCTTCGGCCCGAATATACTTTTCACTTCGGAGGAGGAGGTTAGAGAAGTTCTGTGGGGGCTTCTTGGCGAGGGAGGAGCAGAGGTTGGAATTGAGGACATTAGATTGAAATGCTGCTGCAGCGACCGACTGGTCGAGGGATGCTATGGACCTGACTTCAGCTGTGAACCTCTTCACATAGTCTCTCAACTTCTCACCCTTTTTCTGGTGGAGGTACAGTAGCGAGATGCTGGTCTTCTCAGTTCTGCGGCTACTTACAAAATGGGTGACGAAGAGGGTCTCGAATTGCTCGAAGGAGAATATTGAGGATGGGGCAAAGCGAGAGTACCATTCTCGAGCTGGACCCTTGAGAGTTGCAGGGAAGGTTTTACAGAGCAGAGCATCAGAAGCTTGATGGATGAGCATTAGGGTCTTGAAGCTCTCGATGTGATCGACGGTGTCAGTCTCCCCGGAGTAGGTCTCAAATTGAGGAGGCTTGAAGCCGATTGGTACGGGTGCATCCATTATGGTTCGGAAAAAAGGAGATCTGCTAGGACGAAGAGTCCTTCCTCTAAGCTCTTCTTCTCAGTCTAACTGACCCAAGCGCCTCTCCATCTCATGGAGATGGCGGTATACAGCGTCATCCCTTCGACGGTAATCAGGCGAGCCTCTAGACTCGTCTTCGTACGAGGGAGAGCGGGGGCTACGACGACGGTAGCTCCTGGAGTGGCAAGGACTTTGCATATGCCGGGAGTTGCTAGGAGCTGGAGGTAGAGTTGGGGACCGTCGGCGAGGACTTTGGACCGGAGGAGGAGAGGGGATCTTGGGAGCATTGGTGTTGGGACGGAGATGGAGAGCTTGTAGGATGGTTGCTTGAAACTGCTGAAACTCGGCACGGGTGATGGGTGCCTCATCATTCCTATGATGGTGCCGACCGGCAGGGGAAAGGGGTCTTCTCCTGTGATGCTCGGGGGACTCTCTCCGGCTCCTTCGGATTGGGGACCTCCTGTTGTCTCGGCGGTGAGGAGATCGCTCATCCGGACGGTGTTGGCGGGAGGCTCCTTCTCGGGCCCGCTTTTCATCCAGACGGCGGCGAAGATCCTCGTCCTTCTGCCGATTGACGATGGTGTTGCGGAGGTCGGAAGCTCGGGGATTATGGGAGGCCATAGAATCCGAAGAGGCGTTATGGATGGAGACGTGGTCCGGATGGAGAGGCTGTTTCTACGGGTTGGAACCCTTAGGAGGGGGTTGATTCTGAGGAGGAGGAAGGTCCTGTTGGAGAGGATCCTGGGCTGAAGCCGGAAGTTGCCCCTGCTGTTGAGCGGGCTGAGGGGGGACTTCCTGTTGCTGATCGGGGTTGGGTCCTCGATTGGACCCTCGGGATCTGGCTTTTCTAGGAGGCATGGCTGGAGAAGATCTGACCAACGGGAAGAGGGTAGGCTGCTACTCGTTGTTTCCCACAGACGGTGCCAATCTGTTACCTCTAAATCTGGTGTGGGGGCAAACAGATAGTATTTGTGAATTCTTGGTAAACTTTTGAATAGCAAACATGTTTACCTGTTCCGCCAGAGTTTGACCGTCGCTCCTGCCGTACACCTGCAAAAAGTGCGAGACACCGGGGTTGTTCCCGGCGACGCACCCTCCGACGCTCAAGTCAATAATCAGAGAGATTATGATAGAGCGTAAATTGGTAAAAGATTGATTACCTCTTAATGGAGATGGATGGGTGGTATTTATAAGTGCCGCTGGGATCAGATTAGGAATGTAATCCCTGTGGTTAGATAAGGAATGTAATCCCTAATCTCCAGTGAAAGGATAGATATGAATCAGGGCCGTTGATTAAGATTAATCAGAAACCCTAATTCTATCCTTTCTGGACCGAGTTTGTTGCGGGTTGAAACCCGCACCCAGTTGAGGTGGATCCGTTCGCGGGTTAGTGGGTTTCCAAGGAGGAGAACCAGTACCCGCTTCAGACCCATTGGTAGGTAAAATTACCGTTTTACCCCCGGGCTTCAAGATTCGTGCATGATTTGGATGGTTCCGATTTAACCCCATTCTTAGCCATATCAGCTAGTTAAACGCTCTTTCATAATCATTTCTGGTTACTGACTTGAGCGTCGGAGAGTGCGTCGCCGGGATCAATCCCGGTGTCTCGCACATTTTGCAGGTGAACGGCAGGAACCAGCGGTCGGGCTCCGACGGAACGGGTACAGGTGCGCTGTTCAGATTTTCCAAGAACTCACAAATACTATCTGTTTACCCCCCACACCAGATCCAGCGGTAATAGGTTGGCGTCGTCTGTGGGATAATATATTTGACTAACAACCTTCATGGACTGGGTCTCCCTTAGTGGGCATAATTTGTCACTTTATGGGTTTGAAAGAGGCCCATATTTTCTAGAGTATCCTGGAGAAAGTCCGAATTTGTTAAAGAGGTCCGTTATGATTACTCTGCAGAAGTTTTGAGATCTGTGCTGGAATCGTACTGCCCTGATTTGCGGTGATTTTACCATTATCTATAGCTGATCAAATCAATTACATTATATCAACAAATACGTTCTGGAATCAGATAATTTGTTTAGTCGAACCTCATGTTAAAATTAACTTGGTAAAATATAGTAAATACTAGTAAAAACTTTGAGCAAAGCACACACGTGATCATACCTTCACACAGCTCGATCTCTCATCTCATATTCAAACTTCTTATCAGTCAGACTTGAACCCTCCTCAGCAACGAACTTCTCCCTCAATTTTTACATTTGGAATAGTTTTGTTAAAACTGATGAGAGTGTACAACAACACTAATGTGTAACTCTTGTCATAAATGAAAACTACAATACCGAAATTGACAAGCATTCTGTTGCATCCATTTCATAAGCTCCGAATGGCCTGACAAACCCTTTCTTCGAATAAGGAAAATAAGTATGCCCTTGATGGAAAGTGTGCATTCTTTCATTCACATGTATCCAACAACAACCTCGTGTCTTAACCATTCCCATCTTCCTCATCCTTGCTCTCTTCTTAGCCACCTTATCCCACATGCTCACCATCTCGTGAACCCCACAAAGCGTGATGTGATTGCTACAATTCCGAGGCTCCAGCTCAAACAACTTACGAGCAGCGTCTCTGCAACCTCAATGTTGTGATGAATTACACATGCTGCAACTAAGGTTATTCGGCCTTAGCCCAGATGCAGCCCACACTTGCTAAGTAGTTTAGTTTTTCTAATCCGTGGCTAATTAAATAGTTAGTTAATCTTGGCTGTTAGGTATCTAAACTCTAGGATCATCACTCTCATATATAGTAAGTAGTAGCATGTACGGCTGATAACATTATAATGAAAATAATTCTTTAGTAGAAAAACAAGACAAAGCCATAACTCCAATCTCGATTTTAATCTCTAAAACTAAAAGGCCCTATTTGAATACAATGTTAAGAAACATACAGTTAATTTTTAGTTGGAGGTATGACTTTGAAACCTATGATTGAATACCTATATCTATAACTATACCTCTAATTGAAAAAGGCATTTGGGTATACCATGGGTAATCTACATTTGTTTTCTGTATACAAACGGCCAGGGCTTTAACAGGCGTTTTTCTTTATCTATAGCGGTGTTTATAAATGTCGCTATAGATGATAGCGGCGATTATAACAACGTCGTGCGTAACGCCGTTGTATCGACCATTGGGACAAACCAGGGGTCTATAACGGCGCTTTTAAGGACTGCCGTTATAAGTCGTAGAGCTATAACGATGCTTTTAAGGATTGCCGTTATAAGTCATAGAGCTATAACGGCGTGTTACAAACGTCGTAATAGGTTTTTGTCATTTTTCATTTTTAATGGAATGATGACATGTGCCGGCGTTTCTCAATGCCGTTATATAGTTTAAAATAATTTTTATATCCTTTACCGGCGTTTGGAAAACGCCGGTATAGGTTCAAATAAATAATTTTTATATCCTATACCGGTGTTTTGAAAATGCCGGGATAGGTTCAAATAAATATTTTTTAATTATTTACCGTATTTGTCACATTATTTACAGCATTTTTTAAATTATTTACCCCATTTTAAAAATATTTTTCGGGTTTTTTCCGTCTATGTTAAATGTGTCACATTTAATTAATCATAAATTAAAAATATCTATAGTCACATCAAATTTGAATGTTCAAATCTTAAAATCACTAGTAGCAGCATAATAAACAACCATATAATCACGAACCACATTAAACAACAATCACTTGTCTAAAAACTTCCATATGAAGAGTTAGAAATATATATGTTATACATCAGTTTCTATAACAAAACATAAATAAAGTTTCAACATAACATAGAAAAACTAAAGTCCAAATACAACTAAACTATGGCGAAGTCTCCTGGTGTGGCTCGGCGTTGCTTTCATTCCCATCGATATTTTGCCCAGTTGTACGGGCGTGACTAGAACTCGATGGAATCTGCTGGCCCTGTATAATTCACAATAGTGTCATTTATTAGTTTATTCACCAGAATTCACAACCTACGAATAAACAACGATCCAAAATTACGATTGCCGAAAAGAACAGTAGCTAAAATTACAAATGCCGAAAAGAACAGTAGCTTATGGGAGGCAATTTCCTCGCATAGAGTTTATAACTACTTGATGGAACCTATGAGCTACACAGCAATTATATTGTAATTGATTCTCAGTGATACTTGTCTGTAATTGATTCTCAGTGATACTCTACTGAATGTATACCTATGAACCTATTACAGACAATAACAGACAAGTATATTGTCAGGCAAAATAAAATCTAATGGAAAATGAAGAGAATTTCTCATATATCTGAATGTCTTATAATATGAAAGAATTAGCATTAGTTTATTCAAAGAGGCTATGCATAAGCCCACAGAAAAAGCATGGTATATACGAAAATAGCACTGAGACGAACATTGTTCAAATTCGAATGATACGACATGCATGATGAACAATTTTAAACATTGGTTATCAGATGGCTGTCTATTTTTAACAAGAAAATAGATTCTTAATCTGATTAAGAAAGAACATGATAAATTTCAGTTATGAATAACTTAACCTTGGTCTTAAATATGATCAAAATTTGTCTTTCTTTTCCTGATCATAATACTTTCCTGATCAAAATTTGTCTTTCTTTCATTAGTTGATTGAATTGGTATTGATATATTGTCAAAGAATAGGATTTCAATCTGAAGAATTGCCTCTTCTTATTGCAGGTCCTCTACATATTTTTAAAAATTCATACACGAAATATATATATATATATATATATATATATATATATATATATATATATATATATATATATACATACATACATATAAGAGAAATATCAAAGTAGAGGATTCAAAATGTCAACTCCTTCTGTTATTACTCAAAGACACAATGCACAAAAAGGCATCATCGACACTACGACACCTTTTGATTCGGTTAGAACAGCAGTTCACAGATTTGGGGGAAGTGTTGATTGGAAGGCTAACAGAACCTTATCTTTTCAGGTATTATTTCTAAATTTCATCAATCATCAGTGAAATCCATTGATATATATTATGAAAGAGTAAATATAATTGTGAATCCATGAGACATCCAAAATTACAAAAATCAAGTGTTTCAGTCTACTTGCAGTGTTTGGATATCTCATGGATACACAGAGAAGCAATCTCAGTGTTTACACTTTGTTTGGATGAGGATTCTTGAATTTCTACTTTGTTTGGATGTCTCATGGATACACAGAGAAGCAGTCTCAGTGTTCCAGCCTTTCAGAGATGTATGGTAAAATAAAATTAAAGTAAAGTAAAAAATAAGTATTACTGATGTAATAAGCAAAGAATTTATACAAGTAAAATGGTAAAGAAAAAAAAATACTGAATGCGGGACTAAAACTCTATTTTCTTATTACTGAAACACATTGGCATACTAAATGTAGTTTTTTTAAAAAATAATAAGAATTTTAAAAAAATGGTCTAGAAAATTTCCAAATTATCTCTACCTACTATATAAACATGCTGTTCAAATGCATAAAGTTCCAAAATGAATCCTTCTTAATTGTGCAATTTAGCATGAAAATTATGTGAAAATCAAGTGGGGTGTGGGGAGATCTTACAGTTCCATGTACTGGATTCTCAGAGCTGAGATTTTGTTGGTAGACTAAAGAAGCGATCATCTCTTTCAAGCCGTCAATCTCTGCCTGCATCTTGAACACGTTCGGATAGGATGTACGTCCGGAGCTAGATGCACATGAACCAAATACCTGTGATTCATCCCTCTATAAATTAAATTATCTCCAACAATCAATAGAAAAAATAGTCACTGTTCGTGTTGATTTCTGTATCTCAAACAGTCTAACAATGGTTTGATTTATATATCTCAAACAATCACCATTCATATTGATTTCTGTATCTCAAACAATGGTTTGTGCATGTTCATGTGAGTGCGCCTGTAATTTGATTGTCTTGATAATGTGGAGATTATGATAATTCTCTCTGCCAAAATCGTCTGTGAAAATCAGCATGACCAAAATTGTAAGCTGATTTTGAACAAAAACTATACTTAATTCTTTTCCTACTGGGAAATTGGCATATATTACTTTCTGATATCCCAAATTTATAAAGGTAAACTATATTGTTTTATATATTACAGCAAATCCTACATAACTCTAAACAACACCAATATGGTTTTCCTTTCTGAGAGCAAATCCTACATAACTCATCAGTCAAAATTTGAAGAGTTCAGGTCTTTATTGGCAACAAGAGATGTAATGCTAATTACAATATTGTACCACAAGTTTTGTATCCATCATGTCTGTGCATGGCATGTACAATCAAGGAAAGAATATTTGCGAAGGATATGGAATGTGATCCAAAGTATATGTGCTCACTGATCACGATACTTACTATAACACACTAAGAGTTTGGAATTAAAAATGAATACCATTAAGAGTTTTTTTACAATGTCAATGCTAACTTACCTGTGAGGGTGTTGGCCCCAATCCCATTCCCCGCACACGACCGGGTCGCTCTCTCCCCCTCACATCGGTCATTACTTCACGCTGGATCGTTAATCGATCTGCTGCCGTAGAAGATGACGACCTTTTTGCAATCAGTTTTCTAGCTTCCTTCTTGTGTTCAAATATAAAGGATCAGGTTCATCACTTTCTTGTGTTCAAATATAAATGATGCATATCAACCATACACAGTACAAGACAACGTGTGTTTCCATGCATTGTAGCTTATAAAATATTCAACTTAAAGCCTTAGCAGTAAATATCAATTACAGCCCACCTAACACAGAAATAACAAAGGTGTTGGATTTATGTCTTGCATACTAGGTTGGATAAGAAGACGATGAGACGATGGAGGAATCGAGAAGATCGGAGATGGAGTGGAGGCAAGAAAATAGTCAGCGGCTGTAGTTGCAGAAGTGGCGGTCGACCGGTCATAGGGTGCGGTCGACCGGTCATAAGGTGCAGAAGTCCCCGAGAGGGGGACAGTCGACCGACCTTGGGGGTGCGATCGACCGATCGCGGCGCTGATGGGTTTATTGGGTCGGATCTTGGTGATTCGTGAGAAGCCCAACTTGTTCTTCAAGTTAGATCTGATGGCTCATATTGTAGGGTTATCTCTTCAGGAATATCCAATGGTTACTGTATCAAGATATCAAACTAAATTTTCTCTAGATCTCTATATATTGTTGTTATTGGCCTCCATTGAGAGCCAAGAGAAAGAGTACTTCATTGAAGGCGAAGCTTGAGAGTTTCTCTAATTGTAAACAACTAGTACTTGCTGGTGAGGCTTGAGAGAGGATCGTGGTGAGAATTGTAATATTCTTGTATCTTCTCTAGTTGAATAACATCTTGGGTTTCTTCTCCTCCGAATTAAGGCGAAAGCCCCAACCGGGACAAATTTGTGTTTTTTGGTGTGTTTGGTATGATCTCATGTGTGCTTGGTAGTTTGTATTGATTGCATCAAATAACTCAACAAGATCCTAGAGAGGGATTTTCTGTGGGAAATCCCTAACAATTGGTATCAGAGCTTCCGGTTCAAGGGTTTGTTCGAGTTCCTTGGAGATGATGGCAGATCAAATCACGAAGATCAAACGGTTCAAAGTCAAGATCAACTTTAATTTCTTGAAGGTGGACATGCATGAGGCATCGGTTCAACATAACTTGGATCTAATCCTAGAAAGAGATAAAGGGAGACCAATCGGCACAAAGTAGAAGAAGTGGAAGCATATGTGTTCAGAAGCCTTGGGTTTAATCCGGTTGTCATTGATGAACGAAGTCAGGTATAGGAGAAGTACGATGAGTCTTTGGACAAGATTCAGAACTGACTACTCGGGATCGTCGTCACAAGTTCGGATTCACCAGTGAAGAAAGTTGTGAGGTTTCTCAATGAAGGAAAGTACCGCTCTTTTAGATCATGAAGTGGAGTTCAATATGGAGTTATTTGAACTGAGGGCGTTTAACGCAGATGATCTAAGGGTTTCCAACTCAATATATTCACCATCAAATCCATCCAACATGATAATCGTGCTAGGCAAGAAATCTACCAAGAAGAAGTTTTTCATAGCAGGTATCATAGGGTTAGAGGAGGATGCACTTAGGAAGGAGAGTCAGAAATCGGCGTCAACTTCTGAGAGTTGCTTGGAGGTGGATTGTACTTTGATTGGAAGGAAAAGTGTATATCGGGATAAGGTTCGTGGCCACCAGTTCAAAGGGATTGAGCATTACATGAAAGACTGTTGCAAGCGATTGAGTCAGAGGGGTGCCAAATTCAGTGCCGCTGAATCAGGTGAAGGCTTAAACAGTGCTTTTGTTACAAGTTCTTTAGATGTGATTTTCGATTGTTCTTTTGATTTAATTAGTTCATCTCAAGTTTGCTCCGAGAGGGAGATAGTTTCTACATACAAGTTTGCGTTATGTCGTTGTGTGAGAACGAAGATTGACAAGACTTATGAAGTAAGATGTGAGAAAACAAATGAGTCAAAGATGACAAGAGGAAGGGGACACACACTAGAGGAAGGCATGCATATTCCTTTGATGAAGTGGAGCCTTATTTCCATGAAAACTCTAGATGTTCAGGACTGCAGGTACACAGATCCAGGTGGAGTTCGTTCAATTTGGGAAAGTTATCGTGAGGTGATGAAGGGTAAGAGGAGGATTGGGCAGGATCAGCACAACCTCTACCAGCTTTGGAGGAACAGAAAAACTTGTGAAAGTGTTTTGAAGCCCATTGTTCCTAAAGCACTATCTAGTATGCCATCACTAGAATCATCCGAGCGAGACCGCTACGTTCAAATATCGTCGGAAGGTGGAGAGAGCCTTGAGATAGGTGGAGTTCGTGTGGAGGGTGGCACCTCTATGATTACATCTACTGGGGTGTGCACTTGAGGGTGGCATACAGCGGGAAAAAAACAGGTGGAGATATATTCAACTAGCAGAGAAAGTCATTGAAACGAGTTGTTTGCAAGAAGAGAAGAAAAAGAGTCTAGAAGGTTTCAAATCACACATGTGTGGATTCATGAGTATGCAATCCAAGGTGGAGATTGTTGGGTTTATGTCTTGCATACTAGGTTGGATAAGAAGACGATAAAATGATGGAGGAATCGAGAAAATCGGAGACGGAGTGGAGGCAAGGAAATAGTCAGCGGCTGTAGTTGCAGAAGTGGCGGTCGGCCGGTCATAGGGTAGGGTGCAGAAGTCCCCGAGAGGGGGACGGTTGACCGACCTTGGGGGTGTGGTTGACCGGTCGCGGCGCTGATGGGTTTACTTGGTCTGATCTTGGTGATTCGTGAGAAGCCCAACTTGTTCTTCAAGTTAGATCTGATGGCTCCTATTGTAGGGTTATCTCTTCAGGAATATCCAATGGTTACTGTATCAAGATATCAAACTAAATTTTCTCTAGATCTCTATATATTGTTGTTATTGGCCTCCATTGAGAGCCAAGAGAGAGAGAGAGAGAGTACTTCGTTGAAGGCGAAACTTGAGAGTTTTTCTAATTGTAAACAACTAGTACTTGCTGGTGAGGCTTGAGAGAGGGTCCTGGTGAGAATTGTAATATTCGTGTATCTTCTCTAGTTGAATAACATCTTGGGTTTCTTCTCCCCCAGATTAAGGCGAAAGCCCCAACCGGGACAAATCTGTGTGCTTTGGTGTGTTTGGTATGATCTCATGTGTGCTTGGTAGTTTGTATTGATTGCATCAAATAAATCAACAAGATCCTAGAGAGGGATTTTATGTGGGAAATCCCTAACAAAAGGGTACATTCCTATATTTCTGCTAACTCAAGCTTCAAAACTAATGTGTACAATCTAATAGATTCAACAGTTTCTGGGATCCACTTGCAGTTCCATACCCAATAAGAAATCAACTTGGGGATCTAAAAATAATTTTTGTTTAATCTTATGAAACAGCAAGTTCAGTTTCATCAAATATGTTTTTATGTCTATTCTCATGAAACATGAAATTCTTAAAGTTTTAAACTATAAATTTAGCATCTGTAGTTTGTAATAATCTTCATTAGTTCTTCTCTTGTCTGTAATAATAATGTGTTGATAGTTAGTGAAAGTTGCAAACATTGTAATGTCTTCCATTCATAGAGAAACTTGCAAATGATGATCCTTTTAAATCACAAGATATCGGTAGTTGGAGAAATTGGTACGGTTTCTCTGATAGTCGTTCTTGGTGTATTCATGTATATATGTGGCAGCTAAAAGTACATATGCGTAAAGGGAAACCTATCTTAGTTATATATATATATATATATATATATATATATATATATATATATATGATTCTTTACTTTTACAATGAGAGTCAAATGGTATATATCTGCAACTGGGGCCAACTGTGATCAATGCAGTTGGCCGGTATTCATGTAGTTACCCCTCAGATGTAAATTGTGAAAAAAGCCTTCAGAAATTCTGAACACAGATTTTGAATATCATAATATACAGCATTAGAGAATAAATCCAATCTTCATATGTACTTTTAATTTCATTTTCCTTAAATTTTTTTTTTTTTTACTTTGTTTGTATCTAAACTGATTGTTTGAAGATTTTATCCTTAATGATATGCACAGTCAAGGATACATAACTATCTAGCAGTACATCTCAGAGTTACAAATAGTACAATAATTTATACTATTGGTACAAAACATCCATCACCATTGGAGTACCATATGATTGTAAATTTCAGCATTCAAAACCAACTTCCCTATTCAAGTAGAAAAACACATATGCAGCTTCACCTGCAACTATTGTAGGTGCTACTAGTGTTCGTTACCTTGTAATTTATACAATAAAAATTGGCAAATGAAGTACCAATACAACCTTTGTCCTTGATTAAATACCCCCATATATTTAATTAACAATTACTACTAACTAGCAACATAATCTAACATAATCCAATAATCCAATATTTCCTAATGTAGAAAGAGACAATAATGAGGGAGCATTTTTTTTCAACTGGGAGTATACTTTTTCAATTACAATAAATAAAAATCTTCCAAATTGCTATCCTGTTTAGTGCCACATCAAGAAAAAGAGTGTGCATTTAATTTAGGTGAACCCCCGATTTGATCTGATTAAATCAAGAAAAAAAGAGCATACATTTAATCTGATTATATCCTAATTAATTACTGAAGTGTTTGGGGGAACTCTAAGGCTCACACAGTCCTTCCCTCTTATTAACTCTAAGGCACACAATAATCAAACAAATTAATATACTAATCACAATCGCTGAAGTTACCTGGGCGTTGACGGAGGGGAGACAGCGGCAAGGGAGACACGGCAACGGAGGGAGACAAAGCAACGAAGGGAAGTGCGGTAGCGACGGAATAAATGGCGGCGATGGACGGAGTGGAAGGGCAGCGCGAGCGGTGATGGACGGAGTGGAAGGACGGAGATTCAAGAGGAGAGGGGGTAAGGGGCGAATGGCGAGTGGCCAGAGAGAGAGAGAGAGAGTTGGAGAGAGAGAGAGAGAGTTCGTAAGAGAGAGAGAGAGAGAGAGATTTGGGAGGCTTAATAGGGTTTATAGAATTGGGGGGAAAAGAAAGTGAGGGCGGGACGGGGGAAAATAGATTTCATTAGCATGTGCACAACACGTTGCAATGAAGTAGTAAAAAAAAAAAAAAAACAGTCCATCGCCGGCGGTTGATGTATAAGCGCCCTTATAGAGTAACATATGCCGGCGGTTCATGTATAAGCACCGTTATATATCATATATCTAACTGCGTCATATATAAACGCCAGCATAGATATTTGATATTAAAAAAAAAAAAATTAACAACGATCTATCGTGACGATTTGTAGTTAATGGGCGAGAAATAAATCTGGTCCACACTGGAGTGTAATATTTTTTTTAAAAAAAAAAATTTCTGATAAAAGTACTGAAGTTTAAATACCTACATTAAGATCTATACTTATTTTTGTAGGTATATAAATTCCAAAAGAAGATCTAAACAGATCTAAAATTAAGATAACCAGTAATCTGCACGTGTGATGCACATTCTAATAATTTTTTTAAAAAAAAAGTAAATACTAAGACATTTACTCATCACATATTTTTTTTACAAATTATCCATAGTAACATCAACTTTTATTTTATACGAGTGACAATTTTGTAAATAATTATGTTGTAAATAAATATGAATTTTGAGAGTATTATGGTAACTAACAACAGTTAAGTAAATAAATGGTTAATATAACTCTCACTTAAAAATAAATAGTTGAAATTAAATAGTTGGTGGAATAGTTGTCTACAAATTATAGGTTGTCTACAAATGACAACTTCAACTCTTCTATTATAATATTATTAGAGCATCCACAGTGGTTTCTTATAATTGGCAAATTGCCATTTTATAAGAAACGATCGTCTGCAATGGTTTCTCATTTTGCAAATTTTTAGCAAATGTGCTATATTCGTTTATCATATATGAGAAACAGAATACCCATTCTCAAATTATAAAGGACGGGATATCATATCCCGTCTGAGATCAGACAAGAGATCATATCCCGTCTGAGAGGTTTTTTTTAATTTTAAAAAACTCCTCAGATAAGAGATGATCTCTTGTCTGAGAGGTTTTCTTTTTTGTGAGACGGTATATCTCACTCAATTTTTGACAAAATGCGAACAATATAGCAAACAGTCACTGCAGCGATCGATCCTATTTACTATTACTGTTGCAGCCATTTTTGGCAAAATGAGAAACACCACTGTGGATGCTCTTAGAGATTAGATATTATAAGAATACATAAAGTTAGTGACTCCACTATGTTTACCTACCATCCGTATCTAAACAGGTCGATTAGATGCAACCCAAGCTAGAAATAATTGACCAACCCTAAGGTTTAGGTTGGTAAACCCTAATTCAGGTAGGGTCCATCATAATCAACATTTACCTTGTTCCACAAGGCTTGCTTACCATTTGAAGTCTTCTTAGATCAGCCCATAGTTATTGTGCACATGGTTTTCTTAGGATAGAAACGTTGTCAATTTGTCTTGGCCCTAAAACACGTACTTGTAAAAGATATATATGTTTGTTCAATTCAACCAGGAGCTAGTTTATGCTATCCACTATGCCTCTCCACCATTCTCAAAAGCCAACTCACCATCTCCTATATATTCATACCTCATTTCCTTCCATCAATTTCATTCACATCACAAACTTGTCAATCTTACAAAAATACCATCTTCTTCATTCCAATTCTTAGAAGGAAATTAGAGTGATGGGTGAGGTAGTTTTCACTGAAGAGCAGGAAGCATTGGTGTTGAAATCATGGAGTGTTATGAAGAAGGATTCCGCGAATTTGGGACTAAAGTTCTTCTTGAGGTTGATCTCTTTCGCATTCTCTTTTACTAGTATTATACACGTGTGTTGCACGTGGGAAAAATGAGAAGGGGGATGAAAAGGGCAAAAAAAAAAATCTACCAACATGTGCATTGCACGGGTTGGTAGAATGACAAACATTTACAAATGACACTAAGGCCTTCTCCCATTATAATATTAAAGATTATTGTTGTTTTTGTTATTGTATTTTACTTTTCGGGTTCTTAATGATCGTACGTGTCAATTTATGCTGTCTTTGTCAATGCTTTGACGGCTGAATGTAAAATGGATTGGACCCTCCAGTAAATAAGGTTACTGGAAAAGACGCACCATATATATTATACAAGATCTTAAGTGGTAATTTCTTTTGATGAATGCATGCTATTAGGGTGTTTGAGATTGCTCCATCGGCGCAAAATCTTTTCTCCTTCCTGCGCGATTCAAATGTTCCCCTCGAGAAGAATCCAAAGCTCAAAGCACACGCAGTGTCCGTCTTCGTTATGGTAAATATATTTAGGACCTTCTCCTAACTAATTCTCCTCTATATGGACAAATCTCCCTTGTATATTCAATTAGTTACAATGATTTGTTTTCACTGGCTTATAATTTCAGACATGCGAGTCAGCTGCACAACTGAGGAAAGCAGGGAAGGTGACAGTGAGGGAGACAACCCTCAAGAAGCTGGGTGCTACTCACTACAAATATGGTGTGGTAAATGAACATTTTGAGGTACAAATACAATACATAGTCATTTATTCATCTACATTATCAAAAACGGAGTTCAGGGTAGTTTTTTTTTCCGTCCAAATTTCATAAGAGGAATGTAATGTAGATTTTTTCGGTAGTGACCCAATTTTGGAAAATATTTACCCAACTGAGTAGTTTTGGACATGTCAACATTAATTGCTATTGAAAATAACGGCATAAGTTATTTATATGTCGTTGTTTTCATTAGCGGAATCTGTTAATTTTTTTTTTTTGCATGCCGCTATTTGAAGTAATGACATCAGTTAACTTATTATCAATCGTGTACTCTCTCTGACTTAGAAAAAAATTGCAAGTGTAGAAAAATCCTATAGATGATACCGCTATCCCGAACAACGACATTCGCATTACAAATGTCATTGTTAGGGATAGAGGCATCAGTTATAATATCATTGTCAAGAATAACTGATATCGTTGTTTGGAACAACGGAAGGAGTTCATTTATTACTTATACTTGGCTAATCTAATTCTGTGAATTGTTGTCGTTGTTTCTAAGAATGACAACAATTATTTCATGTTGTTGTTTGCAAGAACGATTGTGAAGGTAGAGAGTTTAATGAGTTTTATAACTGATGTCGTTATCTTCAACAATGCAATAACATCAGTAATGTGAATGTCTTTCTTGGAGATAACGACATCATTTATAAGTTGTTTCAACACTTAGTAATTTTTCAAGTCAAAAAGTTCACACTTGTATAAAAATGTACTGATGCCGTTTTTCCAAATAACGGCATGCTAAAAAAAAAATTAAACCTCATTTTGAAATAACGGCTTGGAATTAACCTATGTCGTTTTTATTTCCAAGAAGTGTTATGGTGACGTGTCCAAAACTGAATAAAAAACTGAATCAGTTGGGTAAATATTTTTGAAAGTTGGTCTATTTGGTAAATATTTTCAAAAAGTGGGTCAGTACGGAAAAAAGTTCTGTAATGTATGATACACTAGTAGCTTCGATAGGAAATGCCATGTTATGTTGCTCTTTTGACTGAAGTGTCCACAGGCTTAGCACGTTCATGAGATTCATGTGTTGCCGTTTTTTCATTCTCATAACATTTCATGATACGGTTACTATTCGCTCCCTTCTTTACGGACTAGTTGCATATTGTGTTCACACTTGACCGATACATGCCATTATAGTGTGCTGCAAATCTAATGATGAGAGTTTGGATTAACTACATTGTGAATTTGGTCATGTAGGTGGTGAGGTTTGCTCTTTTGGACACAATAAAAGGTGCAGTTGGGGAAATGTGGAGCCCAGAAATGAAGGCTGCTTGGACTGAAGCTTACAATCAGCTTGTTGCTGCTATCAAACAAGAGATGAAACCCACTGCTTAGTCCTTTTTATTTTTTAAATTTTTTTATGTGCAATAAAAGTCTACATAACAATATGTGTGGAATTTATGTATGCAGCGAGCATGTATGACTATGGCATTATTTTAAAAAAAAGAAAAAAACAATGTATGCAAAATATGTTCTGACAAAATAAATGTTTACAGAGAAATACTCCATTGATGCCTGACCGAAGTCTTGTTTAAGTATGGGTTGATAATTAAGGAGATAAAATATTGATGAATGTATCTCTAGACCTATATATATGGAGAAAGGGAGCCTCAATACTTTTATGAGGAGATTCCCTCCCATTGAGTTGTTATATATAACGAATACAAGACCCCATAATGTACAATCGACATTGTTTACATTGATTTATATGTCATAATACAAGTGTATGAAAAAATAATTTATTTGGAGGCTTCGAACATGTTTTTATTAGTCACAAAATGAATTAGTTTTCTCATGTTTTAATTAGTTGCAAAATGAACGAATTTTAAATAACATAACCATTAACACATTCCGATGAATGGATAAGAAGCCTCCAAATGGAATTTCTATACACATGCGTAGGGCTACAAACGAGCTGAGTCGAGCCGAGTATCTTGAGGCTCGAGCTCAGCTTGTTAAGCAATCGAGTTAAGTTTTCAAGCTCGAGCTCGTCTTGAACCGAGCTTTGACCGAGTTCGAGCCGAGTAATTCATGAGCTTAGCCTAACAACTGCAGCAAGCCCAAGCTCGAGCTCGGCTCGTTAAGCCATCGAGCTCGATTTCCATGCTCGAGCTCGTCTCGAGCCGAACTTTGACCGAGCTCGAGCCGAATAGATTATAAGGAGTTACAAATTTACTCAATATAAGGAATTAAACTTACCCACCAAGAACTATCTCTCAAGCCTCACTAACAGTAGAGAATAATATCAATGAACTACTTGACATCTCATACTGGATGCCACTACAATAAATAGAAGAAGAATAGAGAGAACCCAATGTTAGTCTTGATATCTTAGTCGTCCGATATATTCTGTAGAAGAAGGCACTGAATAGGAGCCGTACAATCTGACTCAGAGTTGCTGATTTGGCCCAAAATATCACCAAGATAAAAGCCCAAAACAGTACAGCAACTACGGGCGGTCGACTACACCCAAGTGCGGTAGACTGCAACTCATCTTGCCTAGACCCGAGGGGTGTACAGTCGACTGTACATGCCTCTGTTGTTGTTGTTGCTCTGCTTCCATCTTCGTCTATCTTCGACGCTTCGACCTCCGTGCTTCATCGTCTCTTTTTCTAATTGAACAACGAGTATGCAAGACATAATCCTAACAATCTCCACCTTGCATTGCATACAAGTGCTATCAACACGATATGATTCATCATCTCTAAACTCTACTAATCTCCACTTGGAACAATAGTTTCTTCAGCTAGTTGAACAAATTTTCTACCCAACTCACCGATCAATATACCCCCTCAAGGACACACCTCAGTAGGCGTTAACACTGAGTTACCAACCTCCGCACGAACTCCACCTACCCTTTGATTTTATTTCCGTAGTAGAGGTTGAACCGACCTTATATATGGGCAGTTTATCAATACAGCTGTCTATCCTACAGTTGATCAGTCGAACTTGAATTCAAAATTTCTGCTTGTGACAGAGGATGCATAATCTAATTCTGGATGGGATTAATGAATGTACTATAGATTGGTTGGTAGGCAGTAGGGGAAATCTTTGTTATTATCCTAGATTTGGTGTTCTTGATGTGGATGGCTTGTAGTAGCGGGTGACGGAGAATGCTCCTTATACTCAGTATATTGTCTATCCCGGTGGTATGAAGATGTATCAAAATTCTAGGAGAATATTTTAGTGCTCCTGTGTCGGGTTTTTGGAAAGTTTTTCTATAGCTTTTCTTTTATAAGTTTTTAAAGGAAATTTATGGTTTTAAATTATAATTGATATTCTGTTGTGAGTTTGGCCCTCAGTGCATATTATTTATATTGCCTGTGTGATTCTGCTCATTTTGGCCTGGGAAGCCCATAATTATAATGCCTGTGTTGTGAGCTACGGAATTTAGAGCAGAATTCTGTAAGCCTTTTGTGTTTCGGGGCAGAAATTTCAGGGGAGACTCTGCCAAATGTTATTTGAAATATACCTATCTTAGTTTATGTTTAAAGTAATATAGAAATTGAAAGAATTGTATTTAGAGGCTTAGTTAGTCAAAAAAAATAAAATTATGGGGTGTTACAGTGCACTCTCTACTTCTCGACGATATTCAAAGATCGTGGTCTCGCTTCGATGATGCTAGTTGCAGTAGACTAGATAAACTTGCGAGGATATCGAGAAAAGAAATAACATCTGCGTAAGTATTTCGGATCGCCCAAAGCTTGTAGAGATTGTGTTGGCTTGGCCCAAAATCTCTCATACCTATAATCACCTTATGACAACCATGATAAACAAACAGTACTCCACCTCGAGTTGTGTACCTATAGCAGCGTGCTTCAAGAGTTCCCAATGAAATCTGATTTCATTTCAGCAGAGGAATATGCAAAAATTTCTTTAGAGTGTACTTGTTCCCAACTGGCATCTCCAACTCAACTGTTCCTCACCTCCTACTTCACAAATCTCCTCAGTTCTCGTACTCACACAACGCCATATAGTAGACTTATAAGTAGAAAATAACTCCCTCTTAGAGCAAATATGAGTAGCACTCCCTGATTCAAGAAACCAACCATAATCCACTTCTAAAGAATTTGAAACAAGAAGACACAAATCACCTGATTCAGAAGGGTAAACCAGATTTGTGGTAGTACTGTCATCCATTGTGCTCTTCTGCTTCTGCAATTTTCAACAGTCTTTCTTGATATGTCCTGACCTCTTGTAATATTGGCAACAGATTAATTCCTTTTGAAATGCACTTTGACTTTCAATTAAAGGACCTTCCACTGCTAGACAACCTGTGGGAGTAGACGCTGATTTCTGAGTCTCCTTCCTAAGTTGATTTTCCTTCAAGGCATTGATTACACCATCTACCGTAATACTCTCCTTAGTAGATTTACTATGTAGCATGGTAGTTATCAAATACTCGTACGAATCTGGCAGTGAATATATTAAGTTGATAGCTTTATCTTCTTCGCTCACATCGGCATTTATTGCCTTGAGTTTGGATAACACCTTGTTGAACTCCGTGATGTGATCTTGAAGATCGATACATTCCTTCATTGAGAAATGAAATAACTTCCTCTTTCAATGGATTCGATCGAATAATGACGAAGCAGAGTAGTCAGCTATAAGTTTTTCCCACAAATTCGCCACTAGTTTCTTCAAGAAACTTGCACTTGAGCTCGTCCGTCAATGATAGTCGGATTAAACTTACAGCTCTATAAAAAATATCATCCCAAATGTCCTCCTTCACATCAGATGGCTTTTTATTCTTCTTCACGGCTAATTGTAGATGTTCTTGAACTATGACATCATACATGTCTACCTTCCAAAGATTGAAGTTGATCTTTCCATCGAACTGCTTGATCTTCAAAAGATTGTGACTTATCATCTTCACCATGAGACTCGGCAACCTGAAGCTCTGATATCACTTTGTTGGGGTGTTGTGATAGGAAGAGGAATTTCACCACAAGTCTCGTTGGGGAATTTCGTCGAACATCGGTTGCATAGCGGAACTAATTAGAGTAATGAGAATGGCGAGGTAGATAGGACGAATTAATCGAACAACTAAACAAGTAGATCCACTAATCCAACACAAAACACACAAGGAATTTATCCAGTATAGCTTTTGCTTAATCCAGAAGGAAATACAGGTAGATATAATATTTAACTTGAGAGAATTACAAAGACTTACAAATTCACTAAATACAAGGAATTAGACTCACCCACCAAGAATTATCTCTCAAGTCTCACTATCAATGGAGAATAATATTAATGAAGTACTTAACCTCTCATATTGGATGCCATTATAATAAATAGAAGAAGAATAGAGCGAACCCTGGGTTTGTCTTGATATCTCAGTCGTCCGATATATCTTATAGAAGAAGACACTGAATAGGAGTTGTACGATCAGACTTGGAGTTGAAGATTGGGCCCAAAATATCACCAAGATAAAAGCCAAAAACAATACAGCAGCTACGTGCACTCGACTGCACCCAAGTATGGTCAACCGCAACTCATCCCGCCTGAACCCAAAGGGTGACTGGCTGTACATGCATCTGTTGCTGTTGCTGTTCTGTTTTCATCTTCGTCTCTCGTTGACGCTTCGATCTCCATGCTTCATCTTCATTTCTTCTAATTGAACAATGAGAATGCAAGACATAATCCTAACAGATCAGGCTGCAATTCCTTTCTCTCAGCACACTAGGTGCCTCTCCCCCTACTTCCATTCTTTCCAACTACACATGTAACATCCTGGACTCCCTGCTGCAACTTGTCCAGCCATAACCGACCCTTCGTACTCGTCCAATCCATTGGTGTATGTGTTGCATACTAGGTTCGATGTGAAGAGAAACATGCGAAGCATGAAGACATTCGAAGTGAAGATGGAGACCAAAGGAGGCAGCTATTCTGGGCTATCGAGGGGTGACAGTCGACTGCAACCTAGCTGAAGCTACTCTTGGTTGCAGGTTGAGCGGTCAACAGCAAGTAGGTAGCGACCATAAATGGGACGATTCTATATCTGATTGAGCCGAACTTGTTCTTGAAGATAGATCACACAACTCCTATATAGTGTGACTTTCTTTAGGGTATATCGGTTGGTGAAGGATCTTGACTACAACCTAGGGGTTTCTTCTAGATCTCTATAAAACAATGTAATGGCCTCCATGTAGCAATTTTCTGTTGAGTTTGCAACAACTGATCACTACGAACAAACCACCAAACAATAGTTGATCAAACCAATTACACAAAATACACAATTTTATCTCGGTTTGGAAGAACCGTAATCCGGAGGAGATATAACTGAGATATTATTCACTAGAGAAGATACAAGAGTTAACATACTCTCACCAAGAACCTATCTATCTCTCAAGAATCTCTAGAAGATAATCTTCTGTTTACAATGAATAACTATCATAATGTACGATTCTATCTTTTGCCTTTTACAAGTCTTTACCTATCAAAGGAGGTCGTTACAATCATATATAGAGATCTAAAGAAATCCTAGGTTATAGTCGTGATACAATAGTCGTTCGATATACCCTAAAGAGAAAATTATACGATAAGAAACGTACGATCTAACCTGGAGAGAAAGATGGGCTCAAAACATATCACCCAGACCCTGACCATTTGCAGCTGCAACGGTCATCAGTTGACTGCCCTAAGGTGCAGTAGACTGCAATGCCCTGTCCCATGTCAGAGGGTAATAGCAGTTGGCTATCCTTAGAGGCAGTCGAATGCACTGTTGCTACTTTTTCTTCTTCTACCAACGACACTTCAAACCTCTTATCGCTACATCGTCTCACATCGAACCGTGGTATGCAAGATATAAACCTAACACTCCATGAGAGTTTTTCATTGTAAACAACACAATATCTTCTAGTAGGCTTGAGAGATAGACATGTTCTCGGTGGGAGTATTGTAACTCTTGTATCTTCTCTAGTAGAATAATATCTCAATTATTTCTCCCTCGGATTAGGTTTGCCAAACTGGAAAAATATTGTGTACTTGGTGTGGTCTACGTTGCTTGGTTGTTCTTTGTAATCAGCTGTTGCCTCTAGCTTTAACCACTCCACTGAGCCTAATTCCCTAACAACTGGTATCAAACCTCTGGTCGTTCTTAACACATTCTCCCTTCCACATGTATTACCATTATAGCCGTTGTGTCACGCCCCGCTTTCCACAAAAATACGGAATACGGATACGCAACAAAAGCCCAGCGAATGATTTTCATCATCTATAAGCTGTTCAAGAAATCTTTACAACATTCTCAAGAATCATCAGAGTCGGAAGCAAAAGAATCAACCACATGCACATTATAATGAGCCAAAATACCAACAAGAATACTTGAAACCAAATGCATAATCTCAAATAGTCATGATCTGAATAAAACAAATGTCTTGGGTCACATCGCCCAAATACAAGAATAAATCCAAGTACATGAATACAATTATTGTTCAAGCAAGCTACAAGAAATAATATTAATAAAAAGCAGCACTAATACTTCATGTCTCTGACACCTTCTGGAACATGTTTTCCAAAATCTGCAATTCAACGAATGCAGGAAAGAGAAAAAGAGAAAAACAAGTACCCGTCAATTGCAAACTACGGGCCACTTATAATGTAGGATACAAGAACATGGGGAAACTAACTAGCAACATGGTATAAGTATGATGTCAATATAAACAACTAGCATGGTAAGGTGAACAAGTGTACAATGCATAAATTAAGTGTCAAGTAATCAAGTATCATGTAAACATGCATCAAGTGTCAAGTATCATGTAATCATGTATCAAGTGTTAAGTATCAAGTCTCATGTAAACAAGTCTCATGTATCATGTAGTCAAGTATCAAGCAAGCATGTATCATGTTCAAGTATCAAGTTCAAGTATCATGTATCAAGTCTTGTAGTGATTACTATCTAGGTAGCACTTCATGCAGCCCACCTTACATGGTTGCTACAGCAAACAGTTTCGCTTTAGATTTCATAGTGGACCATAGAGGGCAGTATACTCGAGGACAAGTCAAGTAATCGAGGTCTAAGCTCCAAGTATCATGTATCATGTAATCACGTGTCAAATTGTGGAAGTGGTAAGTATCGTGTCTTGCGTGCAAGTATCAAGTAATCACGTGTCAAGTATCATGTCTCAAGTAATCACGTAGGATCAGTGGATCCCCTTTCGAGTACACATTTCTGAATTATCCACTATTAGATCTGTCCCTTGAACCCCGGCTTGGTTATTTATTCTTAATGTCAAACAAACATGTATATATGCAAAATATATCAAGAATAACATGGCATGATCATGTGATAAGTACAAGTTGCAAGATAAATATGTACGAATGCAAAATATCTCATAAATGAATAAAATAGACAAATCTCAAGTTCAGGACAGCAAGACCATACTGTAGTAAAACTGTAATTCCCAGTGTTACAAACAAGCAAATCTGGATCCGTCGAAGGATCTGGAAAATAGACTTCCACATGAATCTAGAGAATATAAATAAATCACATATTAATTCACAAAAACATGGCTTAAAACTGATTTGAATACAGAAAATAGGTTCAGCCAGAAATCAGGAAAACGAGTTCAAGAACAGGAAAACGGTATGAAAACACATTAAATAAATTCACAAAAAATCTGGGGTATTCCCCTATATATTCAATATCTAATTATAAAATTTCATAATTTTCCAGTGAAATTCGATCAGTCATCAAAAATAAGAAAGCATCAAGAAATCATAGTTTGGCAAATCTGGAATTCACAACACTGCTGTACGAAAACTATGATATCTCGCAACCAGTGAAACGAAATCCAATTTCGCCAAAGGGATATGAAAATAGATAAAATTTACTAACTTTCATATTTCACAAACATTTTTCATACAATACAAGAAATCATAGTGAAAATAAGGTTCTTTACAGAACATCGAGCAAAATATAGCAAGTATGGATTTCATAAACGAGCATGAAAAAACACATAAAACTCATCAATAAAATTCACCAAAATTTTGGGTAATCCCTAACTAGATAAAGAAATACTGACCAAAGTTTTGGATCAAAATAATATACGTAGCATCAGTATCAAAATTATTTAGTCATCAAGAACATCGAAAAACAAAATCTGGAAAAGATCGACACCTCTGTAGTAAAACGTCATAACTCACTCATACGAAAACGAAATCAAGAAAGGTCAGAGGGGTTTAAAAATAGACGAGATTCTCTAAAACTCATGTTTTATACCGAAATTAAGATACTGACTTCAAGACAGTCCATAACAGCAAACAAAACAGATCAGCAACAAAATACAGATTTTTCCCTTAAAAACAAAATTAATATAGATTCAAGAAAATTGATCCAAACACGTCCAAACATGAAATCGAGTCTACCAAGTGTCCAAACATCATAAATTAGGGTATCTAGCATGCCCACACCAATTATATCACGTGGGTCTCAACCAAAACACGAATTCTCACAAAAAGTCTCACATACATGATCCAAATTAAGAACGGGTAAAACCTAAGTTAATTCATGTCCATATTGTATCATGAGTCATATATGGTCAAATTTTTACAATAGAGACAAAACCCATCAAGCATATCGCAAACAAGAGTCGTCTCTAGACCCAACTACACTATAGGTGGTACTTTTGACTTGTATCAAATAAATAAATTGGAGCACAAGTTACTTGCCTTAACCGAAGATGAAGAACGACAAAAACCAAGAGTAACGAGCAAAACCCACGAACGAAAATCCACGAATCAACGAATCCAAGCAAACTAGAGCAAAAGTCTCCACACGAACAAAACTCCACAAAGCGGGATGATCTAAGAGGGATGAAGACAATAGCGGCTTGCGACCACAAGAGAACACCAAGAAAGGGAGTCGAGGGATTATATGGTGGTGCGAGGTGGTCGGGATGGCCAAGGGATGAGGAAGATGTCGCTCGGGTGAAGGAGAAAGGCTGTTGGGTTTGGGGTGTTGCAGGGATGGATGCAGGCCGGGAAGGGTAGGTCGGCCTGGAGGAGAGCTCGGCCTAGGCTCGGGGTTGGCTGGGTGCGGGTTGCGGCGCAAACAAGCAGGAGAGAGAGGGAAAGATAGGGGGCCGAGATAGAGAGGGAGAGAGACTAGGGTTAGGGTTTAGAATAGGGAGGGATGCATTTATATGGGGGATTAGGGTTTAGAAATACAAGTTGGGTTAATGGGCATTTGGGTTGTGGGTAATTAGGAGTAGTAATAGGATTTGCTTAATTGAGCTTCAAATAGGATACAAATGTGTAATACCCCGTATTTCCGCGAACAGTCGACTGGTATATCTAGCAGTCGACTGCTACTATATAACATGTACACTATGTGTAGCGCCCCGAATTTCTAATATGATATCTTAGAAAATACGTTGCACAATCCCAGCATCCACTTCAATGTAACATTAAACACAACCAACACCACTAAAATTTTTAACTTTTATTACAACAAACTTTTACATAGCACAGCGGAATTCAAAACATCTCAACTCATAATTTTCTTTTTATTTACAACACAAAACTATCTCAAATCTGCTTTTACAAATTTACACAAAATTCTTTCAAAGTAGATAATCTCAAAACTAACTCAAGCATCCAAACCTCCAACTCTAAGCAACAACCTGCAACATATGAGGCTAGAGATGATCCCTAACCCCCAAAACTAAAGGGGTTAGCCATAAATGGTGTGAGTGACATAAAAACAAACAAACAACATAAATGAACATACCTTATAAATTCTTAACAACATGTACTAAATAAGAATATGGGAAGTAAGAAATGACAGGGAAACATGAAAACATCAAGTGGAACTAAACTAAGTGTCAGGTGTAGAAAACAGGAAATCCACATGCATGAAAACCAAGTCAAGAAAACGCAAATTCTATATGCGGACTCTCTAATGCGTACTTGTCGAAGTCTATGCATCCCATTCTACATAGGTTCGGTGCAAGCCCTTAACGTCTCCACATCGTATGGGTTCAATCCCCGCCATGCAACTAATCTTAACACGATGACTACTACGAGATAAGATAAACTGTGAGAATTAGCCCATGCCCGATAATTCCGGAGATCAATCCCACACCACAAGTAACTACCGAGATAATTCCGGAGATAATCCCACACCACAAGTAATATACCGTGATAATTCCGGGAATATATCCCACACCACAAGTAATCTACCGTGATAATTCCAGAGATTAAATCCCACACCGAAATATTGACACATCATCACACGAATACCACATGTGCTTCGCCTCGACTCCGATAATTCCGGAGATCAATCCCACACCGAAAGCAACTACTTGGATAATTCCAGAGATATATCTCACACCCAAAGTAAAACACTTCGATAATTCCGGAGATAGATTCCACACCAAAAGTAAGATACTTCGATAATTCCGGAGATTAAATCCCACACCGAAAGCCATACTGAGGTACTTGACTCATGTTCTCGTTCATGATATCACCACTAGTGCCTGTCCTTATTATTTTTGGGTTACATAATTACTCAACGAATCCCCTAGAGTGGTGTACCCTACCGGCCTAAATTCAAAACTGAATAACTGAAATACCTCTACGGACCTCAACAAAATAACTCAACACTGGTATACTAGGGTCACACACCTCTAGAGACTCAACTCAAATGTCTAAACCAAAGTTCCACTAACCAAGTGGTTCAACTGAATATCTTAGAATCAAATGCTTAACTAAATATCTAGTATAGACTGAATTATCTGAGAACCAATCATTCAAAGGAACACTCAAGTTACAAAAATTCATCAGTACCAGTCGACTTATACTGTAGTAAGTCGACTGTCTAGAGGACAAATATCCAAAATTTTACAAAAATAAACTAAGTCATAACAGTCGACTTAAAAGAGAATCGGTCGACTTACCCGAGGTAAATTCCAAAAATTCTCAAGAAAACATTCTAAGTACATAAGTCGACTTAAAGAGGTCATGGTCGACTGTCCAGAAAGGACTGCAATAACTTTACAAAATAATTTTCTCAGTAAACCAGTCGACTGACAATAGTCTAAGTTGACTGTCCAGAACAAATTTTCAAAGGACTGAAGGTACAGTAGGGTCGTACCAGTCGGCTGAATAGTAGACCAGTCGACTGTCGGCCTACAGTTTTCATAATTTAGATCTGAATACAAAATCAAAACTGGGGTTTTCTAAAGATTCATAGTTCATGACATAATTTATATTCAGGAAAAATGACAAATCTCAACAATTCCTCGTTATGGATACATTACTCAAAACATCATATATGTCAAAACTCAAGTTCTCATGTTCTAGATTACTAATTCTTTCATTAGGGTTTCTCAAGACTAAATTCTTTCACGACTCTTAATCAAAATCTGATTTATAAACTCAATGTCCAGATGTTCAACCATCCGTTCATAACCATACTCAAATCTTAACATGCTTTTAGCAACACAATTTTATAAACCAAGAGCTACTAGTCATTCATAGATTTTACATACATGGTCCAAACAACAACATTTGTTCACACAAATCATACCACAATATAAGATCCCTATCATTCACAACATCAAATCAAAACAATATTGTCACTCTCATACATAGATCAAAACAACAAAATGATTTTATATCACTCACAAAATCAAAACAAAATAAAAACAATGTCACTCACCTTTGAATTGAGAAGATCCAACGAAAAGCCTTCCTTTTTGCTAGATCCCAAAAACTTCTTCTTGCTCCTCCAAACAAATCACCAAAATTCTGTATATTCCAGTAATGACGGCTGGAAAAATCCTTTTAAACAGTCTGGAAATAGGTTTAGGGTTTTACCCGCACTTTTGCAAAATAATCCTTTTCAAAATACAACTTCACATAGATAGGTCTAGTCTTGGAAATTCGACCAAAATTCATTTAAATTAGGATTTAAAGGAAAATATAATTCTAAATCTCAACCAATACTGTTCAAAACGTCCAGAATATACATTTTTACATTTTAACCCTTAAAAATGTCAAATTTGCAAAAAGGTCATTCTTTTCTCAAAATTTGCAAATAGTTCCAATTAATTTCAGAAAAATCTGGAAAAATACTAAATAAATCACAAATATTAAATAATGATTTTTCATGAAGAAAACTTAACTTTCAAATTCCTCAAAAGGTATTTACATGTGTTTTGCACGTGTACAAAAGATAAATCCTTTAGAAAATATTCATTAACTCCTCAAAATTCATTTAAATTCATTTTCAAATATTAAAAATAATATTTGAAAATGCGGGGTTCTACATCACTCCCTCCTTAGAAGAGTTCTGTCCTCAGAACTACTACTAATGAGTCCAAACCACATACTCACAAAAGAAACAATATCTCGTAAATAGAACATAGTCCAAACAATTGCATACGACAATACAATCAAAATAGAAGGAATACAAATTACATCAATCAATGGTACAAACATTCAAAAGAATCACAATCACATAAAAGAAATACACTCATACAAAAAGCTCAGGAAAATCCTTCTGCATACGGTCCTCTGGCTCCCAAGTAGCCTCCTCGAACTGCTGATTCCTCCACAACACCTTGACCATAGGTATCACCTTGTTCCTAAGAACTTTCTCTCTACGGTCAACGATCTCAACAGGCTGTTCCTTGTAACTCAAGTTCACCTGTAGATCTTCAGGAATCTCTACCAACTGATGATTCTGATCTGGCACGTACTTCCTCAATAAGGACACATGAAATACATCATGCACTTGAGCCAACTCCTCCGGAAGCTTCAATCTATATGCTGTCTTGCCAATCCGCTCCATGATCCTGTATGGACCAATATACCTTGGCACCAACTTGCCTCCCTTACCAAACCTAATTACTCCTTTGGTCGGAGAAACCTTGAGGAAAACTGCATCCCCAACCTCAAACTCCAAGTCTCTTCGTCGAGTATCAGCATAACTCTTCTGCCGACTCTGAGCCTCAACAATTCTCTTGCGAATCAGCTCAATCTGCTCTGACGTCTGCTGTACGATCTCAGGACCATACATCTGCCTCTTGCCAACCTCGTACCAACAAACAGGTGTCCTGCACCTCCGCCCATACAAAGCCTCATACGGTGCCATCCCAATACTCGCATGGTAACTGTTGTTATAAGCAAACTCAACCAATGCCAAGTATCTCTCCCAACTACCACCAAAATCCATAACACAAGCCCTCAACATGTCTTCCAGCACTCGATTCACCCTCTCAGTCTGACCATCGGTCTATGGATGAAACGCGGTACTGAAATCAGTTCTGGTGCCTAAAGCTGCTTGTAGGCTCTTCCAAAACCTTGAAGTGAACCTTGCATCTCTGTCGGATACAATTGACACAGGAACTCCATGAAGTCTCACAATTTCACCAATGTACAACTCAGCCAATTTCTCCATCGACCAAGTAATCTTCATGGCTAGAAAGTGAGCCGACTTAGTCAAACGGTCCACGACAACCCAAATCGAGTCATTGCCCTTCGAACTCCTTGGCAAACCCGTGATGAAATCCATACCGATATTCTCCCATTTCCACTCCGGAATGGGCAACGGCTGTAACAAACCTCCAGGTCTCTGATTTTCTGCTTTGATCTGCTGACAAGTCGACACCTTGCCACAAAATCTGCTACATCCCGCCTCATACCAGACCACCAAAAGTGCTGTTTGATGTCCCTGTACATCTTCGTGCCTCCAGGATGAACTGACAACAAGGTACTGTGTGCTTCTTGCAAGATACTCTCTCTCAAATCTGCATTATCTGGAACACACAACCTCTCACCCAACCAAAGAACTTCATCTTGGACACGAAACTCTGATAGCTTGCCCTCTGAAACCTGTTGCAACATCTTCTGAATCTCTGAGTCTGATCTCTGACCTTCCACAATCCTCTCTCTCAAGGACGGCTGCAGCCTCAACTGAGCCAAAGATGCCCCTAAATCTTGCAGCACCACCTCGATACCTGCCTGATCGATATCTGCTGCCAACTCACTTCGAGTAGTGATCAAACTTGATAAACTACTCTTCCTGCTAAGTCCATCAGCCACCACATTCGCCTTGCCCGGATGATACTTGATCTCGGGATGAATGTCTTCCAATACCTCCAACCACCTTCTCTGCCGAAGATTAAGATCCTTCTGCTGATAAATGTACTTCAGGCTCTTGTGGTCAGTGTACATGTTAACCTTCTCACCATAAACATAATGCCTCCACTGCTTCAAGGCATAAATGATAGCTGCTAGCTCCAAATCATGCGTCGGGTAATTCTTCTCATGCGGACGCAATTGCCTCGAACCATAAGCAATAACCTTGCCTTCTTGCATCAAGACACAACCCAAACCTCTGAGAGACGCATCACTGTAGATATCATAATCCTTCCCAGCTTGCGGCAAAGCTAAGATAGGCGCAGTAGTCAACCTTTCCTTTAACTCAAGAAAACTTTCCTCACACTTATCAGTCCATAAAAATGCCACATTCTTCCGGGTCAAACCTGTCAAAGGAACTGCAATCTGAGAATAATCCTGGATGAATCTTCTGTAGTAACCAGCTAAACCCAAGAAACTTCTGACTTCCTTCACAGACGTTGGCCTGGGCCAATCCTTTACTGCTTCAACTTTCTGAGGATCAGTGGCTACTCCCTCCTTAGAAAGGATATGACCAAGGAAAGCTACCTCAGACTTCCAAAACTCACACTTCGAAAATTTGGCATACAAGCTATGCTCCTGCAATTTCTGCAATACCGCTGTCAAGTGCGTAGAATGCTCCTCCTCCGATTTCGAATACACCAAAATATCGTCGATGAAAACCACCACGAAGGAGTCAATAAATTGCCTCAAAACCCGATTCATCATATCCATGAACACTGCTGGCGCATTCGTCAACCCGAATGGCATCACCAAAAACTCATAGAGTCCATGACGAGTCCTGAAAGCTGTCTTACTCACATCTTCCTCCTTGACTCGAACCTGATGATACCCTGATCTCAAATCAATCTTCGAAAACACAGCTGCTCCTCGAAGCCTGTCGAACAAATCATCAATCCGCGGCAGTGGATACTTGTTCTGAATAGTCACCCTATTCAACTCCCGATAGTTAATGCACATCCTCATTGACCCATCCTTCTTCTTCACCAAAAACACTAGCGCTCCCCAGGGAGAAGAACTCGGCCTAATAAGCCCTTTGCTCAACAGCTCCTTAATCTGCTTCTTCACTTCATCTTGCTCTACAGGTGCCATCCTGTACGGAGCCTTAGAAATCGGCGCACTTCCCGGCTGAACATTAATACAAAACTCCACATCTCTCTGCGGCGGTAATCCTGGAAAATTATCCAAGAACATCTTAGGAAAATCTCGGACAACCGGAATGCCCTTGACTTCATCTGATATTGCCATCTTGGATACCATTGCAGCCACCTTCGGAATCTTCTTCTTTCCTTGGAAAGTCACTGCAAGTCCACCTGGTGCTTTCACCAACACCTCCTTCTGCTTGCATTCAATTGTGGCATTATATATTACCATCCAATCAATGCCCACGATGAAATCCACTCCCAAGACTTGCAGCTCGATCATATCAATGCCGAACAACCTCCCACCAATCTCGATATCAAAGCCCTCGTAATATCGATCCGCAATCAATTCCTCACCTGACGGCGTTGCCACCGACAAAACACTGCCTGGAAACAACTTAGGTTCCACACCTAAGATTCTTGCAAAATTTGGCGATACAAATGTATGCGATGAACCAGTATCAAATAAAATCTTTGCCTTTATTCCATTAATTAAAACAACTCCTGTTACAATAAGAATGATACTCAATCTTAAATTGTTCTCAAATAAAGGTTTTACTTATTACATTGATTTAAAATAAAAATCAAAATTCTTGCATACCCTGTATTACATCTTCCGAGTTACCCGCGTCCTCCTCGGTTAATGCAAATACTCGCCCTTGCCTTTTCTGAAATTTGATTCCACCCGAACCATCCTTCCTCAATTGTGGACAATGGGGCTGAGAATGTCCTGCCTGCCCATACTGGGAACAAATCTGTTTCACCAACTTTGGACACGCTGACCTGTAATGTCCTGCCTCCTTGCAGTAATAACAAGTCACTCCCTGAGTTGCAGGTGCCTTCTGCACCGGATCACTAAACTTGGCCTGCTTCGCGGGGAATCCCTTCTCACTCTGACCTGATGCTGGCCTCTTGTTCCGGTTCCATGTATCTTGCCTCTTCTGGAACTGGTCCATGTCCTCCTCAGTCATAGCTGCTCTCCTGACCAGCTTGTCAAATCTTCTGATGCCCAACGGGATCATTCTCGACCTCAAGTTTGGCCTCAAGCCCTGCTCAAACTTCTTGGCCTTCTTCGCCTCATCAACGACCAACTCTGGTGCATACCTCGAAAGCTGAGCAAACTTGGTCTCATACTCCCGCACGGTCATGCTGCCCTGCTGAAGGTTCAAGATCTCGGTCGCCTTCTTCTCCTGAACATCTAGGGGAAAGAAGCGATCCCTGAATTCCTCCAGAAAAGCTTTCCAAGTCAACTGCTGATCTCCCAAAGCCCTCTTCAGCGACTCCCACCAGACACCAGCGACCTTCTCTAGCTGCATCGTAGCCAACTTCACCTTGCTGGCTGCCGGAGTCTCCGATACCTCGAAGATTGTCTCCATCTTTCTAATCCAATCATCAGCTGCGGTTGGATCAGATTGTCCCTCAAAGATTGGCGGCCTCATCCTTTTAAAGAATTCGATCTACTTCATAGGATCGACGTTAACCAATCCCTGTCCAGCTCCATGATTTGGCTGCGGATTCTGCTGCTGATTCTGAGCTTGCGCCAAATTAAATGCCATTAGCGCATTCAGAGTCTGATACACCTTGGCGAATTCAGCCTCAAGGTCAATTCCCGTTCCTCGAGAACTACCAGATCCATCCTCATTGTTACCACCATTCCTGGGCCTGGGTGCAACCATTCTGAATACTGCAAAACGAGGGAAAAGTTAGAGCATCACACACAATTCAAACTCACATCAATATCCTTTGGCAAAACCTCAATTGTATCCCAAAGGTAAAACATCATGTTTCAGTTCTATGTGACACTCACTCTTTAATGTCCACACCTAGGTACTCACACTCTAGTGTCCACACCTAGGTTATTTTTTTTTTTTTGCCATGTTTATTATTACCATTGAAGCAAGCTCTGATACCAACCTCTGTAGCGCCCCGAATTTCTAATATGATATCTTAGAAAATACGTGGCACAATCCCAGCATCCACTTCAATGTAACATTAAACACAACCAACACCACTAAAATTTTCAACTTTTATTACAACAAACTTTTACATAGCACAGTGGAATTCAAAACATCTCAACTCATAATTTTCTTTTTATTTACAACACAAAACTATCTCAAATCTGCTTTTACAAATTTACACAAAATTCTTTCAAAGTAGATAATCTCAAAACTAACTCAAGCATCCAAACCTCCAACTCTAAGCAACAACCTGCAACATATGAGGCTAGAGATGATCCATAACCCCCAAAACTAAATGTGTTAGCCATAAATGGTGTGAGTGACATAAAAACAAACAAACAACATAAATGAACATACCTCATAAATTCTTAACAACATGTACTAAATAAGAATATGGGAAGTAAGAAATGACAGGAAAACATGAAAACATCAAGTGGAACTAAACTAAGTGTCAGGTGTAGAAAACAGGAAATCCACATGCATGAAAACCAAGTCAAGAAAACACAAATTCTATATGCGGACTCTCTAATGCGTGCTTGTCGAAGTCTATGCATCCCATTCTACATAGGTTCGGTACAAGCCCTTAACGTCTCCACATCGTATGGGTTCAATCCTCGCCATGCAACTAATCTTAACACGATGACTACTACGAGATAAGATAAACTGTGAGAATTAGCCCATGCCCGATAATTTCGGAGATCAATCCCACACCACAAGTAACTACCGTGATAATTCCGGAGATAATCCCACACCACAAGTAATCTACCGTGATAATTCCGGGGATATATCCCACACCACAAGTAATCTACCGTGATAATTTCGGAGATTAAATCCCACACCGAAACATTGACACATCATCACACGAATACCACATGTGCTTCGCCTCGACTCTGATAATTCCGGAGATCAATCCCACACCGAAAGCAACTACTTGGATAATTCCGGAGATATATCTCACACCCAAAGTAAAACACTTCGATAATTTCGAAGATAGATCCCACACCCAAAGTAAGATACTTCGATAATTCCGGAGATTAAATCCCACACCGAAAGCCATACTGAGGTACTTGACTCATGTTCTCGTTCATCATATCACCACTAGTGCGTGTCCTTATTATTTTTGGGTTACATAATTACTCAACGAATCCCCTAGAGTGGTGTACCCTACCGGCCTAAATTCAAAACTGAATAATTGAAATGCCTCTACGGGCCTCAACAAAATAACTCAACACCGGTATACTAGGGTCACGCACCTCTAGAGACTCAACTCAAATGTCTAAACCAAAGTTCCACTAACCAAGTGGTTCAACTGAATATCTTAAAATCAAATGCTTAACTGAATATCTTAGAATCAAATGCTTAACTAAATATCTAGTATAGACTGAATTATCTGAGAACCAATCATTCAAAGGAACACTCAAGTTACTAAAACTCATCAGTACCAGTCGACTTATACTGTAGTAAGTCGACTGTCTAGAGGACAAATATCCAAAATTTTACAAAAATAAACTAAGTCATAACAGTCGACTTAAAAGAGAATCGGTCGACTTACCCGAGGTAAATTCCAAAAATTCTCAAGAAAACATTCTAAGTACATAAGTCGACTTAAAGAGGTCATGGTCGACTGTCCAGAAAGGACTGCAATAACTTTACAAAATAATTTTCTCAGTAAACTAGTCGACTGTCCAGGATGAATTTCAAAGGACTGAAGGTACAGTAGGGTCATACCAGTCGGCTGAATAGTAGACCAATCGACTGTCGGCCTACAGTTTTCATAATTTAGATCTGAATACAAAATCAAAACTGGGGTTTTCTAAAGAATCATTGTTCATGGAATAATTTATATTCAGGAAAAACGACAAATCTCAGCAATTCCTCGTTATGGATACATTACTCAAAACATCATATATGTCAAAACTCAAGTTCTCATGTTCTAGATTACTAATTCTTTCATTAGGGTTTCTCAAGACTAAATTCTTTCACGACTCTTAATCAAAATCTGATTTATAAACTCAATGTCCAGATGTTCAACCATCCGTTCATAACCATACTCAAATCTTAACATGCTTTTAGCAACACAATTTTATAAACCAAGAGCTACTAGTCATTCATAGATTTTACATACATGGTCCAAACAACAACATTTGTTCACACGAATCATACCACAATATAAGATCCATATCATTCACAACATCAAATCAAAACAATATTGTCACTCTCATACATAGATCAAAACAACAAAACGATTTTATATCACTCACAAAATCAAAACAAAATAAAAACAATGTCACTCACCTTTGAATTGAGAAGATCCAACGAAAAGCCTTCCTTTTTGCTATATCCCAAAAACTTCTTCTTGCTCCTCCAAACAAATCACCAAAATTCTGTATATTCCAGTAATGACGGCTGGAAATATCCTTTTAAACAGTTCGGAAATAGGTTTAGGGTTTTACCCGCACTTTTGCAAAATAATCCTTTCCAAAATACAACTTCACATATATAGGTCTAGTCTTGGAAATTCGACCAAAATTCATTTAAATTAGGATTTAAAGGAAAATATAATTCTAAATCTCAACCAATACTGTTCAAAACGTCCAGAATATACATTTTTACATTTTAACCCTTAAAAATGTCAAATTTGCAAAAAGGTCATTCTTTTCTCAAAATTTGCAAATAGTTCCAATTAATTTCAGAAAAATCTGAAAAAATACTAAATAAATTCCAAATATTAAATAATGATTTTTCATGAAGAAAACTTAACTTTCAAATTCCTCAAAAGGTATTTACACGTGTTTTGCACGTGTACAAAAGATAAATCCTTTAGAAAATATTCATTAAATCCTCAAAATTCATTTAAATTCATTTTCAAATATTAAAAATAATATTTGAAAATGCGGGATTCTACACTATGTACACGGGATTTGAGGAGATTTGTGAAAGGATTTGAGAAATATAGTCCCACATGGGAAGTATACAAAAATAGTTTGAGTATAAATATAATTGCCTATGATCAAGAGTCACCTAATTGGTTAACCACCTTTTGAGAGGCAGTCTGTGGTGGGCAGTTGTACTACATAGTATCTAATTTGTATTCTAAAAAAATAATAAAGTTGTCTGAGTATTGGGGCGGGGCGTTACAAAATGTATAGGATATCAAATATGATTGGAGATAAATAAGACAACCAAATCACCACCACCACAAACACTCCCAAATAAAATAATTATAAAAAAAATTAAAAAAACGATACCAAAATGAAGGAAAGATCAAATAATAGAAGAACGAAACAAAAGAGACAATCAATCAAACACAAAGAGCTCAAAACAAAATAAAACAAATATATATTGAAAACAACTCCAATGTACAGTTCAGAAAACATCCAAAGGCTGGAAATCGACTGGTCAACCTGTGAACCTCCTTGACATTCGTATGAGGGGCCATGTCCTAGGATGGCCCGAATCTTTTCGGGATTCGTCTCTACACCTCATTGACTAACCATGTGTTGGATCCTGTATGCAAGGCAAATAATACTAGAGGGGGGGTGAATAGTGGTATATAAAAAATAAAAAATAATTTAAACTTGAAGCAATTGTTAAGTCGACTGAAAAGAAACACCAGTCGACTGAAACGTCAGATAAAAGAAAGATAATCAAATGAAGAACATCGAGTCTGTTAAGTCGACTTAAAGGAGAAACCGGTCGACATATCAAACACAGTTTTTAGTAATGTGCAGCGAAATTAAAATTGCAAGTTAGAGAATTCAAACTACAGAGAATCAACAATGCAAACACAGTGATATATCCTTGTTTGGTCCTCCCAACCTACATCCAGTCCCCAAGCAACCCACTTGAGATTTTCCACTATTCTTGAAAAATTACAAGAATACCCTACGACCTTTGGCAATAACTATGCCAAACCCGTAGACCTCTCTCACCACTAGAGAGAGCAAGACCCCACTCTACAACCTAGCGTGACACTGACTCTACACCAAGAGTCCTTCGCTCCAACCGAGAGGACCACTCTCACAATCTGAGAGTGAACAACAAAAATTGAAGATTACAACACCTAGAGCCTTGATTTTTGAGTGTGCTTTTTGTATAGAGGCTATAGGTCAACTTCTAATCGCAATCTTGAACTTAATTTTAGTTATGCAAGACTGAAATTAGAGAACCAAATCTAGAGAATGAGATTACTTGAAAGCTTGAGTTCTTTTTCACTAAATATGCAAATACTTGGTAATAAAAATGGTTAACCTTTTCCAAGTTCATCTTGAACTCTATTTATAGAGTGAGAACTCCAAAAATATTGGAAAACGGTTCATCAACTGCCAATAAACGGCGGGAAAGTTTTGAGTTTGAAAATCAAATTTTAAATTTCAAAAAACTATCAAAACTGCTCGAACAGTCGACTGGGTTGCCAAATGAGTCGACTGGTCGAAGCTTGAGTAAGCTCATTCTGTTTCGTACTAGAATAGTCGACTGCTTACCGAAGTAAGTCGACTGGTACTTTGACAGCTGAACTTATACAAGCTTAATTTTGACATTTTGATTTTAATAAACTTTATTTTAATTCCTAGGGGATGTGTGAGTGTGTGTATCAATGCTTTTACAAAGTTTCTAAGACAAATCAAATATTACAAAAAATTACAAGACACTTGTTCTGCTTCATCTGATCACTTGAGAACTTTGTCTTGTATCTTGATCTTGAGTCTTGAAATCTTCCTTGTCTTTGTGGCTTGATCTTGAGCTTTGAAATCTTCCTTGTATTGTAGCCTTGAAAGTGTTAAGTACACACTGCAAGAGATATGTATGATAGAACAAATGTGTATTCTGTTGTAGTCATCAAAATCAAGAATCTACACCATGAAGCCGAGGAACTTTCTCGAGTCATGCCGAAGGCGCATTTGGATGGATTGAGCCTCATGTTGTGCTTCTTAGGACTCCGAAGGCCTCCTCTAGGTCTTTTACGTGGTCTCCCCCTCTCATACTCTTGACGAGCATGTCATCGACATATACTTCCAGATTTCAGCCTTTTTGCTCCTTGGAGATTCGGTTAACCAGCCTCTGATACGTGGCTCCTGCATTCTTTAGGTCGAAGAGCATGACTAGATAGCAATAACGCCCCTGATCTATCATGAAAGCTGTCATCGAGATATTGGGAGGAAACATCTGAATCTGATTATACCCCGAGAAGGCATCCATGAAGCTTAAGAGCTCATGGCTGAATGTCGTGTCGATCAGAGCGTCGATGCTCGGAAGGAAAAAAGGATCCTTTGGACAGGCATTATTGAGGTCTGTGAAGTCGATGCATATCCTCCATTTTCCACTATTTTTTTCACCATCACGACATTGGCCAACCACTTCGGGTAGTTGACCTCTTGAATGAAGCAGGCCAAGAGGAGCTTCCCAACTTCTTCTTTCACTGCTTATTACTTCTCGAGGGTTAATTTTTGGTGCCTCTGTTGTACAGGCTTGGAGTCCAGAATGACACTTAGCCTATGCATGATCAGTTCTCTCGAGATGCTTGGCGAATATGTCTTGGTTCCTCCGGACACAGTTGATGACATCTTCTTTGAGGTTAGGAGGGAGGGCCTTACTCGGAACCATTTGGCCTTATCAACCTCGAAAAAGGGGATCTCCTCCAACTCATCAACTGGCTCGAGCCTGATTGAACTCCAATCGCAAGGGAGTTCGATCACATTGATAGGGAGGACCAAGACCCCCACCTAGGGCTGCAAACGAACCGAGCTACTTGCGAGCTACTCGGCTCGAGCTTGGTCAAAGCTCGACTCGAGACGATCTCGAGCCGAGCTCAAGCTCAAAATCGAGCTCGATAGCTTAATGAGGCGAGCTCGATCTTTGGCTTTTTGTGATTATTAGGCTAAGCTCGCGAGCTACTCGGCTCGAACTCAGTCAAAGCTCGGCTCGAAACGAGCTCGAGCTCGAAACTGAGCTCGATTTCTTAACGAGCCGAGCTCAAGATACTCGACTCGACTCAGCTCGTTTACAGCCCCACCACCATCATGGCCGTATAGCAGGCCTGAGCGGCCTCTTGATTACCCTTGACGACCCCGACCCCAGCTTTGGTTGGGAACTTCATTCTCATATGATATACCAAGGGTACTGTCTGAAGAGAAGCGAGGCCGAGGCCCCCAAGAATGGCGTTATAAGATGCTTTGACGTCGACTAACATAAAGTTCATGGGCTCGGTTCGGCTAGTCGGGGACTTCCCTGCTGTAACATTTAGAGTGATTATCTCCTCGTTCTGAACAAGGGCGTCTGAGAAGCCGGAGGGTGTATCCTGCATGCTTTAATCTTTCTCTAGACAGCTTTAGTCCCTTGAAGGGGGCAAGGAACAATATGTTAACGGGGCTGTTGTTGTCTACGAGGATATATCGGACCTCATGGTTTCCCAGACCAAGGCATCACAATGAGAGACTCGGATGCTCTTTAGGTCTTCCCCTGAGAACGAAACTGCTAGTCCTTGTCCCAGGGGAGGGGCAGTTATGGATTGAGTTCGGTTCCCTGACAAATTCCTTGAGGGAAGAATTAGAGTTGCCTCCATCGATCCTGCACGTATAGAGTGGAGGATGGCCATTCTTTTTTAGTCTTGCAGTTTCGATTCTATTTCCAGATGCCTATTAGCCCCTCGGGGGGGAGGAGAGGCTCTCGGACCGTCATGGGTAAATTTGCACAAGTACCCCCTCCGGATAAGGGCATCGATTTCATTTTTCATTGCCCGACAGTTGTCGATCTCGTGACCATGATCTCTATGGAACTGGCAGTAGAACCTCTAGTCCATTTTCTTATTCTCGTTATTTGACCGAGGAGGATGTCGAATTAGGCCTTCATCCTCTACTTCCATGAGGATTGCAGAAACACTCGTGTTAAGCTGGGTGAATTTTTTGAACCGGGGTACTGGGGGAGGGCGCCTCTGCCCGGAGGCATCTTTCTTGGGTTTCTTAGGTGCCTCAAAGTTGTCCATCTTCCTTTTCCCCTTTGCGGTTGATTCTTTTCGGCCCCCCAAATGTAAGGCCTCTTTAGTCAGATATACTTCTTACTCCGAAGAAGGAGGTGTAACACCTGGCAGAAAATATTCCACCTACTGTGGCACATGCAATGCACATGCATGAAATTCTGAAAATTTTGATTTGTATTAATCACTTTATCAATTATTTATTTATTCATATTTCATTCTATTAATTTTTATTTTAAATGAACTATTATTTTGGGCCATGACATTTTAAAGATTATGAATCAAAATAAAAGAATAATTTTTACTTGGTTGAGCCCGACCCAAGTCGAGCCTAACCAAAGTGGAAGCCCAAAACTTGGCCGGTTACCATAATGGAGAGAAGGGAAAATTTTAAATTCAATTTAGTGTTTTAAAATCTTTTGAATGTGGGAGCACTTTAAGGGAAGGTTATGGAAGTTAAACCACTATATAACTCCCCAAATTAAATTAATGGAGTGATTAAGTTGTGAATTGAAAACCCCCACTCTCACCACCATTGGCCGTCCAAGAACACAAGAGCAAGAGAGAGAAGGGATTTTTCTTATTGGTGAAATTGGAGTGATCTTACTTTGGAGCTTTGGTGGAGGCTACTTGGAGGCCCTAATCTAGAAGAAGGCAAGTCGAGGAGTTCATTCTACATTAAATCGAGGTGGGTGTTCCTCTACTTTGTTGTATTATTATTTTTTTAGATCAATGATAGAAAGCATGCTAGATTCGTACGGATATATATTCTAATCAAATTAGTAACATGAGTAAATCTGTAACAATTGTTGTTCGGTATATTTGATTGATGAGGTGAATGGTTTTGGAACAAGAATTTAAATTGTCAAGTGATTGATTATGCAAAAAAGACAATATCATGGTAGACACATAAATCATGCAAAAGAACCTTTCTTTTCAATTGAGATGTCATGCTATATAGCATGTGGATGAACTCAATTTGATGTGTAAATCTTTTAGTTTAACCGTAGAATTGTGCGTTTGTTTTTTGATATCAACATGCAAAATTTAGAGATCATTGTGCATGTAAATTCAAGTCATGAGTGATATAAATTTCAGTTTTGATGGGAATTGTTTTTATGTTAATCATGATTAAGTTTTAGAATTTTTGAACTCAATATTGACAAGTTGTAGAGCTAGGGTTTAGATTCGGGTATGATCCAAAGTGGGTCAGATTTGGATCTGTTCTAAGCTATATTGATTCTTTGGAATTAAGAGCACAGTTAGAATGACTTGCGAGCTTGGTTGTTGCATGTGTCTTCGGTACGTGGAGGTTGTGGGTTCGATTTGGGGTAGACTTGTATCCGGGTTATTTTTATTTTTTATTTATATATTCAGTTTTCTTTTCTTTTGAATTGATCATTTTAATTTAGATTTTGGTTTAAATTAAATAAGATTAATTTGAGATATGATCCAGATTTAATTTATACTAATTTTAAATTGGAGTAAAAAAATTAAGATGTAAATTTTATTAGATTAAGAAGTGATTTTAATTTAGATTAATTTAGATTCAATTTAGATTTGATCTAGCTTTAATCTATAATTGATTTAGTTGTAGATTTAGACCTACAACTAAATCTAATTGAGATTAGTGCTGGGATTAAACTCATATTAATTTGATTAGAAATCATATAGAAACCTAAATCTAGTTAAAATGTGCAGAAATTCAAATTATTAATGGGACTGGAATCGCTTTTGACTCAAGTTGTTTTACAGAGACAAGATGACAGAAAAAGAGGCTTGCGGGCCGGTTATTGGTGCGACTTGAGGGTCGAGAGGTTCGTGGGTTTGAGTCTTGGGGGGCTCGGGGTATTTGTTTAAACTGTTTCTTTTTGTTATTTTAGAAATTAAAGTTGATCTTAAAGGAAATAATTTAAATGGAGATTGGTACAAATAATCTAGGATTAAATTTCATATTTAATTAATGATTAATTTTAGATTTGGTAACTGAATTTAAAATGCTTGATTAGAAATGATTTAATTGAACCAATGTTTTTGGAATCCCATTATAACTAGGATTGGGGAAAAAATTAATTAAAGAAAAGAGAATTCAGTAAATTAAGAATGACTATTTTGGGAAATAATGAAAGATGAATTAGAAATATAAGGGAACTGATTTTTGATTACTTTAAAGGGTTAAGGATAACCTGGAGAACATTAGAAATGTAGTGATGTTTCTACTGTGTGGGCTCTAGAGGCTGAGCGAGACCCGGGGTACTAGCAGATCATGATTTATTGAAAGTTGAGAAATTACCAGTGTGGGCTAGTGTTCTCGGTGATGTTGATGTAAGTCTGATAGGGTGAGCTTACGCAGTATTACTTATGTTTGAATATAAGGATAGGCACTAGATGGGAGATGTGATGGAGCAAGAGCAAACATGAGTATGAGGGCTCCAGCATGATCCGCAGAGTGAGATATTTCCCAGTATTCTAGAACGAGAGATGAAAGAGGCCCCACAATGATCTGCGGAGCGGGATTAATATCTAGTATTTCGGGATGAGAGCGCGGTCATGGGACATGTGATGAGGGCTCTAGGATGACCTGCGAAGTGAGGTATTCTCGAAGATTCTCAGACGAAAGTGAAATAGTCTCCCAGATGATTTGTGGATAGAGCTTGACCTCCAGGATTCTGGGGCGAGAGCCAATACTTACATGATATCTAAATTTTAAAGTTTGTCACGGTTATAGGTTGCATAACGAGGGATTAAACCCTATAATGAGGAGAACGCTAAGGGCTTACCCTTGGACCTATGTTGTATGGGCGGCATAGAATCCAAACAAGTGTGCATTAGAGGTGCATCCTATGCATGAGTGTTTTGTACATTAGTCAATAGGTTCATGGCATACACTGACAAAATTAGGATAGTCACATTTCATACTTTTCCTCTGCATTCAAGTTTGTGATTGTAAAGTTAAAGGATCGCTTTTACAATAGCATTGCATCAGTATTCAACTGACATGCCCACAGTTCTCCAGTGTTGCAGGACTTTGATCTCCGAGTGGCGTGGGCGTGAGCTTGTAACAAGAGATGTTACAAGATTAAGGATTCACGATGATACGAGTTGTACTTTTAAGTGTAAATTCTGTTGTGTGTTGTAAAGGACACTGTTGTAATGAAAAAAAAAAAATTTCCTGTATTTTTTGTATTATGTTGTACAAAATTGAAGTAAAGGTTATGGATGTGCCACTGATTGCCTGTGTATGGAATTCGGGATGTTGTACAAAATTGAAGTAAAGGTTATGGATGTGCCACTGATTGCCTGTGTATGGAATTCGGGATGTTACAGGAGGTGGGTGGCTTTTTATCCAAGGAGGTCTTCAACAGGTTATGTCAGACGTTGTGTCGAAAAGCAGCTGCAGCGACCCCAGCATCAAGGGAGGAAATAGATCAGGCCTCAGCTGTGAATCTCTGGAAGAAGTCCCGAAGGGTGCTCGTCTTCTCAGCCTTACGACTGGTCATGAAGTGAGCGAGGAAGCTCTCCTCGGGCACCATTCACGCGTGAAATCCCACAGTGTGACTGGGAATGCACGGCCGGGAAAGGCATCTGAGGCGTTGTCAATCATCATGAAGGTTTTGAAATCCTCAATATAATCAGCTGGATCCGACTCCCCATTTTAGGTCTCGAACGCAGGAGGTTTGAAACTTCTCGGCACCGGGGCTTCGAGGATGTGGGAGGAAAAGGGAGATCGAACTAGACGATATCCTCAACCTGGTTACCCCTCACCGTCCCTCTTCGGGCTAGCCGATCTTCCATCTCCTGCAGTCGCTTAAGGATCGCATCTTCACGTTCCTCGGATCGGGTTCGACCCATAGGACTCTTCATGCTCAGTCACTTCGATACGGGGGTTATCAGTGTGGTGACCGTTTCTAGCTCCACCTCAGATAACTTGGAGGACCTCGTTCCGGAACTCCTGGAACTCGATCCTCATCCTGGAACTCCTGAAACTCAGCCCTTGTCACGTGACCCCCCTCTCCGTGGCCATTTGGAGTGTAATACCCCGCAAAATTGAATTATGACAATTTTTCTCAACGTGTTACGCACGTGTATTTCGTATTATTACAAGTAATAGTCGTAACGTATTTTCCTACATATTTCTGTATTTCAATTATTTATACATTATTCATCTTCTCAAAACTCATTTTATCCTATTTTTAGCCAACTTAAGCATTAATTTTAATCTTTATGTTTTTATGTATATTGTACGTGCTTTCAATGCACGTGTCGATTACGTAAATTTCACCGTTACGCAAATATCTGTAACATTATCAAAATGAATATTTTCGTATGTTATATTCCGAGTATTTTCCCGTTAATCAAATCTATTTCAAATTTTGAATTTTTGCTTTTATGTGCAATGCACGTAAATTTTTATGTACATTTTATTTCTAAAATTTTCTAAGATGTCATGCACAAATTATCTTCTCATTTTACTCACATTTGTATTATTTATTTATTTAAAAACTCATAGGCCTAAAGTTCATCTTAAGGCCCAAAAGAAACTAATTTCAAAATAAAGACCCATGATAAAATCTTATATTAAATACACTTTAAATGTGTCACCAACTTGTCATGTAGAATACCCATTTTTTATTCAATAAAAATAAATTATAAAATGTGTGGGTGTACACAAAGCACGTGCACATGCACACGTGTAATGTGCACACTCCAAAAGAAGGTTGGCCGGCTGTTCATAGAAGAGGAAGAGGAAGAGTTTGTAGTGCGTGATTAATTGTAGTTAGTGGATTAATTAATCACATTTAATTAAATCCCTTTTATAAAACAACCCCCCCCCCCCCCCCCCCCCCCAAATCTCCTAATCAGCAAAGCAAAAAGCAAAAACAAAAACAACAAAAAATAAAAATGAATGTGTTGTTCTCTACGGAAAATGCTTGTTGGCCTTCATTCTTTGTGCGCGGATTTCGAGGAGGGACTTGGGGGCTTTTTGGAGTTGTACTGCTTGGAGAAATTCTTCATATGGGTGGGTGACTTCTTGAGCTTTCTAAATGTAGTAGTATGCATATGTAGAAAATTGATGTTGAAATTGATATCTTGTATGAGTTTTAGTTGATTGTTGTGATGAATATGGTGTTGATATTTAGAATGTTGGTAGAAATAAAATATGAAAATTATTGTATGCTTAATAAAAGTTCCATCATGATAAAATTAAGTTGTTAAATTCAATTTCTATTTCAATAGCATGTTGTATGTTGTTAGGCAAAATCAATAAACCATGATTAGAATTTTGTATTTGTATGCATAAAGTGTTAAATTTTGTGTTTAGAAAATTGTGAGGATATTAGAATTGAATTACAGAGTTGATGGGAATGGTGAGAATTTCTAAAGAAAATGCAGTCTGAAAGATATTGGAACTTAGTAATACAAAACAATCTAGAAATCCAAATTTGTTAAAAAGAGTTAGAAGCAAAGAGATGGGATAAAAACATTTTTACCCCATTATAATTAGATATGAGGTTTGGGCTTATTGGTTAGCGCGTGTGGGGCTTTGAGCACTCTGAGTGTACAGTGGTTCGAGGACTAGGGAGACTCTTCTTTTTTCAATATTTTTGAAATTTAATGAAACACAGTAGATTAATAACAAAAACATTTGACTGTAAGTTGTATCACTAGTCGCAAGTGGCCTAGTGGTTGAGGCTTGCTGATTTGGGTGCTGTTTGGGTTGACTGGCCTTGGGTCTCGGGTTCAAGCCTAGCTATACACATTTTTTTATTTTAATTATTTTTCTGGGTTTTTTTTCAAGTTATTAAAGTTTGGGAGCAATCTAATATTTTTCTAAAATATAATTGAAGCTTTAAGAATTATTTTCCACAATATTTATGATATATTTGAGAGAATTAGAAGTGGTATTCACATTAAATATTGTGTTGGAGACATTTGAGTTTAAATTAAAAAGGAGATTTTTGTATGACTAAAGAAGATTAAAAGTATAATACAATTTAGACTCACCTTGGTGAAATTTCAAGATTATTAATCTATTTGATTAAGAGAAAAGTTGAGTTTGCCTACAAGGCTTTAATTAATTAAATCGATAATGAGAGTGAAGTTGGTACTTCAGGGTTTATGAATACAAGAAATGAATATGAAGAATTTATGAATAAAGAAGTGAAGAAGAAAGACGTGAATTATCTATGTTGAGGTTAAATGTAACCTTTATGGTCTCGGTTGAGACAGTTGTTATTCTAGAGTGAACGAGGCCCAGATTACCGGCAGTTAGAATATATGGATTTTTGAGAAGCAACCAGTGTAGGTTGACTTTCTCTTGCGAAGTGGCCAGAGTGGCTAACTGTCTCAAGTATTTTGTTTAAGCCCGGTGGGTAAGCTCGACTCTAGATCTTAATAACTATAACTAAAACTTAAGAACAGACACTAGTTGGTGACATGATAAAACTAGAGCAAACGTGAGTTATGGACTCCAGAATGATCCTTGGAGAGAGACAGTCCCCAGTATCCCGGGACGATGAACGTAAGGGCCACAGAATGGTGCACGGAGGGGGAATGATCTCCAGTATTCCGGGATGAGAGCGACGCTCAGGGGATACTTGTGCAATGAGGGCTCCAGGATGACCAGCGGAGTGAGACGATTCCCATTATTCTGGAACGATGGACGTAAGGACTACAGAATGATCCACGTAGTGGGATTAGTCTCCAGTATTCCAAGAGCGAGAGCCAGTACTTGCAAAATGTCTGAATCTTGTAGTAGTCCTAGTAGTAGGATGCATGGCGGGGGATATAACCCTATAATATGGAGTACGTGGGTGCTTGCCCTCAGACCTATGTAGGATGGGGTGCATAGAATCCGAACAAGTATGTATTAGTGTCATTGTAGTATAACATCTGCATTAGGTATTAAGTCATATCATACACTGACATGTTTAGGATAGTCACTCTTTACACTTTTATATGTATTCAAGTTTGTGTTTGCTAAAGTAAGAGATTTCGTTATAATACAACATAGAGAGAATTGCTGTTTATAATAATGCGATGGTTGTAAACAACTGACATGCCCACAGGTTTTCAATGCAGGGCTTGATTGGATTGGCAAGGACTTAAAGACGGTTGATGATAAAGATTATATTCATGATTAAAGCTGCTGATATTAGAGTTATATTTCATGTTATATTTTATTTAACTTCCGTTCTGTAACTCTGTAATAAACATTGTTGTGTAATGAAAAGTTTTAATTTTCTTGTAAAATTGTACGAATTGAAGTAAGATCCTGTTGTTGTACGAATTACATGTAAATGAAATTCCAAGTGTTACAATTTGGTGTTCGGGGAGGCCTCGGGGATAGACTACGCTCTTCCTCACGGCCGTGAGATGACTGACGGCTATGGCTAGGAGGGTGATCCGAGGGTCCTTCATTTCTAGAGTGATTGAGGAGATGGCAAAGGTCCTCCTCATCTTGCCGATTGTTGATGACATTTCGAAAGTTCGATACGGCGGGGTAGTCAACCCTTTGGTCGATTGAACGGGAGGCATTTGGAGCAGGTCTCTACTGAAGTTCGTCCCGCCGCTCTTGCGACCCCTGGGTGACCGGACGGCTGCGGGAAGGACGAGGATGAGGTAGTAGAGGGGGGGTCAGCATGACGCCCTGCACTAGTGGTCTTCTTGGCCTTGGGGGCCATGAGAGAAGGCAGCTATGAGGTAAGATCTGTGTTGGAGGCTAGATCTGTAGTTTCCCACAGACGGTGTCAATCTGATGTTGCTGTTTTCTGGTGTGGGAGCAACAGATAAAGAGTTCTTTTGGTGAGGAGAAAACACAGATCTCAGACGTAGATCTGACCCTGATGAGAGGCTAATAGGTAAGTGGAGTATGTGGATTTGGTGGTGGTTGTCAGTCACGGAACACCTGCAAACTGTCTGAGACACCGGGAGCCCGGCGACAGGCCCTCCGACGATCAAGTCAACAGCTGAGAGAGTAAAGGTAGAGATTAGTGGAAAAATATTGATTACCCGTCTAACTGTGGAGATAAACCTATATTTATAGGTGTAACTCCCGTATTCGATTTTTTTCCTTTTTTATCGATTTCCACTTGTAATCTCTTTTGTAATTCTATAACATTTCATTTGCTTCATTTATTGTATAGAATAATATTAGTTCTAATTTTATTCATGAGCTATTCATTTGATTCGTGATTTTTCCCTAGTTCATGAGTATATTTATCCTTGTCCATCCATCTTTGGATCCATATTTAACCTATTGATATAACCTAATAGCCTTCTTATTTGAACCGATAACCCTATAATCTTTCTTATTGGATCCTCACCCTATAACCCGCAATCCAAACCCACAACTTAAACCTAATTCTTTCTATAAATACTAACCTATCATTAACACTAATCACTAAACCCTAATTAGCCCCCACACACAGCCGTCACCCCATCCTTCTCCTCTATGCTTTCCCAAACCCCATCGAGCCGCCTCACCTTCCGTCGCCCTCCAGCCTCGACACCACCTCCGACTTCCTCCGCCTGCATCATCGATCCCGCAACCACCCTGAAGCACCATCCCTCAACCCGCCTGCGGCGAGCCATCCCCAAGCTCGACCTCTCCTTCATCATCCTCGACTGCTCGACTGCTGTCCTCCACCCTCCCCTGCCATTCACCACAGTGCCACCAATCCTCCGCCAATGCACCATCATCCCTGAGCTCGACTTCCATCTTCCTTTGTCGTTGACCATCACCGTGTGCTGCCCTTCATCACAGTGCACCGCCACTCGAAGCCCAGGCCGTCGTCACGAGCCCCTATCGCCGCAGTCCACCCCGCAGCTACACTGCCCTCCCTCGTTGCCGCAGTCCCCTCTTGCTGTTACCGAGCCCTGTTGCTGTGTTGCTGCATGTCTCTTTGCACGTAGAGTGCATGTGCCGCCTCGGGAACCAAATCCCGTTATTCAATTATTTTGGATATAACGTCGTCATTAAGGCAAGTCACCGTCTTTTCTTGAATTGTTCAATGTGTCTGTATTCAAAAATATTCATTGAAATTCTCGCAAGTAGATCTCATCATATCTCGTATATTGTTGTTGTCTTGTTCTTCATTGGGAATGTAGAGGATTTACATAAGCTAATCCCCTCATTCTTGACTTTGTGCCGATATTTGACTCTAAAGATCGTGTCTTTCATGCATTTCATGTAGATCTCTTGATATTAGGAATTATTCATGCATGTCATCTCATCGATAAACTGTTGTAGAGTTGTATCTTAGGTTGCTATCGATTGAACGATTGATTTGATGTATTATTTAGCATTAGATTGATGCATGGTTGTGTTTCTTCGCTGTGATCTCATGCTTACCATGTGAATCTAAGATAATTGACTAATTGAATTGATAACTATAACCCTAGATCACTTTTATACCAGGAAATATGTTAATCCAAAAATTTATTGTCTGTCTAAAATTTGTATGATCTTTTTGACCCATCTATTGACACTAAATTATGAAAATTTTGTAAATATAAAATATATCCCTATGTTTCTAGTTTCTAGAATACTAAAAATTATTGAATTCCGACTTATATTGCATGAGTTATGATCATTTTACTACTGCTGTGTTTTTTTTCCAAGAATTTCCTGATTCATGATTACACCATGTTATACTGATTAAATAGATGAACTAATGATCAAATATTGTCATGATAAATTCCAGATTGATAGTTAACATGCTTAGGGTCATGATAATTATTTTTACTAATTTTTTTAAGTGAATATTTACCGGTTTTATAACTGTAACTAATTGTCACCAATAACCAGCCAGAATCAGTAATCTGTAAAGAACCCTGTAATTAACCTAGCTACTGTTATCGGAATTTTGACTTTAAATATACGTTGGAACCAGGAAGGAGTCTATTTCTAGAACTTTTGACAGATCCACATTTGCTATTCTGTAGCAATGAGAAATTCGATTTTGGTACAGTAACCTACTGCTGTCGAGAATTGAGTTTCCATATGATAATATAATCGAATCTGTATTGATGTATTTGATGCATTGAATTGTATGAATTGTATTGCATAATCATAGTGTCGTGGTTCCATCATCCTAGTGTCCCCATTAATCATGTCAATGTTTCCCTATTGACATTATTGTCCCTATTGTTCCCTATTGGTATCGTAATAATGCCAGCCGTTATTGCATATCAATTTTAATAAAGAATTATTTAACATGTTGGGGTTTAAGGTTGATTTAAGTAGTGGACAATGTAGACACTATACTCAGAGGAGGGACCCGTGTTTCCCTATATAGAGTTATCGACTAGTATTTTATCGATTGATTGTGGCTTACGGCAGTAACCCAATCTATCGTGTAGTGTATCATGGCCAAATTATCGTATCGTGGATCAAAGAGTGAATCGTGATTGGTGAATAATGATTATCATTGCCGAGTACATGATCTATAGAGTACACCACTTAGATCTAAACGAGATTAGTTGCATGCATCGAACCTGCTGTATGGGACGCAGTAGTACGTGCATTAGTTAGAACTAAAATGAACAACAGACTTAAGATTGTCATCACATCATCATTGCATATTGTCATCACTGTTGAATATTGTTATCATTATTGTTTACTGCTATTGTTATCATTATTATTATTGTTATTGGCTACCCTTATTTTCATTGTTCACTGCATTCCTCTACTTGTTGTCCATGACTTGCTGTAAGGACATATTATTCTCTCTTTTTAGATGAACAGCTTACAGTTAATCATGGAGAATTGCCTGATGGATTGGGAGAGCAACACCAGTGAAGGAATTAATAGCATCATCGCTTATTTGTTTATCGTTTATGTTATGGGAACTTAAAACATTGAATATTGTTATTTTATTGTAATGGGGTATTTGACCCAAAATTGTCATTCTTTTTCCAGATTTGGTTACTGATATGGGTCAGAAATAGCATGGCCCATCCTGGACCGCTGGATTCCCTCAGAGATGCGCGCACCATCTGATCCTTCTGCTCTGCCACGTCAGCACCGGAAAACCGTCCGGAGCTCTGCCACGTCAGCCCGGAAACCGCTCCGGCGCCTGCCACGTCAGCCCTATACCGCCCGGCCTTTCCACCGCTTCAGCCAAGCGGGTAACCGGGTCCGGCCCAGCCCCAAACGGGTCTGGACCCGATTGGCTTTCTCTATAAATACCAGACCCTCCCCCCAGTTTACAGGTAATCAAACTTTTCCCACTAAAACCCTAGTTACTGTTGCTCTATCCTAGTGACAGACTAGATCGTCGGAGGGTCTGCCACCGGAACCAACCCCGGTGTTCCTAGACCGTCTGCAGGTACACAAGACCTCGGATCCGAGCCCTCTGATCCGAGCCCAGACATCCACCTCACTCCAAGCCCGTCGCAGGTACCGCTCGGCCAACCAAGGGTCGTCCGACTAGTAGCTTTCTCCTTCAAAATACAAATCGAGTAAGAACTCACACCTGGTGCATCCACACGTCTCCCAGAAACAAACCGCATCAGTTACCATATTGTTATTTCAAGTTTCATTTCGTTTGGTTATTCATGTGATTATTCTTATATACATGCGTGGTTGTATCGCTTTCTTGTTTATACTGTTGAGTTGAATCAGTAATAGCTTATGGATGACGCAAGTCATTCACTGGACTAATGTCACGTACTTGTGTTCCGTATTTTTAGGAAGCATGACGTGACAAGATTTTTAGTGGTATCAGAGCCCCAGATTTGGATGATATATTAGTCAAACATGACTAGCATATGGAGTTTTGGCTTTGGCTGATATATTAGTCAGGTTTGGGTTTAACCGATTTGACTCAACAGTATGTATAACATCTGAATCACATGGATAATTGATAGCCAACTTATATCTAGATGCTAACCATTTTATTTTTATTGCAGACCGTGGATAGAAAGGGTGTTTCGTCCTCCCGAAGTGGAAATGATCAGTTGGAAGAGCCGACTGTTGCTCAAATGATGCAGATGCAGCGTGAACATAATCAGCTGATGAGGGTGGCTTTTGAAGCTGCCAACAAGGAACCCACTATGCCTGTACCCGAATTGCTTCCACCGAAACCTGGTAATGTGGTAGATTTCATGAGGCTCCATCCAGATAAATTCTCGGGCACTGAGAGTTTGCTTGAGGCCGAGCAATGGCTTATTCGTACCGAGCAACTGTTGATTGCAGCATGGATATCGGATGTTGATCGGGTGGATGTCGTGAGCATTCAGCTCGTTGATCTTGCCCACATCTAGTGGCAAGCAGAGGCTGAACGATTGGGGCGACCCATCACCTGGGCCATCTTCACGGAGAGCTTCCTCACGAAGTTCTTTCCTAGTGTCACCAAAGATGAAATGGAACGGCAATTTGTCTCGCTAACCCAGGTTTGCCAGATAGTGTTTATTTATGTTATTTTCGTTGTTTATTTCATAATGTAACAGTGTTAAACTAAACATTGTCTTGAACTAGGAGTCGAACCGTAGACAAGTACGCTGCGGAATTTATCGGACTAAGCCGCTTTGCTAACTCCATGGTGGTAAATGATGAAGATAGAGGCCATCATTTTTTGTTAGGTCTGGATATTGAGATTCAGGACCGCCTTGCTGCCCTGCGACTCCGATCGTATGGGGATATCCTGGATGCTGCTAGAATTCAGAAGCAGACTCATAAGAGGAAGTGTGCCATTCTGCGGTCTATTCCATACTCTGTTGCTACTGGGTCTTCTAGAGGACCTATTTGGAGGCCAGTCCCGACCCCTCCTGTCAGGACATCTTCGTACCCACCTGTTGCCCTGAGAGCAAACCAGACTTGTGATTACTGTCGCAGGGTTGGGCATCTGTGCAAGGACTACCGGTTAGCCAATCGCCAGTGCCTGATGTGTGGAAGTAATGACCACATGGTTCGTGATTGCCCGAGAAGCAGACCCCTTGCACCAGTTGGAGGTCCCACTCCGCAGGGAGCCCTTGCTCGTGGTCAGGGCGGACCACCACTCCCACCTCAGAGGTAGGTTTTCGAGCAGAGGAGAGCTGCTCCTAGAGGAGGTCCTTCTGGAGGTCGTGGTCAGGCCTATAACCTGACTGCAGAGGATGCTGAGGTCGCTTTGGGCATTGTTGCATGTATATCTTTAGTTGTGTTTTATTTTGATTGTCTTGCTATCTTGTTATCATATTCTGTTGCGTTATCCTGTTATCCTCCCATCCATGTCTATTCCTTGCATTTTGCTTTCTGCATATTGTGTTCTCAACTTAAACTTCTTGCTAGGCATTATCCTTGTTCACTCCTTTCCCGCCCATGTTCTTTTTGACTCCGGGGCAATTCATTCCTTTGTTTCTTCCCGCTTCGTCAACTTGCACCGTTTGGTCAGCAGTGAAATGTCAGCAGCTTGGAGCATCACTACAGGTGGAGGTACCATTGTGTGCTCTCAGATCTGTGAGCAGAGACCTTTGGTTATTGGAGGTGTTGATTTTGAAGTCGATCTGATTATCATCAACAATTCTGGTTTTGATGTTATCTTTGGGATGGACTGGCTTGGCATTACTCATGCTGTGATTGACTGCCGTAAGAAGAAGGCAGTGTTCTGAAGACCAGACCGTCTGGAATTTGAATTCCACACTGGTGAAACTCCGCTTGGTCATGTGAAAAAGATGGCAAGTCTTGAAACCAGAGTAATGCAGAAAGTGTTTGCTGATGGCGTTGTCGCACCTTTGGTTGTGCGAGAGTTTCTTGATGTGTCCTGGAAGATTTGTCAGGACTACTGCCAGACTGAGAAGTTGTGTTTGGGATTAACGTCCAGCCGAGTACAGCTCGTATCTCTAAGAGCCCGTACCGGATGGCGCCTGTTAAGTTGGCTGAGTTGAAGAAACAGATTCAGGAGTTGCTGAATAAGGGTTTTATCAGGCCGAGTGTCTCACTTTGGGGAGCTCCGGTTTTGTTCGTCAATAAGAAGGATGATAGTCGCAGGTTGTGCATCGACTACCGTGAGCTGAACAATATCACAGTGAAGAACCGGTATCTGTTGCCGATGATTGATGACCTGTTCGACCAATTGGGAGGTGCTTCTGTATTTTCGAAGTTGGATCTCTGTTCTGATTACCATCAGGTCAAGGTGAAAGCTGAGGATGTACAGAAGACTGCCTTTCGCACTCGATATGGGCACTATGAATTCTTGGTGATGCCTTTCGGAGTTACTAATGCTCCGGCTATGTTCATGAGCTTGATGAATCAGGTCTTCTCTCCTTTCCTGGACAAGTTTGTTGTGGTATTCATCGACGATATCCTTGTGTATTCTCAGAGTCGTAATGATCATGCTGAGCACTTAAGGGTAGTCTTGCAGACATTTAGGGGACATCAGTGGTATGGGAAGCTTAGCAAGTGCGAGTTTTGGTTGGGCCGGGTTGCCTTTCTGCAGCATATTATTTCCAGTGATGAAGTTTCGGTCGACCCGTCGAAGATTTCTGCAGTTAAGGAATGGCCAACGCCGAATTCAGTATCTGAAGTTCGAAGTTTCCTGGACTGGCAGGTTACTACAAGAAGTATGTCCAGGATTTTTGAAGATTGTCGGTCTGTTGACCAAGTTGACCGGGAAGGATCAGAAGTTTGTGTGGGATAAGTCCTGTGATGAAGCATTCACAGAGGTGAAGAATCGGTTGACATCAGCACCGGTGTTAACTATACCAAATGGATCAGGAGGTTTCGTAGTTCACTGTGATGCCTCAAGCAAAGGTTTGGGTGCTATTTTGATGCAACGAGGCAAGGTTGTCGCATATGCATCTAGGCAATTAAGGCCACATGAGAAGAATTACCCCACACATGACTTAGAGCTGGCAGCTATGATTTTTGCCTTGAAGCTTTGGAGGCATTACTTACTTGGAGACTGAGTGGAGATTTTCACTGACCACAAAAGTCTCAAGTACGTATTTACTCAAAAGGAGCTGAATATGAAGCAGAGGCGATGGTTGGAATTGATGGCAGATTATGATATTAATTTGCAGTATCATCCTGGCAAAATTAATTTGGTACCTGATGCTTTGAGCAGAAGACCGGTTGTTATGGTTCTAACTGAGCAGGAAGAGCTTTTGGAAGCTATGAGGAGGTTAGATTTGGAAGTGGTTTTGCTTGGTGCCGAGCAGAGTTGTATGATGCTTCAGCTACAATCGTCACTGGTGGACCAGATTAACGAAGCACAGTCAGGTGCTGAGCAACTACAGAGGTTTCGAGCCGAAGTTGAAGCATATTCAAAGACTGATTTGGTTATTCACGAGGATGGATCACTCTGCTTTAGGACCCACCTTTGTGGTCCGAAGAGGGAAGTCAGGCAGAAGCTACTCGAGGAAGCTCATCGCTAGCCCTATTCTATTCATCCTGGTGGTACGAAGATGTATCGGGATCTAAAGTTGCATTTCTAGTGGCACGGTATGAAGAGAGTTGTGACCAGGTTTGTTTCGCAGTGTTTGATCTGCCAGTAGGTGAAAGCAGAACATCAGAGGACTACTGGACTTCTTCATCCTCTTCCTATTCCGGAGTGGAAATGGGAGAACATCGCGATGGACTTTATGACTGCTTTGTCGAGCAGTCCCAAGGGTCACAATGCCATCTGGGTCATTGTGGATAGGTTGACGAAGAGTGCCCATTTTATTTCCTTCAGAGTGGGCCAGTCTACGGAGAGCCTTGTAGAGAAGTATATGCAAGAGATTGTCAGATTGCATGGGGTCCCTATCAGTATTGTATCAGATAGAGACACTATGTTCAGATCTCAGTTCTGGGAAAGTCTTCAAGGCAGTCTTGGGAGCAAGCTGAACTACAGTACTGTATTTCATCCACAGACGGATGGGCAATCGGAGAGGACTATTCAGACATTGGAACATATGTTGAGGTCTTGTATTCTTCAGTTTGGAGGGTCTTGGAAAGATCATCTACACTTGGTGGAGTTTTCGTACAACAACATCTACCAAGCAAATCTTAAGGCAGGTCCGTACAAAGCTTTGTATGTTCGAAAGTGTAGATCACCAGTGTGCTGGGATGACAATTGTGAGAGGAAGCTTTTGGGGTCAGAGTTGATCACGAGGACCGTTGATGTTGTGGCTCAGATCAGGAAGCGTCTACAGGCAGCTCAGGACAGACAGAGGAAATGGGCAAATGTTCATAGGAGGCCATTGGAATTCGAAGTGGGTGATCATGTGTTCCTCAAGGTATCACCATGGAAGGGTGTTATCCGGTTTGGAGACGGGGGCAAGCTAAGCCCTAGGTTTATTGGGCCGTTTGATGTTGTGGAGAAAGTGGGCAAGGTAGCCTATAGATTCGCATTGCCGCTGGCTCTATCTGGGGTGCATGATGTTTTTCATGTCTCCCAACTCAGGAGGTATATCAGAGATGACAGTCATGTTATCAACCACTCCGAGTTGTCTGTTCAGCTCGATTTGTCCTGTGAGATCCAACCGGTTTCGATCGTGGATCGACGGGAGAAGGTTTTGAAGAACAAAGTCATCAGATTGGTTCGTGTTGCTTAGAATCCTCACTCGCCGAGTGAGTCGACTTGGGAACTTAAGGATGAGATTCAGAAGAAGTTTCCCCATCTATTTTTGTAGTCTTTTCTTTGGGGTTTTCCTATTGCCACTTGAATAAATTTCGAGGACGAAAATTTATTGTAAGGTGGGTAGGATTGTAACTCCCGTTTTCGATTTTTTTTTTCATTTTTATCGATTTTCACTTGTAATCTCTTTTGTAATTCTATAACATTTCATTTGCTTCATTTATTGTATCGAATAATATTAGTTCTAATTTTATTCATGAGCTATTCATTTGATTCGTGATTTTTCCCTAGTCCATGAGTATATTTATCCTTGTCCATCCATCTTTGGATCCATATTTAACCTATTGATCTAACTGAATAACATTCTTATTTGAACCCAAAACCCTATAATCCTTCTTATTGGATCCTCACCCTATAACTCGCAATCCAAACCCACAACTTAACCCTAATTCTCTCTATTAATACTAATCTATCATTAACCTTAATCACTAAACCTTAATTACCCCCCACACACAGCCGTCACCTCTTCCTTCTCCTTTGTGCTTTCCCGAACCCCATCGAACCGCCTCACCTTCTGTCACCCTCCAGCCTCGACACCACCTCCGACCTCCTCCGCCTGCATCCTCGATCCGGTAACCACCCTAAAGCACCATCCCTCACCCCGCTTGCGTCAAGCCATACCCAAGCTCGACCTTTCCTTCATCATCCTCGACTGCTCAACTGTCGTCCTCCAGCCTCCCTTGTCATTCCCACAATGCCACCAGTCCTTCACCAGTGCACCATCATCCCCGAACTCGACTTCCATCTTCCTGCTATCGTCGACCATCACCGTGTGCTGCCCTTCATCGCAGTGCACCGCCACTCGAAGCCCAGGCCGCCGTCACGAGCCCCTCTCACCGCAGTCCACCACCGCAGCCCCACTGCCTTCCCTCGTTGTCGCAGTCCCCCCTCTTGCTGTGTTGCTGCGTATCTCTTTGCATGTAGAGTGCATCTGCCGCCCCGGGATCCTAATCCCATTATTGAATTATTTCGGATCTAACGTCGTCATTAAGGCAAGTCACCGTCTATTTGTTGAATCGTTCATTGTGTCTGTGTTCAAGAATATTCATTAAAATTCTCACAAGTAGATCTCATCATATCTCGTACATTGTTGTTGTCTTGTTCTTCATTGGGAATGTAGAGGATTTACACGAGCTAATCCCCTCATTCTTGACTTCGTGCCGATATTTGACTCTAAAGATCGTGTTTTTCATACATTTCATGTAGATCTCTTGATATTAGGAATTATTCATGCATGTCATCTCATCGATAAACTATTGTAGAGTTGGATCTTAGGTTGCTATTGATTGAACCATTGATTTGATGTATTGTTTAGCATTAGACTGATGCATGGTTGTGTTTTTTCGCTGTGATCTCATTCTTACCATGTTAATCTAAGATAATTGACTAATTGAATTGATAACTATAACCCTAGATCACTTTTATACCAGGAAATATGTTAATCCAGAAATTTTACTGTCTGTCTGAAATTTGTATGATCTTTTCGACCCATCTATTGACACTGAACCATGAAAATTTTGTAAACATGAAATATAGACATATGCTTCTAGTTTCCAGAACACTAAAAATTATTGAATTCCGACTTATAGTGCATGAGTTATGATCATTGTACTACTACTGTGTTTTTTTTCCAGAATTTCCTGATTCATGATTACACCATGTTATACTGATTAAATAGATGAACTAATGATCAAATATTGCCATGATAAATTCCAAATTGATAGTTAACATGCTTAGGGTCATGATAATTATTTTTACTAATTTTTTTAAGTGAATATTTACTGATTTTATAACTGTAACTAATTGACATCGATAACCATCCAGAATCCTGTAAAGAACCCTGTAATTAACCTAGTTACTGTTATCGGAATTTTGACTTTAAATATACGTTGGAACTTGGAACCAGGCAGGAGTCTATTTCTAGAACTTCCGACGGATCCACATTTACTATCCTGTCGCAGCGAGAAATCTGATTTTGGTACAGTAACCTACTATTGTCCAGAATTGGGTTTCCATATTTTGATAATATAATCGAATCTATATTGATGTATTTGATGCATTAAATTATATGAATTGCATTGCATGATCTTAGTGTCGTAGTGCCATCATCCTAGTGTTCCCCATTAATCATGTTAGCATTTCCCCATTGACATTATAGTCTCTATTATTCCCTATTGGTATCGTAATAATGTCAGTTGTTATTGCATATTGATTTTAATAGAGAATTATTTAACAAGCCGGGGTTTAAGGGTGATTTAAGTAAAGGACAATGTAGAGACTGTACTCGGAAGAGGGGGCCGTGTTTCCCTAAATAGTGTTATCGGCTAGTGTTTTATCGATTGATTGTGGTTTACGGCAGTAACCCAATCTATCGTGTAGTGTATCGTGGCCAAATTATCGTATCGTGCATCAAATAGTGAATCGTAATTAGTGAATAATAATTATCATTGCCGAGTACATGATCTATAGAGTACACCACTTAGATTTAAACGACATTAGTTGCATGCATCGAACTTGCTGTTTGGAATGCAGTAATACGTGCATTAGTTAGGACTAAAATGAATAATAGACCTAAGATTGTCATCACCATCATTGCATATTGTCATCACTATTGAATATTGTTATCATTATTGTTTACCGCTATTGTTATCATTATTGTTATTGTTATTGACTATCTTTATTTCCATTGTTCACTGCATTCCTTTACTTGCTGTCTATGACTTGCTCTAAGGACATATTATTCTCTCTTTTTAGATGAACAACTTATAGGTAATCATGGAGAATTGTCTGATGGATTGGGAGAACAACACTGGTGAAGGAATTGATAACATCGTCGCTTATTTATTTATTGTTTATGTTATGGAGACTTAAAATATTGAATATTGTTATTTTATTGTAATGTGGGCATTTGACCCAGAATTGTTATTCTTTTTCCAGATTTGGTTATCATATGTTATTTCATGTTTCATTTTGTTTGGTTATTCATGCGATTGTTTTTATATACATGTGTGGTTGTATCGCTTTCTTGTTTATATTGTTGAGTTGAATCAGTAACAGCTTATGGATGACGCAAGTCATTCACTAGGCCAATGTCATGTGCTTGTGTTCCGTATTTTTGGAAGCGGGGCGTGACAATAGGCTAGTGGGGATCTGTTAAGGAAAGATTCCCAAGCTACCTTCTTAGATCCCATGGATTAGGGATCTTATGGAGTAATTAAATCCCCCATTATAGGAGATTTGGTTAGGCTGACCAGCCTTTCCTTGGCAGGTTGGACCCAGGTGATGGGCCTGCGGATGGCCAGTGGGCTGCCTCTGGGCATGTTATCTGGACCTTAGGAACCTCAAGATCCACGCATGGATCGTAGGGTGCAGATCGGCCGCGATTATCACCCTCATCAATTTTCATAAAAGTTATCCTTTCTTCATTGGTCTTGCTAGCAACGATCAGACTTCAGTGGTAGCTATTCTTAATTGTAGTCGAGAGTTTCCCTTTCAAGTACCTCGAACTTCCTATCAAACTGGGTAAACTAAGGAAGGAAGACTAAAATGAACTGGGGGAAAGGATCAGATGAAGTTGGACGGGTAGAAAGGAAAATTGTTGTCCATCGACGGTAGACTTATCCTACTTAACTCGGATGTTAACTTGATTCCTGTTTTCTACCTTTCGTTTTTCGAGATTCCGGCGTGGGTGATAACCAAAATCAATAAGATTTGACATAGGTTCCTGTGGGAGGGGGCTCTAGTGATAGAAAAGGGTATGCACTAGTCAAATGGTGGTTCATTTGCAAATGCAAAGAAATCAGAGGACTTGGTGTGATCAACTTAAAGCATATGAACCAGGCTCTTCTGTTGAAATGGTGGTGGAAATTGCATACACGATGAAGGGCGAAGTGGGCTCAGATCGTCAGAGCGGAATATATAAGAAAGGATAGCATACATCAGAAGTTGAAGAACGTAGCATCTATGTCAGGACTCTGAATGGGGGTCCTTCGTACCAAAGACATTATTCTGGTCGGTGCGTCCTTTGCAATTGGGGACGGTGCCTCCATTAGTTTTTGGAAGAATAAATGGTGTGGCTACATTACCCTACAACATAAATTCCCTAAGCTATATCGAATGGCGAGGAACGACTATGACACGATCGCTGCCTAGTGGAGGTAGGGGTAGTGGAAACTAAGGACTACTGGGAGGCTTAATCTAGAAACTAGGCAGCAAAAAATGCTTCTCATAAAATTCTTGGAAAAGTGGAAGGCTAATGTTGAGGGGAGACATGATGAGGTCATCTGGTGGCCTGAGAAAGGGGGACAGTTCTCTATTGTCTCTACCTATTCCATGTTGAATGACAGGAAAATCAAGTGTTGTAATATCATTTGGAAAACAAAAGCGCCCCTTAAGGTTCAAATATTATGTTAGCTGTCGCATCAGAATGCTATTCTAACTAGGGAAAAACCTGGCCAAAAGAAATTGGACGGGACCAACGACCTACGTCACTTGTAACCAGGAGGAGGAGAGCGTCGATCACCTGTTTCTACATTGTGCTTTGGCAAAAGATATTTGGGCTCGAACTTTGTGGGATTGTTGACTTCATGCACCAATACTAGAAAAAGTCCAAGATCTTTGGGGAGAGTGGAGGCGGGCCCACATGCACGAGGACGACCATGTTCTCTGGACATTGTCGTCGCGGCGACTTGCTTGGGTATCTGGAATGCTAGAAATCACTACATATTAAGGCACAAACAAATTCACAGCTTGCATATTTTCATTGGTATCATGGCTAATATCAGGTTTTGGTCTACTGAAGCATGTACCTCCATCAAAAGAAGGATCCCGGAAAGGGTGGCCACAACCACCATCTCTAGCTTAGAGGCATATTCAGAGGACATGGACCCGGATCAAGATAAGGACGCAGAGCAGAGGTGATCGCATCGTGTTCCTCTCCTACAGCTTATACCGTTGCTTTCTGGTATAGTATTAGAGGACTTTCTTTTGGGGTTGTTTGCCAAGGAGACCCCTCGTGCACTGTGGGGTGTCTTTGTATCCATTTGGGATGTTACTACTATGTTTAGTAGTTGTATAGGATGGATGTATTTTGGGAATGACTGTCATACACCCGATGTTCGGGTTCGTATGAGTATCATTCATCTATTGGTTATTCATCTATTGGTTGTATTTCGTTAAATTTTTATTAATGAAGCATGCATGAGGGAGGGAGGGGGGGGAGGGGGGGTTGGAATTTTTCTCCTCACCGTTTTACAATTTAAAAAAAAAAGAATAGAAACACAATTCAACTAAGAAAAGATAACACGATGGTTTGAGGAATCCCAGGTTTTGGCAGCACAATATACATGGCAGTAACTATGGGTATGACATCGAAAATATCTTAAATAAACTAAAACATACATCTACAGAAAATGAGATTAATGCATTTCAAGTTTTTAAAGAACAAGTGGAATTAGATCTAAGAATTAAGAGAACAATGCCTATATAAATTTTGTGCCTGAGATGATGGAACCATTTTACATATTAAAATGGAATCACAAATGCCTGATGAATGAAATTGATTATAATGTACAGCGAACGCATGCTTCATGGAAGTCTAATTGATGAAATCTTTATGGCCAAAACACAAGATGTTCTCACAAATTATACTCAACTTCCTTTCCAATATAAATGTCAACAAAAAATTAGAGTTAATATAAAATAAACGTAACATCTGTTAAAATACTGCACATAATCTACATAGATGTGCTCTCCCTCTCCACACACACACACACACACACACACACACACACACACACACACACGTACCCTTTTTTGTGTTGATTTCTGTTCAAGGCAACTGCTCATCAACTACTTTGTGTTCTAGGGTCTTCCTCTGCATCTTGAGCAATCTCTTCATCTTCCAACTTTTGCTTCTAATTCATAGCTGGAACATGCAAGGGTAGTTGTCAACTGCTTGAAAATTAACAGAACAAGTTCCAACAAGATAATAGGCAATATACTCATAAGTATAACTCATACATTCGACTGAAGATAAAGAGCCTAGAGAGATAAGATATAGTCTTGTTGAAAGATGGTCAGAACGAAAATTGGCCCAAGTTGATATAAAATGACTACCCGGAACAGTTTATGCCGAATAAATAAATAAATTTAAGTGGACGGTTTTCTTATCTCTATAAATTCTTTACCGTATATACAAAAAGCAATGGCGGACACACACTCCCGGCAGGCGCCTACACTCAAATTTTGAAAAGTCAAGAAGTTGGCTGTGTATTGAACCATATTTGGTGACTTTTAGATTAGTTTTGCCCATATTGGATAAGCATAATTACATACACTTGGAAGTCTATCAAAAATAAAATGTACAGCTAGCTGCCCTATTGTCTGGAACAAAGGAACTCTATGCCTATGATAATTCGTTACTTGCATATACTACAGCTGGTTATTGCAAAAGTACTAAATTAAATGAAATCTCAATTTCTAAATCATATTCTAAAATTATGTCTGTCTCTCATCCATCTCTCATTTTGTGGTTCTTTGCTCATTCAAACTCCAATTCTCCATCTTCCATCTTCATCAAATTAAAAACAACCCTGGTTTGGGGGATTCTAAGAGAATAAATAATAAAATAATGACTGAGTTCACTCAATGAGAATTTGGTTGGTCGATTTTCTAAATTAAAAGCTTTTCTTCACTCTCATCCTTCTATTCCAAAGCTCTCTCTGGAAAAAGTTGTTGATATAGCCCGATAACTCTAAAAATCCAACAATTCTCATTCCAGATAAACCCATAATCTTTAGGCTTGGCTCCTTCAACGTTTAACGGGTACAAATTGGGTCTTGAATATTGTAAAAATATTAGATAAACATTCCGAATGGGTTTACATTTTCCGGATCAATTTTGTAATTTCCAGTCCCTTACAACCACTTAAATTGAAATGCTAAACCAAACCAATTCTATTTAATTTTCTACTAAATTTAAATCCAAATCCATAATTTAACAGATATGCAAACCTAAATCAAAATCATCTCAGATAAGGAAAAATAATTTATCCATTCACTATCAGTTGGTGCTTACTTGGAAAACTGGGAGTTCATGGTAGGTGTACACAATAAAGTAAGTTCAAAAAGACAATTTTTGTAGTCATTTTATTATGTAAATTTCAACGTGTATATTATTAATTTATGCCCACAGTAGCGTAAATTCCTCCGTCCGCCACTGACCAAAAAGGTTAAGTTGTATCAAGGCTATTATGCAAAAAATAACTGAAGTTTTAGTTTATGATGAAGTCAATGCTTCCATCATTCTAGCTAAAACATAATTTCTAATTTGACAACACTTCAGATTAAGCTTCTTGTAACTTAACGATAACCATACAACAATAAAAAGTAATATCCCAAATGAGTAAAAAGAGTAGGAGGATTAAGGTACGAACCTACAAAGGAACAAAGACATATAAACCATAGAGAGAAGTGATGTTCTTGATCATTAAGTCAATGCTTACCTCATGTATCTGAGTTTAGAAGACAACATCACTCTAGCTTTCCTTCAATGATGACATCATGATAAAATTATTTCAATGTAAATAGATGGTATCTGTCCATTATTCATGAATAATAATTTCATCACAGTAACTACAATGTCTCAAGAATCTCATGATATCCCATTTACTAACTACTATAGAACATGAGCAAAACAATGGAAATAAATTGCTGTAAATAACAAAATGTAAATTACATTAACGAGGCAATAACAACATCAACTGATAACTAATGAGTAAAGATTATTAGCAACAAAAATATAAATAAAAATAAAAAATAAAAAACAAAAAAAAAACTAATGAGTAAAGATGTAACAGGACAAATCTCACTTGCATGTAGGGATTGAGGTGTATCCTTAAAAAGACTAAAATACCAGGTTCTAAATAGAACCTTATGCTCTCATAACTCCAAATACATTTATCGCTTGTCAAAAAAAGAGGGGCAGAACCGAGAAGTATGGCAAAAAGTTGGCAGATCAGAGGCACAAGTTGAGGATCACACACAATTCATGTGTGACGTGGGGATGCAATTTTAGATCAATTTTCACCATGCTGAGCACATGGGAGGCATTCTGGGATCAACTTAGGCTCAAATTTTCTGCCCCCCTAGTGGCATGATGATATAGAATAGATTATATTGATAGATTATTAATGACTAAATTGATCAATGATTATTAGAGAGAGATTGAAAGAAGAAAGGTTGCTATTTGAAATCCATAATAAGGTTCGATATATTGGTTGCTTTAAAAAAGACTTGGGTTTGATATATACACAGGAGTTAGGTATTGATATTCTAGCTATGTACCAAAGTAACTGGGTATAAGTATAATTTCTCTTCTAATTTTGGGTACGTAAATCATTTTTCTTAAGAACGATGCTTTACATAGCAAATACCGCGCATAGGCATTGACTAAGGCATTATGCTTCGTCACTAAGTAATGCATCCCTTGTGCCTTCACCGGCTCCAAGAACTCAATCACACCTCTAAACCTCTCCGACTTTCCGAATATATTCACCAATGTTGTATACATTCTGCATGATTAATTGGTCCTTCATTATCTCCAAAGGATATCAAATATAGCTCAAATTTACTAAAACATAAGACACACAAGCAAAGATTAAATTTCATATCTTGACATATAATTACAACCTAAAATAATAGCCTTAAAAACACATACATGACAACTACAAAAATTGGCATTGGCGTATGCAACGGATATAATAACACAAAAAAGTAATCTGATGACAAAGATCAAAACAATTACAGAACAAACATAGTGACGATGAAAAAAGAGAATTAACAACTATAAGAAAGGAATACCTAAAGGAACTGAAGAATATTTGCAACTCCAACCTGTTGGAAAAAAATCAAAATGAAATAATAAGATTTTCTTAATCCGTACAATTACAGTACAGTACAACACATTAAACCATTAAACCTCTACAATAATTTCATATTAAAAAACTTCAAAGATAAAGTAACATGCTTTGCCATTTTGGCTAGCCAAAACCCAAATTCCAAACCCTAAATCCTCCTCAGAAAAGAAATTGCAACAAAACATCAGTCCAAACCAAAAAATTCAGGCTTAACCTAAAACTCCAAATCCCTAATCCCTCCCCAATAATCAATCTGAACAATCAATCCAACCAAGAGAGAATAAGAGAGAATGGAAAAAAGAAAGCGAAGGAAACTAACCGACCGAGAAAGCAAAGCAAACCACTGCTAATTTCATCCAATAGACATATCAGAAGAGAAATGGAAGAGTAGTAGGGAGTGAGAGGAGGTGAGCTTCGGATCTTCTCCATCTCCTCCTCATTTGAAACCCTCACTCTTGTAGGATGGGGTAAGGTCTACCACATAAAATTAAAAACTTCTTATGGACAAACAGAAAATGCCTCCCCGATCCCTAAAAAGGTTAAATAGAAAGAAACCATAATTAATAAGAACCCTTTACAGCCATTCCCATCGTAATATGTTTATAACGTACTATTTTCCTTTCCAAGGGACCAGTCCATAATTTACTATGTCCAAAGTTTACCAATATCTCTATGGTGCCCCCACAATCCAAGTAAATATATTCCGCACCGGAAACTAATTGCAGTTACAAAACATTCATTTTGTTAAAATCCTCATCAAATAAGAGAGCTTGTCACACACTCAAAAAAGGATGAAGAAAATAATATAAAAAATACAAGAGTGAAAAATAATTCTCATCGCAGCTAGCACACAAGATAATAATTATTAAAGACCAAAACAAAATAAAACACAAAATTAACCGAGTACCTGAATGAAGGCAACATACACCGTGCAAATATTTCTGCTTGACAGCTCTTTCCCTAACACACCGTACCAACGACCTACATAAAAACATCTGAATATGACAAGGCATCACAAACAAAAACATGCCTTAAATTAAATGTTTCATTTCACAATAACCCAAAACACCGTAACCATTGCAACCAGTTAGAATATAAGTGCATTTTCCCTCAACTCTTCTACAACTTCAAAGTTTTAGCATAGTGATAGGAACTTTCACATGGTATCAGAGCAATCCAGGTTCAAATCCCACCGACTACACAATTTAAATGCGGATTTAAAAAAAATACCGTCGCGTATAATTCAGGTTTCGGCCCACAATTTGTTGGGCATTTATCTCATTTCTTTGACACAAAGAATGGACTCTCGACCTGAGAGGGTGTGTTAGAATATAAGTACATATTCACACAACCCTCCAAATAGAACACAAAAATTAACAAACAATACCTGAAGGAGGCGACCCAAATACGCCCCCAACCACCTACACCCAAAAAAAACCCACAAAACGATGGTGCCAAACGGCGGAGAAAATGAGTCTTCGGAGGAAGGTTGGGAGAGACGTTGGCATCTGTGATGGTGGCAAACTAAGAGAGAAGCAAAGCTAGGGAATCGGAATTGGGGATTTTTCTCGTGATGCAAGATAATCTCAATGCAGAGGTGGATCCATGAACCTAGTAAATTACAAAAAGAACCATAATTAATATTCTTCAGTACACCGTGCAAATATTTACATCTGGAAGAATTAGCACAATGGAATGTGCAGTCACTTGCTGCATATTTCGAGAATGCGTAACATTTACATGGACAATCAAATAGAATGTAGTAACCAATTTTCCAACAACTCCATCCATGATTGAAACATTAAGAGTCCAGATAATAATATTATAGTGTGAATCATGTTAGGAAAACTTAATTAACTATGGTTGCAAGAAAAATTATCGATTGACACGTCTAAGAGTTTATTAAAAGACGAAGAAAATCAAAAGACAATTAGAGGAGAGAAACAATAGACTAAACCCAAAATTGAGAATGTGAGAGTTGACGAACCCATTATCTAATGGCCACATCTGATCCAGTAAAATAGACAAATAAGTGAGGACATCGCACTGAACCGAACTGAACATAGAAGATTCCTAAGCTACATATTCTTCATAAGAAAAGACAAATAAAGCGAAATAGGAAAAGATGAAGAACAACGTACTCATCATTTTATGGAGGCACTACCATCTTTTTTGCTAGAATCTGAAAAGAAAATGCTTAAAAAAAATATTAAGATCGATATTATTTGGCATCATGATAGAATCTTGGATTGAGAATTTCGGGCCCTCTCTGCCTCCAAAAAACCTCAATTGTCGTCTCATGGATGGAGTTGCCTCAACATTAGAGATTTTTTTTCCCCAAAATGGGCCACTTTTCAAACTAATTCCAAAAATAGACCCCTTTTGAAACTAATTTCTAAAATAGACACCCGCAGTTTCCAACTGCTCTCGACTCTATTTTGTTGACGCAATTGACAACTGCGCTCTAAGTATATGCCCCAATAATTCAACTCCAACACCTGTGTCAAAATAGTGTTTAGCAGAAAACTATGTTCACCTTAGAACGCAGTTGGCAATTGCGTTATAGATTGCACTAAACTCGCAGTTTCCAAATGCATTCCTAATTCAATCGTTTATCAGTTGGGAACTTTATGAATGCACTTGGGAACTGCGAGCTTAGTGCAATCAAGAACGCAGTTGGAAACTGCGTTCTAGATTGCACTAAATTCGCAGTTCCGAACTGCATTCCTAATTCAATCGTTCATCAGTTGGGAACTTAAGGAATGCAGTTGGGAACTGCGAGTTTAGTGCAATCTAGAACGCCGTTGCCAACTGCGTTCTAAGGTGAACATAGTTTTTCCCTTAACACTATTTTGACACAAGTGTTAGATTTGAATTATTGTGCCATATACTTAGAACACAATTGTCAACTGCGTCATCAAAATAGGGTCAAGCTCAGTTGAGAACTGCGGGAGGTCTATTTTAGGAATTCGTTTCGAAAGTGATCTATTTTGAAAATTAGTTTGAAAAAGTTGCCTATTTTGGGGAAAAATCAACAATAGATTGGTATTTTCACACACACAGACAAAGAGAGAGAGAGAGAGTACCACCAAACAAAGTCGAAACACTAACCCCAACCCCCATTTGCAAACAAGTTGGTAGGGATGTAAATCGGACTGGACGGGATCGGACAGTCATATGTTCAAGCTCGGACCAAAATTCTATTCGGACGGGCTTATGTCTGGCTCGATTTAGGTCGGACAAATTTTTAAAGTCCGGACTCGGTTCGGTAAAGTATCGGACCACAATAATATTCGGACAGACTTATGTCCGGCTCGAGCTCGGTAAAGAATCGAACTGAATAATTTGTTCAGGATCGGTTCGTATAACAGTTCGGACGGTCCACGGTCGGACCATTTCTCGAGCCGGACTCTGACGGACGACGGACCGTCCTGTTCATTTTACACCCCTACAAGTTGGGAGATCCTCTGATCAAAGTGTGTTTAGGGTTTGGTGCCAAAGCGTAGATTCTCACGTTGTGGCTTTGATCTGAACAGATTGAGACAAAGGAAGAAAATGAAACCAAAAATATTTTTAGGGCAATGGACCCTTAGATAATAAATTAGTACAAAACTCATACTAATTTTGACAAAAAATTTACATATTGAGATGAGATCAGGAAAGCAGAAGAGGGAAAGGTGAGGTTGAAGAAGAGCAGATGATGAGAGAGATGCCCTACTTTTTGAAAGTTTTTCCCAAAATGACCTACTTTTTGAAAGTTTTTCCTAAGCTGACCGACTTTTTTTTTAAATTCCCAAACTAACCTACTCACTGTCTCAAAAAACGAGTTTTGTAAAAAAATTCATCGCTTTTTGAGACAGCGAGTGTGAGGTTTGGGTTTTTTATTTCTCCCTGACTGAGACTCGTTGTCTCAAAAAACGAGTGGGTTTTTACCGAACTCGCTTTTTGAGACAGCGAGTGTCGTTTGGGAGTTTTTAATACCCAAACTTGTTGTTTTGACCTTACTCTCTTTTTCAACTCTCTATCTTCCTCTTCCTCTTCTAACCCCGAAACCCTAATCCATTTTGGCAATCTTCTCTCGTCGATTAACCCAAAAATCCTCACCTACGATCTTCCACATCTCTCACCTACGATCTCTCCTCACACTCTCAACTCCCTCTATTCACGCTCTGAAAACCCTAAACCCCAATATCCAAGGAAATTGTCGAACCGGAAATTTGGAGAAAAATAGTGCAATTGAAGGAGCTACTTCAACCTCGTATTGACTATCTACCTCTTTAATCACCCACCTTTAGTTGGTCTCTGAAAATTTCTCAACTCCATAGTCGCTTTCTCAGAAAGTGATGTGGTTTTGCCTACACTTTCTTTTTCAGAAAGCGACTGTAGGCAGATCCAATCGCTGTCTGAGAAAGCGACTGTTGAGTTGAGAAATTTTCAGATCTCTCAACTCTAAACTCACTTTCTCAGAAAGCAAAGAGGTTTAAACCAGACTCGTTTTCTGAGAAAGCGAGTTTAGGGAAAAAAATTTCCAATTCAAGCTACATATGCAAATTCATTCACAATCTCTAAACTTCATATCTAATCCAACATCTATGAATCCAAATTTATTCACAATCTCTAAACTTCTAATGATTTTGAAACAAATAGGAATTATCATAGTTCAAAATTAAACACATACAAATTAGTAGAAAGTCTATATCACATAATACAACAATTACAAACTACTACAAAGTTGACAAAATAAACACAAACATATTAAAATTTGACATGGTTTAAATGTTTCGAGATCCACTATTAGAATGGAGATAAGGCGAAGAAAAAAAACGAGTCTGGGGTATTAAAAATCCCCAAACGACACTCGCTGTCTCAAAAAGCGAGTTTGGAAAAAACTCACTCGCTTTTTGAGACAGCGAGTCTTGGTCAGGGAGAAATAAAAAAACCCAAACCTCACACTCGGTGTCTCAAAAAGCGATGAGATTTTTACCAAACTCGATTTTTGGGACAGTAAGTAGGTTAGTTTAAGAATTTTTTTAAAAAGTAGGTCAGTTTGGAAAAAACTTTCAAAAAGTAGGTCAGATTGGGAAAAAATCCTTTCTTTCTTTTCTTTTTCTTCTCTACTTTTCATGTGTATACAAAACAAGGCAACGTGGCCGCTCATACACCACAAAGCACTTGCAAGGGTGGTGATATAAATTTTTCAAACTGGGGAGCTTTTGGTACGCACAAAGCACTTACAAGGGTGGTGATATAATTTTTCTGTTTTAGGAAAAAGGTGAAGTATGGTCACCATGTTTCATTAATAAGATGGTAATGAATAAGCCCAGAGAACTAGGTAACTATACAAGAAAGCATGAAAAGTGATGTAAAACTAACCCTAAAATAGAGAATTTTCAAGATTCTTAATGGATTAATTTTTTACCAACACGTAAGTGCGGATCAAAGTTGAAAATCTTAAACAATTAATTGGTTGGATGGATTTTCAAGAACTGAATCACGTTAACAATCCCAATTAATAATTCACTCTACAATCAATAATTTGGCAAGTAATAGATTCAATATTGATTTGTACTCTAATCAAGCATGTGGAACACTCAATCTCATGTGTTTTTTTGTGGACGACGGGTAAATCAGATAATATAATAGATAACAGAGCAATAGAACACAAATATTAAAAGTGGAAAGAGTATACCGAGGATTCGAAGAACTCAGTGTAGATTTCGGAGTTGGACAGCAACTAAGAATACAACACTCCAAGAACAGCCATGGCAGCAAGACTCTCAAGAGCACGGGCGGCAACTGCAAAGATGGGGCCCCGGATCTGGCCGACGTGCCTGGGTGCGGCGTCGACTGGGGCGACGCAGGCCAGCTCCGTGGGTGTCGCACTTGGTGTGAGGGCATCGCGACGGCCTGGATGCGACGGGGGTGCTTGGGGGTCGACAGGAAGAGAGGGGGCTAGGGATTAGTGGGATCAGGTGCGTTGGGTTCGAACTGGTGTGAGGGTTTCGATCGGTTGCTTTGAGGTTTCGGGGATTTGGGTGACGATGAACAAAGGCGGCAGTTGGGTTTTCGACCTGGCGCGACGAAGAGGAAGGGTTGGAGATGGCAATGGTGAGGATGGTCGATCGGATGATGGGTTCTGAGGGAGCGCTAGGGTTTTGGTCGTTTTGTGGTCAGGATTGGGGGTAGGAGGAAGAAGGTGGAGATTAGGGTCTTTTTGATTTGGGTAATTATATGTGGGGAATTTTAATTTGGGATAGATTTTAGAGTTAATCACTAACTCTAAAATTGTATTAGGATTTATCACAAATCCTAATAATTTGGATCTCACTTGTATCATACAAAGAGAAAGAGGAAGAGCAAAAACTCAATACAATTTTTTTTTATAATCAAGAATAACATACTTTTTCATTAATCTTAAGGCCTATAAATAGGCTCAAAATACATCTTGATACAAATCTCAAAATATTCTCAGAATCTCAAATACATAAAAAAAAAAAAGATTACATATGGCTATAATTGCCAAAAATAAATATGGTACTGAAATAAAATCCTAAACTAAATAAAATTGATGTCCTCATCATTCTCTCTGGTGGGAGAGAGCTCGACCCAGTCAAGTCAAAACAAGTGATTCTGTCATGGTGCTCTAAAAGATCTGGATCCAGTTGCGGGAGCCCCTCACGATCACTGCAAGTGTCATCCGACTTCGGCTTGTTTTTTCACCTCACCAAATACTTGTGCATACCACCATCTCTTATGGAGATTATCTGATCATCTAAAATATTATTCAATTCTTCTGTCGGTGGGTGAATAGTATCAGGTAAAGGGGTAAATGTAGGAATCTCACCATTAGGCTGCAGGGTAGGCTCATCTATAAGAAAAATTTTAGGGTTGAATTTTGAGCCTTCATAAAGTACTAGATACTCAATATTGAAAGTCTTACTTATGCCAAAACCTTCAGAAAGGTCAACGACATAGGTATTATCATTGATTGTATGTAGAATCTTAAATGGGCTTGTAGCACATATGTTCAAGTTCTTAACGGATCCAGCTGAAAACCGTTCCGGACAAATCCGAACCATCACTTCGTCACCAATATCAAAAGTTATAAATTTCCTTCTAGTATCTACTATTAACTTATAGTTAAAATTATTCTCATTAAATTCCTTAGAAATTTCTCTATACAAATCATGAATGTGATATGCAAATGTGGGTGCAAACTCTGTGACTCTAGGATATTCTAACACATGGATAAAATCTATAGGCTGCCAAGTGACTTGGGAAGGGATGAGTGACTCAGGTACACTCAATGGAGGTGACTGGACAGACTGAATACAATTGAGAGACTGGTCATCCTCTTTTTCATCAAAGTCATCACTTACATTAGGTTCATAGGTAAACTCATTGTCGGGTTCATCAGCGATGACTGCGGTACCCTCTACTATATTGATCCTACTTGGGCTGGGACAGTTGCAAGCAACATGGCCATATCCCTTACATTTATAGCACTTCGTGAGAGGATCAACTTTAGAATAATCTCTTTCAGTGTTCTTACCCGTGTTGTCATTTCTAAGTGGATAGGAATTTGAAGTATGTTTGTTTAGGTAAGACTTGTTAGGGTACTGAGGAAGGGAGTGCTCAGGTCTAGAGGGGTCAGGAGGATTCATTCTAGAGAAATGATCCATCGAATCGCTGGACTTGTAATGAGAACTTGCTTTAAGGGAATCCATATCGAGGACAAAAGTATAAGCTGCTACTAGTGAGTCCACATTTCTATGAATTAGCTCGTTTCTAATATCGGCTCGTAGTCCAGCCCTAAACCTAGAGAGAGTTTGTTCTTCACTCTCTTTACCTAAAGCATTGCACCGAATAAGGAAATCATCAAACTTATCAACATGTTCTTGTGTGGATTTACTTCCTTGATAAAGTTGGTTCCACGAATCTAGCAATCGGGTGTGGAACGATAACAGTACATATCTCTCAGTGAGCTTCTCTTTCATGGCTTCCCAAGTGACTATGAGTGTCAGGCCTCGGCCTTTGCGGGCATGTTCAAGATTGGTGTTGTTGAGCTTTACCCGTCAATTTCATAATGACAAATTTAACCTTCAGGGCTTCGCTCATGTCAAACCACACAAAGTAGTGGTCCATGATTCAATCGAGGTAAGCTTGGGGTTCCATGTAGCCTTCAAACTGGGGAACGTCAGCCTTAACGTTCTTCTTATATTGTTCGTCAGGGTCACGTTCTTGACGTTGATCGTTACGAACATTCCCTTGAAGGATCTGACGATTGGCATGAAGCTCAAGGACAATGGTTTGATTTAACTCCACTTTCTCAAGCCTCTGATTGATATTGGCAAGAGTTGCTTGAATGGCAGCTAGGGTAGTGGAGATATTAGGGTTGTCCATTTCAGGTCGGAAAAGTCTAAGATTCCTAATTGGGTGATTTGGAAGGGATAAGAAAGGCTCTTCAGGATCTGTGATGATGCTGCGAAGACGCATTCACCAAAGTGAAAACTAGGGGTCGTGTGTGTCCTATTTTTTTTTTTTTTAAATTTTAATTGAATCTGAAATGACCTAAAATAAAAGAAAGAAAAATAAAAGAATACCCAATCCTAAATGAATGAAAAAATTGCTGCCTAAATGATGCAAGAACTAGGGTTTTAAAAACCTTCGCTCTGATACCAAAATGATGTAAAACTAACCCTAAAATAGAGAATTTCCAAGATTCTTAATGGATTAATTTTACCAACACGTAAGTGCAGATCAAAGTTGGAAATTTTAAACAATTAATTGGTTGGATGGATTTTTAAAAACTGAATCACGTTAACAATCAATAATTAAATCCCTAAGCATTCTTAGCAAGTAATAGATTCAATATTGATTCGTACTCTAATCAAGCATGTGGAACACTCAATCTCATGTATTTTTTTGTGGACGACAGGCAAATCAGATAATATAATAGATAACAGAGCAGTAAAACACAGATATTAAAAGTGGAAAGAGTATACCGAGAATTCAAAGAACTCAGCGTAGATCTCAGAGTTGGACAGTAACTAAGAACACAATACTCCAAGAACAACCATGTCAGCAAGACTCTCAAGAGCACGGGCGGCAACTGCAAAGATGGGGGCTACGGATCTAGCTGACGTGCCTGGGTGCGGCGTCGACTGGGGCGACGCAGGCCAGTGTTGTGGGTGTCGCACTTGGTGTGAAGCGTCGCGACGGCCTGAATGCCACGGGGGTGCTTGGGGGTCGACAGGAAGAGAGGGGGCTAGGGATTTGTAGGATCGGGTGCGTTGGGTTCGAACTGGTGTGAGGGTTTCGATCGGCTGCTTTGAGGTTTCGGGGATTTGGGTGACGATGAACAAAGGTGACGGTGGGGTTTTCGATCTGGCGCGACGAAGGGGAAGGGTTGGAGATGGCGATGGAGAGTATGGTCGATCGGATGATGGGTTCTGAGGGAGGGCTAGGGTTTTGGTCGTTTTGTGGTCGGGATTGGGGGTAGGAGGAAGAAGGTGAAGAGATTAGGGTCTTTTTGATTTGGGTAATTATATGTGGGAGATTTTAATTTGTGGTAAATTTTAGAGTTAATCACTAACCCTAAAATTGTATTAGGATTTATCACAAATCCTAATAATTTGGATCTCACTTGTATCACACATAGAGAGAGAGGAAGAGCAAAAATTCAACACAATTATTTTTTTTTAATCAAGAATAGCATACTTTCTCATTAATCTCAAGGCCTATAAATAGGCTCAAAATACATTTTGATACAAATCTCAAAATATTCTCAGAATCTCAAATACATAAAAAAAAGATTACATATAGTTATAATTGTCAAAAACAAATATGGTACTGAAATAAAAAATCTTAAACTAAATAAAATTGATGTCCTCATCAAAAAGATACAGAACTGAAATAAAACATAGCACCTCCAAACAACCCTAGGAGGGTGGGGCTAAATCAACGATAAAGCAACATCTAAAGTATGGAAAGAAAAAGGATATCCCTCCAACAACAACCCTAAAGGGTGGGAATCACAAACAAGTGTCGTCCCCATCAGTCAAGAGTTGGCACAATCTCTATCTCCTTCTCGTCGTACTCTTCCATCTAGAAAGCACTGGCTATCCTCCCTCTCCGTACAGTCGCCGCAGCTGTGGCCCAAAAGAAAATAAGATACATAATCTGAGTTAAATTACCAGAAATACCATTACAAGTTTCACGAAAATAAAATTTATTTCTATCAAGCAGTAAAACCCAGGTCGTTGCGGCGGTGGCGATATACCAAACTTTCTTCATCTCATGTCTGACACTAGCAAACTTAGACCATATCCACATGTCCTCATAAACTAGGGGATAGTCATTCATTTCGAGAGCCCTAAAGACCTCGACCCAAACTACTTTACTCCTATGACACTCAGAAAAAGGTGGTTTCTAGATACAAAGGTCGTATTGCAGAATCCACAGTTGATCATAATGTTAGGTTGCCTTCTAACTAGATTCTCCCTTGTGAGAATCGCATCGCTAAGTACTCGCCAGAAAAAAAATCCTTACTTTAAGAGGGGCTTTGGCATTCCAAACTATTGACTCCCATCTCGCTCTACATCCTCTAAAATAGATACGATTATAGAGTGAGCGTACCATAAAGGTTTCGTTTCTTTTCCAACTCCCAGGCTCTCCAGTCTGGGCCCTGAGCACATTTCACCCCGGCTTGTGCAACATGGAGTTAAAAAGCTCCTCCAGTCTAAGTTAGGTCTCCTAGTTGGGACAAGACATGAGAGGAGGTTTCCATAATCCCCTTCCATGTTTTTGCGACCATGATGTATGGCTGTATTGCTTGTTCGTATAGATTTGGGAACAAATCTTTAAGGAAGTGTGGACCACCATTTATTCCACCAGAATCTGGTCGAGAAATCTGGTCGAGAGACCGTTGCCGATGAGCGAAGTTAAACAACTATTAAGCGGATCGTATGCCTCGAAAACCGCTTTTCAGAATCAAGCGACCCAGGTTTCGCATCCCCCTCCCTTACAGATATGATTGAATATATTCCTACCAACCCTCTTCGTTCAGGTGGATCACTTTCCACCACCGCTTTCCAAGGAGGGCCAAGTGTCGTGATATAGTAACTGATAATGTTCGTAATTAAGGGAATCAAGAGAAAAGGGTTGGAGAGTATACTCAGTGAAGTTAAGAGTAAGAATAGCGAAAATAGTGGAATTTTCTATTTTAGTCCCTTAGCTCCTACAGAAACCATTACCAAAGGGCAGTACTGCAGTAGCGACATTTTCACCAGTTAAAAGGACGTTTGGGGGTATTTTTCTGGCAAGTTTTGAATCCCAAAAATTGCGAATTTTAGCCATTCGCCTCCTTACCGCCTTTTAGTATTATAACAGAATAGAATATATAAGATAGATAGATAGATAGATAGATAGATAGGCAGATAATAAAGTAGATAGTGAGTTGACAGTGAAAGAAACCCTTGTCTCCACTTAATACAAACAATACATGTACAAGAGCACCTAAGAAAGGAAATGAGGTGGGATAAAAATGGCCCAAGGCCCAGCCAGGGCCCAGGATTGCTTCCACTCAATAGCACGCCAGCTCGGCACCGGACCATCACGCCCTCGGAGCCGAGCCTATAACTCGCCCCCACGAAACCGGTCGCCTCGTTCCGACGATCCATCACGACCTTCGACCTCCGATCCTCGACAGTCCCGTGGTCCCCCAATCAGCCTAGTAAGGGATAAGGATGACCTGGCGCTACCTAGGCCATTCGATCCTCCCAGAGGCACAGGGACCCCACGATCTGCCACGTCAGCTCCAAAACCACCTAGGGCCTTGCCACGTCAGCCCTAAACCACCCATGGTACTGCCACGTCTGCCCTAAACCCCCTGGGCCTCCTGCCACGTCAGGCCCATGGGCTTTCGGGTCCAGACCCGGCCCCCAAGCGGATCCAAACCCGGTTGGGATTATCTATAAATACCAGGCCCTCTCCCACCTTTACAGGTAATCAATCTTTGCCACTTAAAAACCCTAGTTACTGCTACTCTCTCTCAGAGACTAACTAGATCGTCGGAGGGTCTGCCACCGGGATCAACCCCGGTGTTCCAAGACCGTCTGCAGGTACGCGAGGCGAGGCATCTCAATCCGAGCCGATCCTCCAGTACCGAAGCGAGCCTCCCGCTCACCGTCCAGCACCGCATCCTTCCACTATTACAAATCGAGTCCGAACTCACACCTGGTGCATCCACACTCTCCCCAAAAGCAAACTGCATCAGGTTGGCGCCGTCTGTAGGAACACATTAACTGTTCGGTGCGGATGACAGCCCGAGCCTCGCCACCAACGGTCTCCTTTCAATCTGCTCTCCCATGGCTCACAGAGCCCGGAGAGACGGGCCTCCTCTTCAGGACTACCTCGACGGGATTCACGGATCAAACAATCTGGGGGCAAACCCCGGACCCCAACGGGGCGCAACTCACGCCACCGAATCCGACCTTCTTCGGGTCATCCAAAACCGAAGGGCCAGCCAGGCTAGGGGAGGGACCGCTTCCAACTTGGCCCCGAACCATTCCAGGCCTGCGCCCGGGGAAAGGCCATCGGTACTCAGCCGCATTGGCCGAATTCCGACGCCACAAACCGACCCTACTGACCATGGCGTGGTCACCAGGGCCGAGTTCAGAAGCTTCCGGGACGAGATCATGGAGGCCCTTCACGGGGCGCCAAGGGCCGCGACGCTCGACCGACCCCGTCAAATAAGCGAGGGAAGGAGCCACACTCGTGACCCAACTCCTCCCCTGAGCGCACCGACGAGGTACTCCGACGCCTCCTGGAGATGGAGAATCACCTCGAACACATCGGCGACGGGAATCCGAACCCCGTCCTAGGCCGAAGGCCTTCCCGGCCGCCATTCTCTGTCAACATCTTAGAAGCGGAGGTCCCCCGGAACTTTCGGCCTCCACAGTTCGAAACTTACAACGGTGAGGGTGATCCAGCTGATCACATGGAGGGCTTCAAGACCCTCATGATGATTCACAGCGCTTCGGATCCCCTGCTGTGCCGAGTGTTCCCGGCCACCATCCGGGGTCCGGCCAGGGAGTGGTTCTCCAAACTCCCCTCCTGCTCAATCTTCTCGTTCGATCAGCTGGAAGCCAACTTCTTGGCCCACTTCGTCACCAGCAGGAAGGCCGAGAAGACGAGCGCGTCCCTACTCGACCTCCGGCAGAGGGAGAGGGAGTCGCTCCGTGACTTCATCAAGAGGTTTACAGCCGAGGCAAGATCCGTCTCTGCCCTCGACGCCGGGGTCACCACGGCCGCCTTCCGACACAATGTCCGGCACAACCAGCTGAAGGTCTCCTTGGCAAAGAAGCCACCCCTGGACTTTCCCGACCTTCTTAGCCGAGTCGAGAAGTACATACGAGCTGAAGAAGCTCTGAACCCAGAGGGCAGCAAAGAAGTCGCAGGGAAGGGCAAACACAAGGTCGACGAGGTTGAACCTGCTAGAAAAGCGGCAAAGGAAGGAGTCGGCATGAAGAGGGTACCTCCGGTCCCTCGCTTCGAAAGGTACACTCCCTTGACACAGAACGTGTCCACCATCCTCTTAGAAATCGAGGACAAGGGCCTTGTCCGACTACCTCCCCGACCAAGCAACAACAAGAAGCGAGACCAACGCTTCTACTGCCGCTTCCATAGGGATCATGGGCACGAAACCGGCCAGTGTCGGGCCCTAAAAGACGAGATCGAAGCCCTCATCTCCCGAGGGTACCTCCGCGAGTTCACCAGAGAAAGCCAACGGGATCGGAGGGATACGAGGAACCGGAGGCCTTCGCCTCCGACCCCTATTCCGAACCACCGCCAGGAGCGGGATCCCGATCCCGAGGAAGCAGAAGGACATGCCATTTTACATTCCGTCCACGGAGGACCGATAGGGGGAGAGTCGAATACTTCACGGAAAGCATTCATCCGAGAGATGAACGCTGTCCAAGACCTCCCCTCGCCCTGCGTACAACCGCTACCTGTCTCCTTCTCCGGCGAGGACCTCGAAGGCGTCCTCCTTCCTTATTGCGACGCCCTCGTCATTTGCCTCCACATGGCAAATTTTGAGGTTCGCCGGATCCTCATCGACAACGGCAGCTCGGTAAACATCCTTTTCCTCGAATCCTTCAAGAATCTCAAGCTGCCCAGAGACAAACTCAAGCCGGCCGGATACACCTTGCACGGGTTCTCCGGCGTCCCTGTCGTCATAGAAGGGATTGTGACTCTTGATGTCACAGCGGGCTCGGCTCCGATCAGGCGGACCGAATCCATGGACTTCATGGTGGTGAACGTCAAGGCAGCGTACAATGCCATACTCGGCCGGCCCGGACTGTGCTCCCTTCAAGCGGTACCATCGGCTTACCACTTGAAATTAAAATTCCCCACCGAGCGAGGGGTCGGTGTTGTCCGCGGCAACCAAGAGGCGGCGCGGTCTTGCTACATGACCGCCGTCGGAGGGGGCATCGAGCTCGGGTCCAAGAAGGACGGTTCCAATCCTGACCCGGCCGACGAGCTGGAGGAGGTCCCGTTCGGGACTGCAGACAAGTCGAAATGGTTCCGGGTGAGCCGCTCGCTCTCCAGAGATTTGAAGTCCGGCATAGTCGACTGCATCTGCCGCAACGTCGATCTATTCGCCTGGAAGCCCACCGACATGCCCGGGATATCCGAAGACCTGATCATGCATCGGCTGAGCATCATCCCGGGCTCCAAGCCGGTCGCCCAGAAGAGGCGCAAATTCGCCCCGGAGAGGCAGCAAGCTGTGAAGGAGGAGGTGGACAAACTCTTGTCCGCTCGGTTTATTCAGGAGGTCAGCTACCCCGAGTGGTTGGCGAACGTCGTCATGGTTAGGAAGGCGACCGGAGGATGGCGGATCTGTATAGACTTCACGGACCTGAACAAGGCATGCCCAAAAGATCCGTTCCCCCTCCCCAGCATCGACGATGCGACCTCGGGACACGAGCTACTGTCCTTCATGGATGCCTTCTCGGGGTACAATCAGATCCGGATGTTCCCGTCGGACATTGCGAAGACCTCGTTCGTCACCGACCAGGGTCTTTTCTGTTACCGCGTTATGCTCTTCGGGCTGAAAAATGCCGGAGCCACTTACCAACGGCTCGTGAACCGGATTTTTAAAGACCTGATCGGCCGCAACATGGAGGTCTATGTCGATGACATGCTCGTCAAGAGCCGAGAAGGGCCAGACCACGTCGCCGACCTCGAGGAAGCTTTCGGAATCCTCCGACGTCACAACATGAGGCTCAACCCGGCCAAGTGCGCCTTCGGCGTCTCATCAGGAAAATTTCTGAGGTTCATCGTCAGCCAGCGCGGCATCGAGGCAAACCCAGAGAAGATCCAGGCCATAATAGACATGGCCCCGCCCCGGAATGTCAAGGAAGTTCAGAGGCTCACGGGCAGATTGGCGGCCATCGGTCGTTTCCTCTCCAAGTCGGGGGAGAAGTCTCTCCCCTTCTTCAAAGCTCTGCGCGGGAAGGGAGGCTTTGAATGGGGCACCCATCAACAAGAGGCCTTCGAACAGCTGAAGCAGTACCTCGCCAACCCTCCTCTCCTCAGCAAACCCGAGCCGGGCGAACCGCTGTGGCTCTACCTGCCCACCTCGGATAGCGCCCTCAGTACCGTCCTCGTCCGAGAAGAGAATGGGGTTCATAGGCCGTTATACTATGTAAGCAAAGTCCTACTCCCCGCCGAGACGAGATACGCAAAGATAGAAAAAATGGCCTATGCTCTGATCATGGCGGCCCGGAAACTCCGCCCTTACTTCCAAGCTCACTCCATCCAAGTACCGACCGACCAGCCATTAAAAACCGTCCTCCACAAGCCCGAGAACTCCGGCCGCTTGGTCAAGTGGTTAATTGAGCTGAGTCAATACGACATCGGCTATCAGCCGAGGACTGCGATCAAAGGTCAGGCCCTCGCCGAGTTCATCACCGAATGCACCATTTCCGAGCTGCCTGATATCGAAGGGTCGGATCCGACCTGGGAAGTCTATGTCGACGGATCCTCCTGTGAAACCGGGAGTGGCGCTGGGATCATCCTCTAAGGCCCCGACCAATTCCTCCTTCAATACTCCTTCCGCCTCAACTTTCCGGCCTCCAACAACGAGGCAGAATACGAGGCCATGATCGCCGGACTGACCCTAGCCCACCGAGCCGGAGCCAAGCAAATTCGGGCCTTCAGCGATTCTCAGCTCGTGGTCAATCAGATCACCGGAGAATACGAGGCCCGTGACGACCGGATGACGAAGTATTTGGCTGTGGTCCGACGACTCCTAGCATCCTTCTACTACTCCACGGTCGTTAGGGTCCCCCGGGAGCAGAACGCCCAGGCAGATGCATTATCAAAACTCACCTCTTCCTCCTTCGAGGGTCTCGACCAAACAGTGCTCATTGAAGTCCTCTTAAGGCCCAGCATCAGTGACCAAGACCAAGAGGCGATGTGTGTACAAGACGGCGCAAGCCCGGACGACCGGACCACCCCCATTCGAAAATTCTTAAAAAATGCCGAGCTTCCTGGAGACCGGGCCGAGGCAAGAAGGGTCAGGATCCGAGCTGAAAGGTTCGTCATGATCGACGACGTCCTCTTCAAACGCTCGTACACACTGGCAGACGGGAAGCCGTACCTCCGTTGCCTCGCCAGTGACGAAGCCAGTTACGCCCTGAGAGAGCTTCATGAAGGGATCGGCGGATGCCATATGGGGAGCAGATCACTCGCTCGAAAAAGGCCTTAAATCAGGGGTACTATTGGCCAACCATGCTGCAAGACTCCCAAGAACTGGTCAAGAGGTGAAGCCAGTTACGCCCTGAGAGAGCTTCATGAAGGGATCGGCGGATGCCATATGGGGAGCAGATCACTCGCTCGAAAGGCCTTAAATCAGGGGTACTATTGGCCAACCATGCTGCAAGACTCCCAAGAACTGGTCAAGAGGTGCGGCCCGTGCCAGAGGTTCTCCCCTATCAAGAGGCTCCCTCAAGCCAACCCCCGATCCCTGGCTAGTCCCACGCCATTCGCCAAGTGGGGCATGAACCTGGTGGGCCCCTTTCCCGTAGCCACCGGACAGAGGAAGTTTCTGATAGTCGCCATTGACTATTTCACCAAATGGCTCGAGGCCGAGCCACTGTCCAGCATCACCGAGCGCCAAACCTAGCAATTTTTCTGGAAAAACATCATTTGCCGGTTCGGAATCCCACAGGTCCTCATCACGGACAACGGGACCCAATTCGTAGGTCAAAACTTCCGAAAATTCTGCGAGGACATCGGCGTTCAGCAACGCTTCTCCGCTATATGCCACCCTCAGTCCAACAGCCAAGCGGAGAACGCGAACAGGCATATCCTCGACGGGCTTAAGAAATGCCTCGACAGTTCCCCCAAGGGGCAGTGGGTAGAAGAGCTGCCCAGCATGCTGAGGGCACACCGAACCACCAAGAGGATCCCTACGGGAGAGACGCCGTTTAGCTTGACCTACGGGACGGAGGCGGTGATCCCCGTCGAGGTCGGTCTACCTTCTCCCCAGATCATGGCCTTCGACGAAGCAGACAACTCATCCGGCCTAAGGGCCAACCTAGACCTCGTTGCCGAGGTCAGGGAGAAGTCTTCCGTCCGAAGGAGCATCTATCAACAACGGATCGAGAGATTTTACAACAAGAAGGTCTGCCCAACGGATATCAAGGCCAGGGACCTCGTGCTACGCAAGTTGTCCGTCTCCGACCCGACCAAGAAGAGGAAGCTGGCCCCCAACTGCGAAGGCCCATACAGGGTAGCCGAGGCTATACGCCCCGGCACGTACCGACTGGTGGATATGGAGGGTCGGGCGATCAAGCGACCCTGGAACGCCGAGCACCTAATGAAGTTCCTAGAAGAGCGGATATAGGTTTCCTGCTTGGCTAGTGTAAATAATGATCTTTTGTAAACTTTCTTATGTAAAAGGCCATTAGCGCCCCTCTCTATATGTATGAAAGAGATCCCTTTTTGTTAACTCCAAACGCCTCGGTAGGTCCGACCCAACGCCGGACAAAGGGATCGCTTTCTCAAAGCTGTGGCACCCGAGTCATCGCTCCGGTGCCGGCCGCTGAGGTCTCGGTAGGTCAGAACCGGCTCCGAGCCAAGGAGTCGCCTTAATGCCCCACGGTGCCCAAGAGGCCAAACCCGGTACGATCCCCCACGGATCGACGGGTCCGACCCTCAACTCCACAGACAATCAATTAACAAATTCATCAGAGCAAAGAGTGGAAAGAAACCCCTTATCCATACTCCCTTATTACTTCTGAAAACGAACAAAGACCGTTACAGGACCACTTCACTCATCTAAACAGAAAAAAATTACTGGCTAAGGGACCTCTTAGGGCCCCTCGGGTCCGACAGAGGGTAATCCCACTCCGACCGAATGGCTAGGAGCCCTCTCCTCGTCACGGTGGTCCTTGGACTCTGCCAAGGTCAACACGCCGACCACAGAGCTCTGGGCGTCAACCGGACGAACACGCTCCAGCAACAGCAACGCCGAGGGAACCCCCTCCGTTTGCCGGCCTCCCGAGGAGGATCCCGTCCTCGTCCCAGACATACCCAGCATCGTCTTATAACGATGTATCTCCATCTCCTTCTTCACTATGACGTCACGAAGGAGCCTCTCAGACGAGGGCCGCTGCACCGACGCACTCGACATGGTGTACCCGAGGCCGGCACTTCCGAGGTCCCGATCCACCATCGCCCTCTTCAGCCGGGTCGCCTCCGCGCTCAGAGCCTCAGACTTATGCCGATAATAGTTGAAGGCGACATCCTGATCGCGAGCCCCCTCGCGGTAGCGGACCAACGTGGCCTCCAGGTTCTTGATTTTACTCCGGAGCCACGCCACGTCGGAGCGATGGGGATCCGCCTCGAGAAGGAGAGCCGTTACCTAAAAGGAAACCAACCACCACTCAAAACACATCGGCAAAAGGGTCCGGAAAGATCCGGGGTCAAAATACTTGGCCAATCAAAAAATCCTTTTTTATATAAAATAAAATTCCGTACAAAAATGCGGTGGCCAGTCCGCGGTCGGCAAATACAACAATGAAGAGAAAGAAGACAAAAACAGGGAGGCAAGCAGCCTAGTTCCCCACCTCTGCGTCGGCCGGGTTCACAGGAGGGTCGGCGGCCGATCCGACGACCGGTTCTTCACGCGCGTCCCCTTCGGGAGTCTTCGGCTTCGGCTCGACTTCCAGGTCATAATCGAGGCTGGACAGGTCGATGGTCGGATAGAAGTGCCTCACGTGGCTGAGGGCCTTCTCATAGACCTCATTCTGGACCGCAATTACCATGTCCTGGCCCGTCATCGTCAACACCTCCTTCTCCTTCGCAAACATCTTCTTCAGGACGCCCATCTTCTTAGCCCACTCGGCCTCCTTGGCCTCGAGCTCGACCTTTAGTTGCTGCTCCCTCTTGTGCGAGCCCTCGAGCTCGATCTTCATCTCCTGCTGATACTTATCCGCCTGTCCTCGCTCCTGCTCCACGGCCGCCTCGTAAAGGCTCTTCACCTTAGCCGCCTGCAGACAAACCTGCGGCAACCAAGAACGGCTCAGGAAAAACTCGCTTCACGAAAAATTACAAGGGAAGGGGGTTGGCAGACTTACCAGCACGCTCGCCTGCGATAAGCGCGTGAACGCCTCCTCCACAGTCTCGCCGCTCATATTCTCACAATCCCGGGGAGTCGCCAGCTTCTCCACCACCTAGATGGCGTTTGGCCCACGAGTCAGGCTGTCCCCCTCCCGTATCGACCAAGCCGGTGCCCACGGCCGCTGCACCTCCTCCACCACAACGTCCACTCCCTCGGCTCCGACCATAGGGGCCTTCCCCTTGCTGCGATCAACCACCTTAGCCTGGACCAGGCTCATCGGAGCGACCACCTCCTTGCCCATCTCCGAGCGCGTCCTCTTAACCCTTTGGTCGCCCGGGGCCTCGGAGACGACCTGGGACGACTCCCTCGTCCTCTTCGCTTGGCCCCCCTCCTCGACCTTCTGCTTCTTCAGGGTGAGCCTCCTAGCCTTAATCGATTCTGGGTCCATACCTGCAAGAAGACCCATTAAGGACAATGAGCTCGAAAGAACGACGAACCAAGAAAAAAGAAACGACTACATACTAGACTCGGCCGGGCTCAGTCCGACGCTGATCAGATGACCCTCCGTCACCCTCGGCCAGCTGATGTTATGCCCCAGACGGAGACACTCGACATGTCTCCACTCCTTGGCAGACAGATCCTTCGGCTTCGGCGCTTTGAAGTTTGGTTTGTAAAAGTTCCATCGGGTGGGGATGTCCCAAGGTTCCGCGCTCCGGATCACGAAGTATTTCCGCTTCCACTCCTTAATGGAGTCCGGATGGCCGTGGACTATCTTCCCCCGGCTCCGATGAGAGATGTAAAAGATTCCCTCGGACTCCCCCGACGAGCTGATCCCCAGCATCGTGCGGAACACATCCAACCGAAGCGGCACATTCCTCTCCTCACAGAGCAGCACGAAGCATACCATCTGCTTCCATGAGTTTGGTCCATACTGCATCAGGGCCAGAGACGCCCAATTGAGCACCTCCCGGATAAACGGATGGATCGGCAGCCTCAGCCCGAAACCGAATGCGTCGATAGGGAAGATGCAGTACCACTCCGGTAGTGGGTCGGTGGGACGGAGATCTGGGCTTGGCAACATCAGCTCGTAACCGGACCCAATGTGGAAGGCCGACTGAACGACCTCCAGATCACCCGCCTCCAGGATCGTCGGCAGCGCATCCATCCTCACCTTCTTCCGACTCGGCGAGGAAGGCTGCACCCCGTACATCTCCTTGTCGGAGAGGTCGTCTGGATACCGCCTAATCGGCTTCGGCCACACCGGTGACCCTGTCACTACATTTCAAACAGGGGACGTCTCTCTCGGACGGTTGGCCTTCGCCCCCTTCTGCCTTGGCATCTTCTTCTTCTTGGCCCTCTCCGGCGAAGGGGTAGCTAGGGGCTCGTGGACGGTCACCGTGGAAGAGGAGTCTGCACCCCGATCCTGCCTCCGAGCCAAGAATTTTCTCCCCGCACCCTTCCTCCGAGCCTCAGCAGCTTCGACCTCTCCATCGCCCTCACTATCACTACTGTCCTCCTCTGACACCGGATCCAATATCTGCACTTCGTCCGAGTTATCACTACTGCCCTCCTCCTCCTCAAATTCGCTGCTCTGCACCACGTACGGCTTTCGGACACGAAGGGGCTTCACATCATACACCCTGGTGTCCTCTGACCACGACGTCAAGTCTGAGAGCCCCGCGCCAGGGTTGTCTTCCCCTTTCGAGGTCGAAGCTGACGAGCTAGACTGAGCCCTAGACATGCTAATGGAATAAAGCTAAAACTAACCTGTGTTGCCTCGGAAAGATGAGCCGGTGCTGCTAATCGAGAGGGCGAGCGCCGAGGTGCTTTTGTTTTTCTTTTGAGGAAGGCAGAGAGAGAGAGATGGGCGAAAACAGGAGAAGAGTGGGGGGTATTTATAGAGGAAAGGTTGACTCCTCGATTCTCGCGTTACTGTTCCTCGATTCGCGTGAAACAGTTCCTAGAAAATCACGCCACTCCTCGATTTTTGCGTTAACTATCCCGTGTCGTCACCCAGTTGGGCGGTTGGCAACCCCTCGGTTCCCGCTCAAACGCCGCCGGATACAGGGGTCGGCCAGGAAAGAAGGCTCCGGCACCCCAGCACCACCACTTGTTCTTGTCAACAGAAGAAAAGTTTTGTTTAAAGTTTTAAGGCGCTCGCCTTGGACGAGCGCCCCGGGCTCCAGAACTCGGTCGGATCCCCTCTCACCCGCAAGCAACTCAGGGCTTACGGCCTCAGAAGCCGAAACCCCGAATTGTTCGAGGGTGGGAGAAAATCCACCATCGCCTGGGACCCTATCGGAAAACGGATCGGCCCGCCTCCCATCCCTGTCTCCTCCAGGCAGACAGCCCTCAGAAACCGTCGGCCCGGAAGGAAGACAGAGATTTCAGAAGAGCCATCCATCCGAGGCTCCTTATCCCCCGGGCACGGACTTGGGTCGATACCCCTCCCATCCCGATCTCTCTTGGGCAAACAACCCCATCAGGGCCGTCGACCCAAGAGAAGATCCGGACGGCAGAGTAACCACCAATTCGGGGCTCCCAGAGTTGAAATTTTTTAAGTATCAGGTGTCCGCCCAAGGCAGACACCTCTGAGGGTCGGTGGACCACTCCCGATGTGATCGAAAGGGCAATTGGGGCGTGGGGTATTTATAGCCTCCCCCAAAACCTACCATTATGGCCCCTGGGAAGCCAAGTGACGGGAGCCCAACCGTCACGCCTGGAGAATTGAAACGCCGCGCATTTATTAGGGGACATCATTAATGACCCTGGGAAGTTGGAACGTCACACACACCCCGGAGCGCCATTAACGGTCCGTGAAACAATATTCAACCCAGGGCAGCCTTCTCGCGAAGGCCCAACGCTCACCATCACCCTTGCCGGCCCGTAAACCCTCGCCAGTCCGAGGTCAGGCCGAGCACAAGGGCAGCCTTCTCCCGAAGGCACAACGGCTCGCCATCGTCCTTACCGACCCGTTGACCCTCGTCAGTCCGAGGACAGGTCAAGCACCAGGGCAGCCTTCTCGCGAAGGCCCAACGGCTCGCCATCACCCTTGCCGGCCCGTAAACCCTCGCCAGTCCGAGGTCAGGCCGAGCACAAGGGCAGCCTTCTCCCGAAGGCACAACGGCTCGCCATCGTCCTTGCCGACCCGTTGACCCTCGTCAGTCCGAGGACAGGTCGAGCACCAGGGCAGCCTTCTCGCGAAGACCCAACGGCTCGCCATCACCCTTGCCGGCCCGTAAACCCTCGCCAGTCCGAGGTCAGGCCGAGCACAAGGGCAGCCTTCTCACGAAGGCACAACAGCTCGCCATCGTCCTTGCCGATCCGTAAATCCTCGTCAGTCCGAGGTCAGGCCAAGCACTAGGACTCACCGTCCAGCACCGGCCCCAGAGGCCCCCGGAAAACCTCTCTCGTTCTTCTCCACGACTAAAAATACTCCTCCATGGCTAACTCTCGCATCCCCGCAGGAGTGGGGGGCTTGTGAGGTGGGATAAAAATGGCCCAAGGTCCAGCCAGGGCCCAGGATTGCTTCCACTCAATAGCACGCCAGCTCGGCACCGGACCATCACGCCCACGGAGCCGAGCCTATAACTCGCCCCCACGAAACCGGTCGCCTCGTTCCGACGATCCGTCACGACCTTCGGTCTCTGATGCTCGACAGTCCCGTGGTCCCCCCATCAGCCTAGTAAGGAATAAGGATGACCTGGCGCTACCTAGGCCATCCGATCCTCCCAGAGGCACAGGGACCCCACGATCCGCCACGTCAGCTCCAAAACCACCTAGGGCCTTGCCACGTCAGCCCTAAACCACCCATGTTACTGCCACGTCTGCCCTAAACCCCCTGGGCCTCCTGCCACGTCAGGCCCATGGGCTTTCGGGTCCAGACCCGGCCCCCAAGCGGATCCAAACCCGGTTGGGATTATCTATAAATACCAGGCCCTCTCCCACCTTTACAGGTAATCAATCTTTGCCACTTAAAAATCCTAGTTACTGCTACTCTCTCTCAGAGACTAACTAGATCGTCGGAGGGTCTGCCACCGGAATCAACCCCGGTGTTCCAAGACCGTCTGCACGTACGCAAAGCGAGGCATCCCAATCCGAGCCGATCCTCCAGTACCGAAGCGAGCCTTCCGCTCACCGTCCAGCACCGCATCCTTCCACTATTACAAATCGAGTCCGAACTCACACCTGGTGCATCCACACTCTCCCCAAAAGCAAACCGCATCAGGAACTATCCTATCATGAATAATTCATAAATTATAAAGAATATTAGCGATTATTTTGAAATCACCGATCATTCGAAACCAGAGTGCACAACCACACGACTATCGGGTTCTACAATCCTTTTTCATAGACTTAAATCTTAATAAATGGTGGTTCTATAATCCAATTAGTTCATGTAACTAGTGCGAGGAACTGACTATATGAGATGAACAAACTATAATGATGAAGGAAGCTTTCATGTATTAGTCAATCAAACAAGTAAAATAGCTTAGTAAGTTCATGCTGTTTTCACAAGGAAAGATCAGATATCACTATATCAATAAAGCACACATAAATATGGAGGTTCTAACTTACAAGATATGACCACCTGCTTCAAAGCAGCCAGTAACAGCTGTAGAGAATTCACATATCATGTGGCCAAGTTGGACAAAAGCCGGAAAGGAGCATCAGACACCAATTGGGCCATAACTTAGTATCTGCCAATTTGCCCCTGTATATGTCCGTCGCAATTATACTGGAACGATATTCACAAACAGTACCATACAAGTACAGGACGAAAAACAGCAAGTTAAATCATACCATATCTCTGCTATTATCAGCCCAGGAATGTGAGAGAAGCTTTCATCAACAAAAGCATCATCCAACTTGTCAACTGAACTAAATATTTTGTCACGTGCATCTGACATGCTTCTTCTGCACACTGAGAATTAGATAGCACCATTAGATGATATGTTTTCAATAATAATTCCCTATTGGTAATTTAATCGATTTTTTTTTTCTGTGCATGAATTTGGTAATAATGAAAAACTTACATGACTGAAGATACCTCCTTTGGGAGAGTATAATTAAAAGGGTGATCACTCATAAAACTACTCATCCATTTGACAGGTAAATACCCTGTAATTTGACATACAGACGAGGAAATAATTATGACCACATTTCATTCAGTTGGTTCGTCCGCTAGTCGTTCCACCTCGCCAAAAAAGTCAAAATCCTCAAACTCATCAGAAGTCGCCAACTCATTTCGGCGACTACTGGTACCTGTCTGCTTATAGAATGATTCCTTTTGGGCATCCCATTCTTCTACAATCTTCTCTGCCATGTTTCCGACAAGTTTCTCGCTTTCTGCTATATGTTTTATGTCCTCCACATCCACGGTGTCTCTAGCTTCTGCTAACAAGAAACAGGTCAAAGGAAAATATGGATTTTTTTTATATATAAAAAAGGTAACGTAATCGAAGATGACATGGTCACTATTAGAATGAAACATAAACAACAAAAATAAAATATTATATCCCTATTATTGAGTCAAGTATATGTACTGCTTGCTCTTTTCAGCTCTACTAGTGAATAAATCAGTTGAGCAAAAGGAAATGCTTAGTGGATTGTTAGTTACCGTCATTTTAGATCATCATCTATTTAAGGGGAAAGTCAATAGGAGGTACCTCTGACAGCTGCTTCCTTGGCTTTTGCATAATCTACCGACATTTTCTTTAGTGCTTCAAGATCAAGTTGCACACCATTAAAACATGAACAAGTAACCACCAATGGTCAGACACATCATGTTCTTACAAAATCAAGGATAAAGGTTAAAAACACATTATAGATGATTAACTTTTTTTGCTACAGATTTTGGTGATGAAGCTCAAATCAAGTAGTCCTCAAATTTTCTAGCAAGACAAAACTGAGAAATAAGATTTGAAACTTCAAATGTGCTTAGAGCATCTGTAGTCGTTGGCCATTTTGTCAAAACTTCCAAAATATGGGAAAATTCACGCTGTAGTCGTTGGCCATTTACCCAAAAATTGGGTTTCGAATAAACAGTACCTGGCTATATTTGGGAGACGAAATGACATTTGCCAAAATATAACCAACGGCAGATGATTTTTCGTCTGATTGATCGGACGATAAATTATCTTTCGTCGGAGAATTTTTTTTACATTAAATCTTATCGGACGGGAAATAATACATCGTCCCTACAAATTTTTTTCCGGACATATCGACGGACGGGAAATAATATCCCGTCCGACCGATTAATTAAAAGAAATAAATGTTCAAACAGTAAATAATGTACCGTTCCGAAAAAAAACCACAAAAAAAAAATGGAAAGAGAAGACTTTGACTTTGGCTGACTCAATCTGTTTCTACCTCAAAATGGTTGGGACGAGGGATTATCTCTCGTCCCTCCATTTATTTTTTTATATTTTTTAAATGATAAGACATTATATACAGTCCGGTTCAAAAACCCAAATTTTGGCTTTCGACGAGTGCAGCGCAAAGTCATTTTTTCCATTTCCATTTGCCAAATACCCAAAATTTGGCTCTCCACGACTACAGATGCTCTCTTAGTGCGTACATTTGACATGATATAGTATAACAAAAAAGATGTGACGTGTATGATTAATAACTTCTAATAATATATCATAAGTTTGTAGCACAATCAGATGTTAGAATGAGGTTGAACTAAGTTTAGTTCACAGCAACATGGAGATGTAGATAGTATTATAAATTCAGGTTTCAGGGTAAATCTCATGCAACCCAGAACAATGTGTGAAGAGTGGAAGATAACTCAAGTTTTTAAAGAGAATTATCAGCAGAAGACAGTAGGAATAAAAGTTAAAAAAGACAGAGAAGAAAGAATACAGATATGTATGATGAACACTTGTATCATGAAGTTGCTCCCATGTTGCGACATGTTGGACATTGGCACATGATGGCAATCCTTAGATACATGACTAGCAATTGTGACACGTGTCCTAAATTACAGAGTACATCTTAAATTCGGAAACTTATAACACTTCTAAGACACATCAACACAAATTTCAAACATTCAAGTCATACTTAATTGAAATTGTTCATTTGTATATTAAAGATTCTATTACAACGCGAAAAGGATGTCAATAAGTTAAAATATGTTACCTTAAAAGAATCCAAAACCACTCAAGTTTAAAACAATCACTAAAATTGAAATAAAGACTTCGAATAAAACATAATTTAAATCCTTTTCTGAATACATCATCGAATGATTGTGGTAAAGTCTTACCCTATTCATAGCAATTTCCCATTAAAATGAGGTCAACTGAGGGTATGACTCAAAGTCAAACAACTCCACCTGGTTTTCCGGATGAAAACTTTCAAAGCAGACCCACACCAAAAAAAATCGGTTTCGTCTCAGTGTATCAGTTTTTCTCATTAAAAGATCACCATAAATAATAAATCAAAAGGAAGATTAATGCAATTGAAAAAGAGTTTTTCAAGCTCCAATGTCTATTTATTCTTTACTGTTTTGTTTCTTAACATTCTCGTCGATTCCTCTTTGTTTCCTCATTTTCTTCTTTGAATTACTCCTTTCTTCCTCCTCCTCTTTCTCCTAAAGATGAGCATAGTATCCTCAGTGAAACACACCTCTCTAAGTGGGAGTTCACAATTCACCAGTTCAAATTTTATGGGCATCATGAGAGGAGACTTCCGCGAAAAACAAAGGAATGTTCTCTCAAATTATTATTTATCCTACCTACTTCTGCTAGCATTATCACATTATGTCTAGTGACTCTAGTGTTCTCCTATGCATTAACCTTGTTAGTGCAGTGGCGGAGCCAGAAATGTTGTCTATGGTGGGCCGAAACGAACAAGATCCAAAATGATACCGACACGGGAAATTTTAGGGAAAAAAAGTAAAGTTTTGGTATAGTATTGGATTCACGTGTCCAACATGACACGCTATGAAGCACAGATACGGGTACATGTATCCGATACGGTACATATCCGGTACGTGGATACGCCGATTTCTCAAAAACTAGGATACGGATACGTTAGGGCGCTAAATTAAAATAATTTAAAAAATTAATATTATAGATATATAAATGATAAACAAAAATATTCAATTCAATACGAACATGAAAAAATTAAGAAACAAGAATATGATAATTAAAATTAATATAAGTCAATGTTAAACAAAACATACTAATGGATCATTCCAAGTTTCCAACAATACCAATACCAATACCGAAATGTTCAATTAAAAGTAGGCTAGTCTTAAACCTATTCAATAGAATCAATATCATAACTACATCTATCACAACTTCATAAGTATTAACCATGAACCAACCAAGACCCTTCAATATTACATCATATTATCATATATCTATCATCTTAGAGAAATCTAACACTCAAACACTAAAGTGAATAAAGATGCATCAACTTGTACAATAATAGCAAGTAGTCAATCAACCAAAATAATAGCAAAAACTACATCCTATATCTATCATTTTTTCAACGTCTTTGAATCAAATGAAACATAATAATATATTTTAATCAAATAAAATTAGGATTTGAAAGAAGAAGTAGAAGGGATATATATATATATATATATATATATATATATATATATATATACCCCCTTTGCGTATCCAAATAGCATCCACGAGTATCCCGACATATCCGAGGGTATCCCCAGAGTATCCGATCTTTTTTTTCTTTTTTTTTTATATAAATAATTGATGGGATACATATCCGGTATGTATCCGGCGAGTATCCGGTGAGTATCCCACCAGATACGTATCCGGTACGAGATACGCATGATGAGGACATCGGTTCCAGACGATTTGGACATTTCTATCAGCGCAGGCGTCGTCTTCATCAGCTGTTTTATTCAGTTTAGGATTTTTATTTTATTACCATTTTTGTTTCCGGCAATTATAGCCATATGTGATCTTTTTGTATTTTTTAGATTTTGAGAATATTTTGGAGATGTGTTTCAAGATGTATTTGAGCCTATTTAAAGGCCTTGAGATAAATGAGAAAGCATGTCATTCTTGATTAAAAAAACTGTGTTGAGTTTTTGCTCTTCCTTTCTCTCCTTTGTGTGATACAATTGAGATCCAAAAATTATAATGATGAGGACATCAGTTCCAGACGATTTGGGCGTTTCTATCAGCGCAGGCGTCGTCTTCATCAGCTGTTTTATTCAGTTTAGGATTTTTATTTTATTACCATTTTTGTTTCTGGCAATTATAGCCATATGTAATCTTTTTGTATTTTTTAGATTTTGAGAATATTTTGGAGATGTGTTTCAAGATGTATTTGAGCCTATTTAAAGGCCTTGAGATGAATGAGAAAGCATGCCATTCTTGATTAAAAAAAATTGTGTTGAGTTTTTGCTCTTTCTCCCTCTCCTTTGTGTGATACAATTGAGATCCAAAAATTATTAGGGTTTGTGATAAATCCTAATACAATTTTAGGGTTAGTGATTAACTCTAAAATCTACCCCAAATTAACATCCTCAAATAAAACCAATTCCCAAAACCCTAATTTCCTAAATCCCTAATACAACCCTAATCACCAATTCCCTACACTACAGCCGCCGCCTCCTTCTTCTTCACCCTTCCTTCTTCTTTTCCCGAAACCCACCAAAACTCCAAACCGATCTCCACAAAGAACCCAACTCCCAACTACTCCCGAATCTCCTTCAACCTCCACAAACCCATCCCGCTCGTCGCCCCCAAATCCCATACCTCCGCCTTCGATGCCCTACCGTCACCACCTCACCGCGACCACACCCTCACCACAACTCCGTCAGCCCCCCCTCATCTTCTCCGTCTTCTCCCGACCACAATCCTCACCCGATCCGTCCGCAACCCATCTACCCAAACCCTAATCTCCACAAATCCTCAACAGCCTCGACAACGCTCCCAACTCTCCCTACCACCACCGTTGCCTTCGCCGCCGTCGCCAGCGCCGCCCCTTGCCATCGTCGACGTCGACCAGTGATGCCGCTGGCCATCGTGAATTTGCTCGTGGAGTTACTGTCTGTCATTGCTGTGTTGCTGTGATCTCAGTCGCTGCCCTACTCGATCTACGCAGTTTCTTCGCATTCGGTATACTCTTTCCACTAGTAATATTTGTGTTTTACTACCCTATTATCTAGCATATTATCTAATTTGCCTGTCGACCACAAAATACTGAGACTGAGTGATCTACATGCTAGATTAGAGTACGAATCGGTATTGAACTTTTTACTTGCTAAAACACGTAGGGATTTACTCATTGATTATAAGGTTGAATTATTAATTGGGACTGTTACACTTATTCAATTCTTGAAAATCCATCGAACCTGTTAACTGTAAAAAAATTTCAATTTAGATCTGCACTTTCATATTGGTAAAATTAACCCATTAAAATTCTTGGAAATTCTCTATTTTGGGGTTGGTTTTACATCAACGCATCCCCGGCAGAGTATCCGTGCTTCCTAGATGACACGACTATCAAATTAAAGCGTTTGTTCTTTGCAGGGGAAAGATTATATTAAATTTTAATATTGAAAAAAAATATGAATAAAGATGAGATCTAGGAAAAGAAGAATGGACAATTTGCTACTTGGTCTTTCATCTTTGTTTTAGTCATAAAATTTTCTTTTTTAAAAATTTAGTTACTCATTATACTATTTTTGAACTACAAGGCACAAATATGTGAAACCTGCCTAAATAGCATTACTAATAAGAGTGCTGCTCCATCGACCCCGGTCAAGGGGGTCGACTGGAGCAAAACTCTTGAAGAGTCATGCTCATGGCTGCTAGGACTATCAAAATGCTTTAAGATCCAGTCCTTTGGTCAAGGACCAAAGAAGCATGACTACTATTAAATTGCTTGTGAGCTTCATACTCTTCTCTCTTTACCGGTACAAAATTAGTCGATGAAACTGAAAGTACATATAGCGCTACTCTAGTGTAGTTTAATTAATGAGCATTTAGGCCCTACTATGATTCTCCATTTTTTATTTGAGAGAGATGTTGGGCCTAAATCTTTAATTATCACATGATTAAACCAAAAGGTTAGCAAATTAAGGTACTGAATAAAATTTACCAAAATTTAGTACTACTACATACCATTCTAAGTACTATATGGATCTGCCCCTGCTTGTTACATTCTCATCTGATTTATGTCTCATCAGGCTTCCTTACCTCTGCATTTCTGTCTATCCCCCCAAGCAATTAGTGCTTTGCTACAGTTATCGTCCTTGGAGTTAGATACCCAATTATCATTACTTACAACCTTAAAGAAAGAAATTTATAGCTTACAATGACACAAATTAAGATAACAATTTATTGTTATAGATATGATAGAGTCCATTTAAAAGTGTTAATAAAGAATTATCAAACAACATTAGAGTACAAGAGAAAATTGCTTACAAGGTTCATGTGTACATAGTCCTCGATCTTAGTATTTGCAAATAACCTGTTACAGCAAAATAGAGAACAATCATAAGACCAATGCAATCTGAAGTAATTAGATTTATATGCACTTGTGATACATAGGTTCACTAATTACCAACATATGCCTAAGAGACATGATAACCCGTGCATAGAGACTTCAAACAAGTAATGGAAATAGCGCTGGCGGCACTATTTTATAGTAATATAGATAATCTATAATATCAATAACTGAAAGAGAGAGAGCGAGGTGGAAAAGGAAAAAAAAATACTTTTCACATGCAATTTGAACGTGCTTGTCTTGTAACTTTCTGATGTCCTCAGCATACTGCTTAGAACTACCAGCAATATCAACAGAACCAAATAGAAATACATCCTTGTCTAACAACCTTTTCACAAGAGCAGGTACAACTCCTATACCATTTTCCTTCGCATCAATAACCAAACTTTTGAGCCTCTTCAACTCCCCTATTTGAAGCAACGTCAACAAAGATATTATAACCAAAACAAGAAAAAGTTTATTAAGGAAAACACAACCAACAACCAATAGTTTACTATTACAACAAAAGCACAACAAATAGGTACTTTATTTTGGCCTACTACTAATTTGTAGAAAATTCTAAAGATTTTTGATACTGCCAAATTTTTTACCAAGACAAGTAAATCTTGAAGCAAGGTTTGTAGGGCCGAGTCTCATCAAGACAATAAAGGCAATGGAGTCCAGAGTCCTCCTAATCTTCGCGACAAAGGAGCTTCTGAAACCATATGACCTGCATCCAAAGCTTAAACCCGCTGAAATCCCATAACAAAGAAATTTGCACCAATACACGACAGGAAATAAAACTTAGAAATTGACCAGGATTACTACAACGTACCAATGGCATAGGAAAATAGTGATTGCATAAAGAGGGCCGGATTTCTAGTGGGTCTGCCTTCATAAATTTAGGAGCACTTCCTAGCTACCCAAACCCTCTTCATGTCTGCCAGTGTAGTTAATTCCTCCTACAATCAGAATATAAAACCATTTTTGTTCCAATTAAACAATGAAGCTCTGATCCCATTAAAATTTTAACTAAAATATCTTCTAAATTACCTCTGTAAACGCATCTAGCAGCTCATCAATGTCCAATTTGAAAGGAGTAAGTTCCATCTCAACAAACCATGAACTCATCTACCGTGCTCAGATTAAAGACTAGAACACAAGAATCCAACGTAAATTTGACAGCAATACGTATGTACTCAAGTAGAATATAATTGATACATGAAGAACGAGATTTAGAATTGTAACCCTAGGAAAGGAACCACATCACATTTCTCATTCAAACAGCGTGTAGCAATACTAACATTTTAATTGGGCAATATATATATCAAGGCAGAATCCAATAGATCAAAACCACGACTAGAACCCACATAACATAACACCCTCGACAAGGTTCGATTGCCTACTCTAATAGACCAATAATAACTATCAATTTAGTTGTTTGCATCATACAAAGATAACATTTCTAGAAATTCACTTCGGCATTTTCACAAACAAATATTGTGTGACGAGTAAACTTGATTCAATTGCTTACCCATTTCCATCTAAAGTACAAATGCAAATAATTTAAGATGAAAGCTACAAGCTTTTAACCCTATTCACTTCACAAATTAATCGATGAAATTACCATAATAACAGAATCAAACTCAAAGCTCAAAATTTTCCAACAAGGTTATCTCAAATTCTCAAAAATCAAAGTCTTTAACATCCATGATGCAATTCTAATCACAACTAAAAATTCAAACTTTGAAGAAGGAGCCGTCAAAACCCACTAATTGAACAACAAAACCCTAAATGGAATTTTTTGGGTAGAAAAGGGGTCATTTTAGGTTGCGTTCGGCTCAGTTTAAAATTAGCTTCTCTTCTCCTTTAAAAGAAGAATTTGGGCCAAAAGCAACCTTTGAAAAGCTCTACACAAGGAGAAGTAGCTTAATTTTAGTAAAGAAAATGAGCTTTGATAGAGGCCCTCCAGAGAAACTTCTGGCTTCTCCTTCAAAACCTTATAACACAATTTTTTTCCTCTTCCCCTTCCTCGCTGAACAGCCGCCCCCGAACGCCGCGTCGCCGTCTCCCCTCGTCTCGCCGCCATCTCTCTCTCCTTTCTTCGCCGCCCTCCATTCTCCTGCCGTGCCTCCCCTCGCTGCCCCGCCACTTCCATCTCCGTTCTTCACCATCGAACGTCGTCGCGTCGCTGCCTCCCCTCGTCGTCCTGCCGCCTCTCTCTCCTTTCTTTGCCGTCGAACACCATCGCGCCGCCGCCTCTCCTTTCTTCGCCGTCAATAGCTTTTTTTTGAGCTTTAAATATCTTTATTAGTAATATAAAGATATTTTTGTAATTTGATAACTTATATTTTACTCTTAAATAAAATCAAAATCTTAAATTGAGTATAAAAGTAGCTTACAAATGATATCTTATGCCCAACAACTTCTAGCTTAAAAATAGCTTTGAAGTTTAAAAAAAAAAAACAGACTTTCCAAACAGCTTCAGCTTTTAACTTCAAAGCTCTACTTTCTGGCTTCTCATTCTAAAGTAGCTTTAAAGCCCAAAATAAGCTAGGCCATTTTTAGGGTTTTAAGAAATGAATTGGATCAAAACAAAATTTAGGGAAATCCTGGGAACTGAGACTAATTGATACTGGACATTAATCAAGAAATTGCACGAATTTTGATTGAAATTCGCTAATTTAGGATTCAATAATTTTACTAGAGATTGAAATTCACTTTCGTGTTTAAAACCCGAAAATTGAAATACCCATTTGGTCGAGGAAGAAGGCGGGACCGGAATGGTATTTATCGGAGAGAATGCAAGCACGTGAGTGACACGTGCGTTGATAGTGTGCTAATTTGAGTGAGTTCGTGGGCCAGTAATGAAACGGGCTGGGCCAGGCTATAATACATATCCACGTGAAGCGGGTGCGTTGTGATTGGGCCTTTAGGTTCTAAATCCAAAGGCTTATGTAAGAGAAGGCCCAACAGAGCCCACACATAGGGGTATTGAAAATCACCAAATACATGATGTTGTCACTATGATGCAATTTATTTATGTTACTCATGTGTGTGTAACTCCCTGATCCGTCTATATGTATTTCTTACTGTAATACCCTAAACTTTCATTCTAATAAGAATATTGATTTTTCATGTGTTGTGCACGTGCAAATTTCATGTGTATATTATTTATTTATTTTATATATAAAATTTCATTTTTAGTATGAATAATTATTTTTTCCTTTCCTTTATTTTTCTAAAAGCCTATTTCTAAAGCCTAAAACACTATTTTATTTGTTTGAGCCCACTTTAATAAATTATTAATTTATTGTCTTGGCCCACAAACCTAAGCCCACTGATTATGAAGCCCACAAATTTAATAAATCAATTAAATATTCACACTTGTCATGTAGAGACAAATGATGAACATTTTGATTAATTAAATTGTACAAACTTCTAAATAGGGGTACTAGGTTGCACGTGCAATGCACGTAGTGTGCAATGCACACTCTTTGGGGCCATGATATGCTAGGAGAGATGGAGAGTGTGGGTGTGTGTGCATGGGTGGTTACTTTGTGCATGGGTAGTTGCTACAACTTCCTTTCCTATCCTAGCCCTCCATTCTATAACTATCCAACCAATCCTAGTCCTCCAATCTATTCTAAAATTAGTATAAATACCCCCCTCTCCCTTCATACTTGTTTTCTACATTAATAATCTATTGAAAGAAGAGAACATTATATAGGAGATATATATTAGTGTGTGAGTGTGAGTGTATGTGTGTACCCCCATTGGAGGCCGGCCATTCTCTACTTGGAGCTCTCGGTTTTTGGCAAGGAGCAAGGGAAGGAGTTCGTTGCACCGCGATCTAGGAGGAGGATGCACTCTCTCGCATTCTAGGAGGCTCTAGGGGATTTTCTTAATTGGTTTTCTTCAAAAGATGAGTGTTTCTCATGACTTCTAGAGTAGAAATCATGCTAGAAAATGAAATTGAATTGTTATTATAAGCTACTAGTTGAAATGAAATGCATGCTCGCCTAATTAGAAAATGTGTGTTGTTTGATTACTAAATTTATTAACTATGAGTAAAAGTAGCTGGAGTCTTTGGACTCTATCCGTTTCATCAAAAAAAACTATGAGTAAAAGTATATGTTCTCATTGTTATAAACATTAGAATGCATGTTGATTATGTTTAAATTGCAATTATGTGAAATTCGCTAGTAAGAAGTTGAACCATGCTTATTGATTAAAAAAATGCCAAAGTAGAATAGTGTGTTAAAGTTGAATTGATTGAATTGATTGTTAATAGATGTAATGAAATTTCCTATTGCGATATTTATCATGTGAAAGATTTGAATAAATGAAAAAGAATGTCCTTTTGCATACGAATAAATGAATGTATTATGTGTAGACTAATTAATAAAAATGGAAGTTTTTACTCACTTATAAAGTTAATTTTTGTGCTCTAAAAATATTTTAGCTATCAATGTGTAAGCAAGCATCATAGTAGTAAATTATGAGTGAAATCATCTTTAATTATGAACAATTACATATTAGTTTTCAAATGTCAAAATAGTGTTCATAAAATGCAAATTAAGGCTAAATACATGTTTTAAAAGAGGGAAAAATACCTTTAAATATACTGGCTATTGTTAAATTAAATGTATTTTATTTCTGGACATTTTTGTTTTCAAAAGAGGAGAAAAAGAGACAAACTCGTTTTTGAGAAATTTTTTAAGTATAGCTTGAACAGAGAATTAAGATCAAAACTTATTTTTTATACCTTCCAATCGATATGTTCACTTAGACCAACTGGTCGAAAGAGACTTAGGTTTGCTACAGTAGTCGGAGGTCTCGAGTTCAATACCTCGAAGTTGCGTTTTATTTTGTTGTTTTGTTAAAAAATTCCAAATTGCCGAGAACAGAACACATAGGGTTTATAATCCCTAGTTAAATCGATGGGCAGCTGTGGCGCTTTGGTCTTGTGCGCTATCTGCCTCACCGCTGGTTGCTGGTTTGAATCTTGGTGGGTTTGGAGTTTAGAAAAAAAAAATATTTTTTTTTGAGATTTTGAATTAAAATGGACTTTTAAAATAGAATTAAAATCAGAAAAATTATGGATTAAATTCTGAAAAATTATTGAAACTTATTAGGAAATATTTATACAACTTTTGAAGAAGTGTGAATAAGAAATTGGGGTTTTTGCAATAAAAGGACTCATTTTTTTGAAATTGAATTACTTTTTAAACAAAGAAAAATAAATGAAGATTTTGGGTTATGAAAGAGGAATTTTTGAAAGTCGTGACGCGTGTGATTAAATGGAATTATAAAAATGTGTTTGTAGTAAGATTTGATATGTGAATAATAGATGTGTGGAACACATAAATTATTGGTGATTATTAATTGAAATTGACTCTTGTATAGGGATTGCACGTGAAATTGAATTATAGATTGTGATGAATTATGAAAGATATGAATACATGAGTACAATGCTTTTGAAACATGAACTATGATTAATCATCAAATGATCTTATGAGTATGACATTATAATTATGAGTTGAAATTGAGAATAAGGGTATAGCCAAGCCTTATATCGGCAAAGAAAGAATTGTGAAATGAGAAGACCAAGGTTGGGTCATGTGAAATTAAATGAATAAGACCAGTATAGTGGAAGTGCTACATTCTAAGAGATTGATTTTATTCATGATTCAATTAAATTAAGGACTAGATACATAGTGAAGACGTGTTGAAAGTAAGAGAAAAACATTGAGTATGAGGGCCATTGGATTGGCGGCGTGAGAGTATTCACAGGATGTCCCATGATGAGTCATGATAGGACGTGGATACTGCTCTAGAGTACCGTCCCGGTGGCGATGCTCGTGGGGTGTTTGACGACTGCGAGTGGTGTCATGTCTATGGTAGGAGCTGAATTACCACAGGATGCCTGTGTGATAAGTCATGTGTCAGTGCGTTGGGATTCCCTCCAGGGCACCTAGACATGAGTTCGTAGGTCAGAAAACATCTAGGATACTTAGATTAAGTCGTGGCGAGGGATTGAACTCTACAAGTTGAAGAACGGTTAAGGGCTTGCCCTCGAACCTATGTAGTATGGGCTGCATAGACTCTGAACAAATGCGCATTAGTGTCATATAATATAAAAAAATTGCATTAAGGACTAAGTGCACATTCACAACACGACATCAACAGGGTAGTCCCTTTAGGTTTGTTTGTGACAAGTTTGTATTTGTTAAGAAATGAGAATCGTTATACTATTTCCGGCATAGAGAGGATGGCCGTGTATAATATTTCGTCAGTTGAATGAACTGATGTGCCCACAGTTTTATATGCAGGGTAAAGATGATTGACACAATTGAAGTATGCATGCTGCACAAGACTATTTTAAATGTTGTTTCATGTAATTTATTGTAATATTGCTTCCGCTGTGATAATGTACAAGTGTAATGTAACTCTGATAAAAGAAAAGTTTTTATTTCCTTGTAAAATTGTACGAAAGAAGTGTAAAGATCCCATGGAACTCTTATTCAGTTGTATTTTGGAATTTGGGGTATTACACTTACGTATATTTTTATTTCGATTATCTACCGTATTTCTAATTATCTTTGACTCATTTGTATGCATTACATTTTCTTTAGTTAATTGTTGATTCATGTGGAGATTCAAATTCTCAGCTCATTCTTTAGCCCACTCTATGAGCTCATTATAAATTATTTTTTGTGTTTTACTTTCAGCTTCTTCATCCTCCAAACAGCAAGCCCTTGCTTGTTGCCTCACCATACCCGAAACCCAACAAACTCCATTGCCAACTCCTTCAAACTCAAATAGCCCTCATCCCCGAACTCCCACTCCTTCCATCTCCACCGACCTCCATACAACCCGACTCTAACAACACCATCATTTTCTCTCGCAGCACCATCTCTAGCCACCACCCACTGCCTCCACCATCTCCTTGCTTCCATCAAACCGAACACCATCACAAACGGCAACCTCCATACATCTCGAACTTTTCCAAAGAGCCGCTGAACAACACCCATTGCTGCCCCATCCCCTCCTTAACCCGAACATCCAAACATCAACTCAAACTCCATTTCAACTCCAAACCCATCAGCCACACCTCTACCTTGCTGCCTCCTCATCATCTTCAACCTCATCAACATGATGTCTTCATCCTGAACCCTTGCTGCCGTTGTAACTGCGTGGTTGCTACCAATGTTGATGTGTTAATTGCCGATGTGTTGCCGTCGTCATTGCCGACTCTTGCGCCAAACCGTCTTCTCTTCATCTTCTCCCCGTCGTAAGAGGCAAGTGTTTCATTGAACTCCTAGCAAATAGTAACTTTCTTTTGTTGTTTTTCTCTATCAAATTATCATGTCGAAACCCAATTCGTATTCTCTTTCATGTCATATGAATTTACTAAACTCTTAAACCCTTGATTCGTTTCCCTATCAGTTACCTCATATTATGATGTTCGGAGAGGGCACTGTAAGACCTTGCATTCAAGATTATAATCACCAAGTTATACGAATACCTTGCTGTAGAATTATTTTAGAAAAAAATTGATGTTGACTAGTACATTTATCGCATATTAGAATTTTTAACTTAACATTATGAACCATAATTCTCTTAGAAATGTACTTGATATAAATCTTATTTTGTGATCGGGGTTTTAAAACAAAGTAATTGAATTTCTACCCTGTCTTCTGTTTGATTTTGTGCAGAGATTTGGACTCAGTCCCTGTAACCAAAATTAGAGTTTTATAGGTATATTTTGTATCCCTCTGAGTGTAGAATCCAAAATATCTTACAGTTTCACAAACAGACTTATAGGTTGAGAGATATTAAAGTTTTAGTGCTGTAACTTCTACTTTCCCATATTTTCTGTTGAGATGTATCGTCCTCGTAAACTGCTTGAAATAACGATTTATTGATGGAACTCTGATCTGAGACAAACATGAATATTAATACACATTGTTAGGAATTAGATTCTAAAATTTGAAAGACTTATTAAAGATTTTATAGTAGAATTATAAGCATGAGAAGTTAATCATATTTTGTTGCCTAAATATTATATCTGTAAAGAATTGACTGATAGGCATAACTAATGACCTTAGAATTGTATCGAGTGAGTAAGAGTTAGATTCGTATGAGAGTCTACTTTCTAGAACAGCTGACGGAACTGATTTTTCTAACTTGTAGTAGCGGGAAGTGAGTTTTAGTGCTCTTATGTATTGCTGTCCAGAATTGTATTTTGTGTTTTTGAACTATATATATATTGTCATTCGTGCTTAATAAATTAAATGATACAGTAGACTGATCGATTTCTCTTACATCATGCATTTGCATCTCCTTTTGATACTCTCATGTTTATCGTCTTGATACTATCGTCATATGCATCGTTATCGTCATAGTTATTGCTATTGTTTAGGATGGCAAAACTAAGTGTCACATGGAACAAAGTGTCACATAGAACTAAGTGTCACATCGAAGGTATTAGTGGGGGCCACATCTGGAATCTACGGGGCTACCTCTAGAGTCCAATATCCAAAGTAGGAACATGATAAAAGATTGACAAACCGGAATAATAAAGGGTACGACTTAGTAATGGACATTATAGAAGAGTGTACTCGGAAGATAACCTGTGTTTGCTGCAATATTGTTATCGATCATTGTTCATCATTTATTGTTTATCGTTATTCGAATACCATCATTGTTATTGAATGACCCGAGGACATAATCTTGTAGACTTCACCACTTAAGTCCAAACATTCACTTGATTGTTATGCACCCGAACCTGTGATATGAGACACAAGATTGCGTGCATTAGATATGTTAATAAAAAGCTGATAGACTTAAGATTGACACTAAGCATCGACACTTGCATTATTGATTATGAACTATTGTTCATCGACCATTGCACCATTTATTATCAACTATTGATCTTGCCACCGCCTGTTTTTTATTGACCACTGCATATCGATTGATTATACATCACATTTATATTCGTATTCATTTTCCTTACTTTCTTCTATACTATATTTTACTACTTGTTACTACTTGTTGTCTGAAGCTTGCTTTAAACCCCCCCCCCCCCCCCCACACACACACACACACAAATGATGTTTATGCAAGCATTCATGGTAAAATACCAGAGGGACTCGATGAGCAACCCGATCGTGATGGAATTGCTATAGTATCTTATTTCATTCCACTTGCTATTTTAACCAGTTATTTATAGCAAACTGGTTATCGTTTTATATTCATTTCAATACAATGTATTCCCAAATATTTTTTACTCGAAGTTTATGTATTTCTAGATGATGGTTATTTTAAAATTATTTTACTCAATTTCTTGTTAATGTGATTATTTTGTTGTCTGCGTGGATATGTTTTTATACTTGTTTATATTATATTTGTACAACTTATGAATGATGTGAGTTTGAGTATTTATAATATTCGCTGGGTCTTGGTTGCGTGCTAATAATTTCGTATTTTGCAAAGTGGAGTGTGACAATATATATAAAGCAATGCTCCATTTCAAACAGGTCCGTGCAAACGAGTATGCAAACCACTGAAGCCATTGTTGAAATTCAACAACGGTTTAGATTATAACCTAGGCCGTTGTTGGGACATTAAAGTATTGGTATCAGAGCATGCTTTAAGAGTAATAATAAACATGGCATAAAAATAAACCTAAGTATGGACATTAGCGCGTGAGTACCTAGGGGTGGACATTAGAGTGTGATTATCACATAGAATTAAAACATGATGTTTTGGGTTTGGGGTATGGTTGAGGTTTTGCCTTGGGGTGTTGATTGAATATGAATTGTGTTGTGATGCTCTAACTTTATCCTCATTTTTCAGTATTCAGTATAAGGGCAGGACCCAGGACCAGGAATGGTAATAATGGTGATGGGGCTGGGAGTTCCCATAGGGCTGGACTTGATCTTGTGACTGAGATTGCCACGGTGTATCAGACCTTGAACGCATTCATGGCAGCTAATATTGCACAGAATCAGAATCAGAATCAGGGAGCTGGACCAGTGTTTGTTAATGCTGATTCGATTAAGCAAGTTGAGTCCTTCAAGCGGATGAAGCCACCTATTTTTTAGGGGCAGTCTGATCCAAATGAGGCTGATGATTAGATTAGACAGATGGAGATGGTTTTAGAAGTCTTGGAAACCCCAACAGTCAATAAGGTGAAATTGGCTACAATGCAGTTAGAGAAGGATGTTGGCATCTAGTGGCAGTCAGTGAAGAGGACTTTTAGGGATCAGCAAGTGACTTGGGAGGCTTTTCTGGATGAATTCAGGGATCGTTTCTTTCCTTCGGATATTTAGGAGAAGAAGGCAACAAAATTCTTGAATCTGCAGTAAGGCAACATGTCAGTGCACGAATATGAGACTAAGTTCGCTCAGCTGTCAAGGTATGCACAAAAGCTGATTATTGATGAAGCAAAGAAGGCCAAGAAATTCGAGCAGGGCTTGATGCCTAATATGAGGTCAAGGATGATTCCTGTTGGGCATACGGCAGTTTGATAAGCTGGTCAGGAGTGCAGCTATGACAGAAGAATATATGGACCAGTTCCAGAAGAAGCAGGAGACCTGAAACAGGAACAAGAGACCAGCAGCTAGTCAGAGTGGGAAGAAGTTCCTAGTGAAGCAAGGGCAAGTTCAGTAGGCCAGAGCAGAAGGCACCTGCAACTCAAGAGGTGGCTTGTTACTATTGTAAGGAGGAAGGTCACTTTAGGTCAGCGTGTCCTAAACTGGCAAAGCAGACTTGTTTTCAGTGTGGACGAGCGAGGCATACTAAGCTGTTATGCCCGCAGTTGAGGAAAGATGGTTCAGGTGAAGGCAAATTTTAGAGGCAAGGGCGAGTGTTCACATTAACTGAGGAGGGTGCGGGTAACTCAAAGGATGTGATTCAGGGTATGCAAGAATTTTAAATTTTATTTATTCGATGTATTAAGTAAAACTTTGTTTGAGAATAAATTAGAGATTTGAGTATCATTCTTCCTGTAACAAGATTTGTTTTGGTTAATGGAATAAATGCAAAAGTTTTATTTGATATTGGTTCTTCGCATACATTGTGTCACCCAATTTTTCAAAAGCTTTAGGTGTGGAACCTAAGGTGTTTCCAGGCAGAGTCTTGACGGTGGCAACACCATCATGAGAAGAGTTGATTGCTGATCGATATTATGAAGGCTGTGATGTCGAGATTGGTAGAAGATTATTTGGCATTGATCTTATTGAGCTGCAAGTTCTAGGTGCGGATGTGATGTGGGCATTGATTGGATGGCAATATATGATGCCACAATTGAATGCAAGAAGAAAGAGGTATTGGTGAAGGCACCAGGTGGTGCCGCAGTGACTTTTCAGGGGAAGATGAAGGACCCGAAAATGGCTGCAATGGTATCTAAGTTGATGATTCCAGATGAAGTTAGAGGCATTCCAGTTGTCAAGGATTTTCCTACAGTGTTCTTGGAGGATTTACCAGGATTGCCGCCACAGCGAAATGGCAGTTTTGTATTAATGTTCAGCCGGGGAGTGCTCCGATTTTTATGGCTTTGTACAGAACGGCACCTGTAGAGCAAGATGAAGTTAAGAAGCAGATTGAGGAATTGCTGAGTAAGGGTTTCATCAGGCTGAGTTCTTCACCGTGGGGTGCGCCAATGTTGTTGGTGAAGAAGAAGGATAAGTCAATGAGGATGTGCAATGACTATTGGGAGTTGAATAGAGTAACTATTCAAAACAAGTATTCGCATCTACGGATTGATGATCTGTTTGATAGGCTTCAAGGAGCAGTTGTGTTTTCGAAGATTGATTTGAGACCAGGGTATCATCAGGTTCGAGTCAAGGAAGAAAATGTGAGTAAAACAGCTTTCAGGAATCATCATGGACTCTATGAATTTTTGGTAATGCCATTCGGAGTGACGGATGCACCGGTAGTATTCATGGATATGATGAATCGGATACTGCGGCCATTTATTGATTCCTTCGTGGTGGTTTTCATTGATGATATTTTGGTGTATTCGAAGTTGGAGAAAGAGCATTTCATGCATTTGGCAGAGGTATTGAAGAAGTTACAGGAGCATAACTTGTATGCCAAGCTATCGAAGTATGAGTTTTGGAAGTTTGAGGTAGCTTTTCTTGGTCATATCCTTTCTAAGGAGGGAGTGGCCACAGATTGCAGTCCCTTTGACAGGGTTGACTCAGAAGAATGTGGCATTCACATGGACTGATAAGTGTGAGGCAAGTTTCCTTGAGCTAAAGGAGAGGTTGACAACTACGCCTATCTTAGCTTTGCCGCAGGCTGGAATGGATTATGATATCTTCAGTGATGTATCTCTCAGAGGTTTGGGGTGTGTCTTGATGCATGAAGACAAGGTTACTGCCTATGGTTCGAGGCAGTTGCGTCCGCATAAGAAGAATTATCTGACGCATGATCTGAAGTTAGCAGCTATTATCTTTGCCTTGAAGCAGTGGAGACATTATGTATATGGTGAGAAGGTCAACATATATACCGACCAGAAGAGCCTGAAGTACATTTATCAACAGAAAGATCTAAATCTTCGGCAGAGAAGGTGGTTGGAAGTATTGGAAGACATTCGTCCTGAGATCAAGTATAATTCAGGCAAGGCGAATGTGGTGGCCGACGGGCTTAGTCAGAAGAGCAGTTTGTCGAGTTTGATTACTACCCAGAGTGAGTTGGCAGCAGAGATTGATCAGACGGGTATCGAGGTAGTACTGCAGGGTTTGGGAGCATCTTTGGCTCAGTTGAGGCTGCAGCCTTCTTTGAGAAAGCAGATTGTGGAAGGTCAGAAAGCAGATGCAGGGATTCAGAAGATGTTGCAATAGGTTTCTGATGGCAATTTGTCAGAGTTCCGTGTCCAAGATGGAGTTTTATAGATGGGTGAGAGGTTATGTGTTTCGAAGAATGCAGATTTAAGAGAGAGAATCTTGCGGGAAGCACATAGTATTTTGTTGTCAGTACATCCTGGAGGCACAAAGATGTACAAGGACATCAAACGGCACTTTCAGTGGCCTAATATGAAAAGGGATGTGGCAGATTTTGTGGCAAGGTGTCTGACTTGTCAGCAGATCAAAGCAGAGAATCAGAAACCTGGAGGTTTTTTGCAGCCATTGCCTATTCTGGAATGGAAGTGGGAGAATATCAGCATGGATTTCATCACAAGGTTGCCGAGGAGTCCGAAGGGCAATGAGTCGATTTGGGTTACTGTGGACCATTTGACCAAGTCAGCTCACTTTTTATCCATGAAGATTACTTGATCTTTGGAGAAATTGGCAGAGTTGTACATTAATGAGATTGTGAGACTTCATGGGGTTCCTGTGTCGATTGTTTCTGACAGAGATGCGAGGTTCACATCAAGATTTTGGAAGAGTTTGCAAGCAGCTTTGGGTACCAGAACCGATTTCAGTACTACTTTTCATATACAAACTAATGGCCAGACTGAGAGGGTGAATCGGGTATTGGAAGATATGTTGAGGGCTTGTGCTATGGACTTTGGTGGCAGTTGGGAGAGGTACTTGGCATTGGTTCAGTTTGATTATAACAACAGTTACCATGAAAGTATTGGGATGGCTCCGTATAAAGCTCTGTATGGGAGGAAGTGTAGGACACCTGTTTGTTGGTATGGAGTTGGCGAGAGGCAGATGTTTGGGCTTGAGATTGTGCAACAAACATCGGAGAAGATCGAGTTTGTGACGCCCCGATTTTCATACACTGGGAAACTATGACATTAGCCAGAATCTTTTCCTTCAATTAGGCACAATACACAGAAAAACAGAAAAATTTAAAACTTTTTATTCAACGCAAATGTATTACAAGTCCGAATATTATAAAACGGCAATACAATACATCAGTGTTACAATAATACCTTTACAAGGCCAAGTGTTACAAACCTTCCATTAATTTACATCAGAGTATAATGAATAATAAATAACACTTGGTACTTCACTTGGATGCTTCTCAACAATTAATAAGTTTACAATTGAAACAATGGTAACCAACATATATTACAACTGAAATAGAATCAACACTTTGCTTCTCTTGCCTTGAGTCCTCCTGAATCCTGTACCTGTAGTTTTGCAATCCAATACCTATTGAAGTAGGAACATCAGTACATATACTAACGCTTTAAGGCTGATGACTAGCAGCAATTCTCAACTTTAAACAAACAGATTGATGAAAAGAGAAAAGTGTATATATAATTGATGTGTTTGTGTTTGCTATGACTTAGACTCTAATGCAAGATTAACCAATGCAATGATGAACTTATTCTAATGCAAGCAAGTCTCTGGAACAGTATGCAGCCCATACTACATACGTCCTTAACAAGCCGTTTCATCATATATAGGGATTTGAACCCGTGCCATGAATTCTACTCTTGTACTTAACCTGTTTCTGAAGATACATCGTGACTGATGAGGTTGCCCTAAAACGATTTAATCTTGCCATTCGCAGTCATATAGTGGTGTCACCGTTTGCCACTATTGCCCGATGTACCAGACCTCACTCAAAAACCTGACGAACCCTCGGAGTTAACTACAACACAGGTTAGCTGGAAGCATCCCCTGTGGCCCCCTAGCTTATAGACCGTAGTCTATGATGTGTTCACCTTTCCTGATATAGAACATGACGAAGTTCCGGGGGTCTATCCCTTAGCTCCGACAGGAAGCTTCCCGCCCTTATCATGGCACTTCAGAAATTAACAGATGAGATATGGATCCTGTGCTCCCAGCTCGTGATAAGGCACAGACCGTATCCCTTTGACAAGAAGGGTACAACCAATAACACCATCTAGTGTTGGCCTATAGAATAGGTCGGATCATAAGGTATTACCCTTAATACCAACTCTTTCCCTTCGGCGAAATGATAATAAATAAAGGTTAAGTAGTAATAGCCATAAGTTACTACCCTAACAATGTCACTAACCCTAAACAATCTAAGGGATGACAACAGTACTAGCACAACATGCTTGATCTTAAGTTAGACTTCGCAAGATAACTCTACTAGGTGCTCAACCTAGACTTACCAGAATCTCTAAGGATCCTGTTTATAGCCTATCGATCCAATACCCTGGTAATACGAACATATTTGCATGCTACTACCCTGAACTTGGATTCCGTCTACACTCCGACCCACGATCAACCTACACCAGTTAAGATCTGACAGTGCACGAGGTGTGACTCGTCCACAATCCATGAGGAGTAAAATAAATAAACATCTTGATGGTCTATGGCTCCTAGGGAAATATATCACCCTAGACAAGCACAATAACTGCGTACTAGCTAATAAGCTACATACGAGCAAACCAACTTACATACGAGCCGACTGGCTATGTATGCGACAACAATTTGCTAACAATTAGCGTGAACTATTTCCCAACATAAACATGCTACTTATGAACACAAGGAACACTTATTACTCATAATCAAGTGTATGATTCAAACTACTAACAAAACTTGATCTTTTATTTGTGAAAGCAACATAAAAGTTTTCTAAAATCATAGAAGCAATTAAACATGCTACTCTTATCAGAATTCAACAAAATTAGACTTTTTAGAAAGATGAGAACATCTACTACAACTCACTAGTTGAAAACCTTCTCAGATTCAATCAATAAGAGCTAGAAAAACCTCGAACAACCTAAACAGTGATCTTCAGCCAAAAAGGCTAGCTGCTGTGACTTGTAAAGGTCATAACTTCTACTCCGCTTATCAAAATCTAACAAAATATGATATTTTTGAAAGGTGAGAACCTCTACTATAACTCTCTAGTTGATAACCTTCTCAGATTCAGTCAATAAGAGGTACAAAAACTTCAAACAATCTAAACAGTGAAGCTTTAGCCAAAAGGTTAGCTGTTGTGACTTGTAAAGGTCATAACTCATACTCCGCTTATCAGAATCTAACAAAATAGGATATTTTTTTAAGGTGAGAACATCTAATATAACTCTCTAGTTAACAACTTTCTCAGATTCCGTATGGAACTCAAAATCCAGCTCTTTAATTCAAAGAACAAAAAAGACAACAAAAGGCTGAAACTTGTAAAGCTTATAACTTTTGCTATACTTTTCGGAATCTAACAAAATTTGACTTTTAGGAAAGCTCAGAACAACTACTAAAACATCCTGGTTAACAACTTTTTCAGATTACTTATGGAATTCAAATCCCTGCTCATTGAACAAAATTCAAGAATAACAAAAGACAGCACAAAACTGAAACTTGTAAAGGTCATAGCCAGTGCTATACTTGTCGGAATCTAAAAAAATTAGAATTTTTGGAAAGCTAAGAACATATATTACAACTTCCTATTTAACAACTTTCTCAGATTCCTTATGGAATTCACATCCCTGCTCTTTGAATAAAATTCAAGAACAACAAAAGACAGCACAAAGCTGAAACTTGTAAAGGTCCTAGCCAGTGCTACACTTGTCGGAATATAACAAAATTGGACTTTTTGGAAAGCTAAGAACATCTACTACAACTTCCTAGTTATAACTTTCTCAGATTCCTTATGGAATTCAAATCCCTGCTCTTGGAACAAAATTAAAGAACAACAAAAGACAGTACAAAGCTGAAACTTGTAAAGCTTACAACTTTTGTTATACTTGTCGGAATCTAACAAAATTGGATATTTTGGAAAGGAGAGAAAATCTAATACAACTTTCTAGTTGACCATTTTTTCAGATTTCTTATGGAACTCAAAATCCAGCTCCTTGAACACAATTAAAGAACAACAAAAGATAGCACAAGCTAAAACATGTAAAGCACGTAACTTTTGCTATACTTGTTAGAATCTAAAAAAAAGGACTTTTTGGAAAGCTAAGAACATCTACTACAACTTCCTAGTTACCAACTTTCTCAGATTCCTTATGGAATTCACATCCCTGCTCTTCGAACAAAATTCAAGAACAACAAAAGACATCACAAAGCTGAAACTTGTAAAAGTCATAGCCAGTGCTATACTTGTCAGAATCTAACAAAATTGGACTTTTTGGAAAGCTAAGAACATCTACTACAACTTTCTACTTAATAACTTTCTTAGATTCCTTATGGAATTCAAATCTCTGCTCTAACAACAAAAGACAGTACAAAGCTGAAACTTGTAAAGGTCATAGCCAGTGCTATACTTGTCAGAGTCTAAAAAAATTGGACTTTTTGGAAAACTAAAATCATCTACTACAGCTTCCTAGTTAATAACTTTCTCAGATTCCTTATGGAATTCAAATCCCTGCTGTTTGAACAAAATTAAAGAACACAAAAGTCAGCACAAAGCTGAAACTTATAAAGGTCATAGCCAGTGCTATACTTGTCGAAATCTTAAAAAATAGGACTTTTTGGAAAGCTAAGAACATCTAACACAACTTCCTAGTTAACAACTTTTTTAGATTCCTTATGGAATTCAAATCCCTGCTCTTTGAACAAAATTCAAGAATAACAAAAGACAGCACAAAGCTGAAACTTGTAAATCTCATAACTTTCGCTATACTTATCAGAATCTAACAAAGTTAGATATTTTGGACAGGGGAGAACATATACTATTCTAGTTGGCCATTTTTTCAGATTCCTTATGAAACTCAAAATCCAGCTCCTGGAACACAATTAAAGAACAACAAAAGATAGCACAAGCTGAAACTTGTAAAGCTCGTAACTTTTTCTATACTTGTCTGAATCTAACAAAATAGAACTTTTTGGAAAGCTAAGAAAATGTACTAAAAATTCCTAGTTAATAACTTTCTCAGATTCCTTATGTAATTCAAATCCCTACTCTTTGAACAAATTCAAGAACAACAAACGACATCATAAAGCTGCAACTTGTAAATGTCATAACCAGTGCTATACTTATCGAAATCTAATAAGATTGGACGTTTTGGAAAGCTAAAAACATCTAATAAAATTCATAGTTAACAACTTTCTCAGATTCCTTATGGAACTCAAATTCCTGCTTTTTGAACAAAATTCAAGAACAACAAAAGACAACACAAAGCTGAAACTTGTAAAGCTAACAACTTTTGCTATACTTGTCGGAATCTAACAAAATTGGATATTTTAGAAAGGGGAGAACATCTACTACAACTTTCTATTTGACCCTTTTTTCAGATTCCTTATGGAACTCAAAATCCAGCTCCTTGAACACAATTAAAGAACAACAAAAGACAACACAAGCTGAAACTTGTAAAGCTCGTAACTTTTGCTGTACTTGTCGAAATCTAACAAAATAGGACTTTTTGGAAATCTAAGAACATCTACTAAAACTTCCTAGTTAACAACTTTCTCAGATTCCTTATGGAATTTAAATCTCTGCTCTTTGAACAAAATTCAAGAACAACAAACAACAGCACAAAGTTGAAACTTGTAAAGCTCACAATATTTGCTATACTTGTCGGAATCTAACAAAATTGAAAATTTTAGAAAGTGGAGAACATCTACTACAACTTTCTAGTTGACCATTTTTTCATATTCCTTATGGAACTCAAAATCCAGCTCCTTGAACACAATTAAAGAACAACAAAAGACAGCACAAGCTGAAACTTGTAAAGCTCGTAACTTTTTCTATACTTGTCGGAATCTAACAAAATAGGACTTTTTTGAAAGGTAAGAACATCTACTACAACTTCCTAGTTAACAACTTTCTCAGATTCCTTATGGAATTCAAATCCTTGCTCTTTGAACATATTTTAAGAACAACAAAAAGGACAACAAAAGCTGAAACTTATAAAGCTCACAACTTTTGCTATACTTATCGGAATCTAACAAAATTGGGCATTTTGAAAAGGGAAAAACATATACTACAACTTTCTAGTTAATCACTTTTTCAGATTCCATATAGAGCTCAAAATCCAGCTCTTTGAACACATGCAAAAATTAACCCAAACAGCATTTTGCTTAAAAGCTCGCTATTTTGGGGGAAAAGTTTGTTTGACCTATCAAATTAACCCCAAAAAATTAAAAAAAATTAGAACATGATAGTAACACATATATAAACCTATCAAATTAATTTGGAGTCAAAATTTCAACTTTAGCATAAATAATTAATCCTAATCATCAAAACTACATACTAGTTTAAGAGATTCATTCTTTAGCGTTTTTATGTGTGTTCTACCACGTCAATCTTGTATGCCTTTTATTCTAGTCCATAAACATTCATATGCACATGATTTAGTCCAAGTTTTTAACATCATACAATAAAAGAGAAACAAAAATTAACATAACAAGAAGAGAGAAACCCCCACCCAAAATCGTTTTGGAAGAACTTGCTTGCTTTCTTCTCATCCTTGTCCTTACTCCTCCTCTCAAGAACAACCCCTAAATGAACCCTCTCTTCTCTTTGATTTGATCTCTCTTTCTTTTCTTTTCTTCTCAATTTTTTCTTTCTTTCTAAAATTAAAACAAAACAGCTAGAAGAAGGGGAATGAAATGAGATGAAAAATGAGAACAAAATGAAGTGGGCTTTGTGTTTGGCCGGCCAAGGGGTGGGGCAGGGGTTTTATAGGAGAAGGGGGAGTGAATTTGTGGTTGAGAAGAGAGACAAGTGTTCTCATTCTCATGGTTCAACAATTTGATGTTCAATTTGCAAATTAATATTGCAATCAAACCCTAATCCAATCCTAACCCTTCATTTGATCATGATGGATAAAAAATAAATGGTATTTTCCAAAAAATCACATACTACATGATTTCGTAAAAACATACGAAATCGATACAGTACATATACGTACATATATTTGTCTATACAGATAATTTTTATTCATCAAACTCAAACAATATTTACAAAAACAATTTGATTTCGAGAATAAAAGTAAAATAACAATAAAATAATTTTATTACCGGCTCGGAAGATTTCTGTACCAATTTGATACAATACAGATGTATACAGACTGGTATATATATATATATATATATATATAATGTTTATTAACAAAACCGGGTAATATCCATCAAAAATATTTCAATTCTGAAATAAAAATAAAATAATAATAAAATAATAATTTTTAATATTAGCCCGGGATATTACAGATATTTTATCAAAAATGCATTTTACAGAATTTTGTACAAGTGCACAAAATCGATACAATACATATATATATACTTACTAGTATATATATGTAACGCCCCGAATCCCAAATACACTGAATTCGAGATGTTCTACAGGATCTTTTCACTTTCTTCAGTACAATTTTACAAGGAATTTAAACTTTTCACTTTACATCAGAGTTACATCATATTACACTTTTCATCTGCACAGCAGAAGTAAAAATATACAACATTTACATAAATATACAACAACATGGTAAAATCTTTATGCATCCATTCATCTTTAACATGTAATTTATCCTGCATACAAAACTGTGGGTACGTCAGTTTATTCAACCGACGATAATTATACATGGTCATCCTCTCTATGCCAGAAACAGTATAACGAATCTCATTTCTTAACAGATCATAAACTTATTCACATAACAATTAAAGTAAGGGGAAAAATCTTAATGATGTCGTGTCGTGATCGTGCACTTAATCCTTAATGCAATTACTTAATTTACATGACACTAATGCGCACTTGTTCGGATTCTATGCATCCCATACTACATAGGTCCGAGGGCAAGCCTCTTAACCGTTCTTCATTTTTGCAGGGTTCAATCCCTCGCCATGACTTACTCTACTTCTGTAATTACAGTGAGTATCCTAGATGATCTATGAGTACAAGCACGTATCCTGGACCCTGGAGGGGAACCCCACGCCATGTCTTGACTCATCAAGCATGCATTCTGTGGCAATTCAGCCTCCTCCCTGAACACGATCCTCTTACAGTCACCAAACATCCCACAAGCGTGGCTAAAGTCTGATCATTCTGAGTTGTGCTCACGCCATGTCTTGACTCATCAAGCATGCATTCTGTGGCTCACACACCCGCACCGTAAACTCTAGTTCTCATACTTATGTTTTCTCTCACTTTCATCACATCTTCACTATGTACTAAAATCATTAGAATCATGAATAAAAATCAAAGCTCTAGAGTTAGCCTCTCCACCAAACCGGACTTATCATTTCATTTATACATGACCAACCTTGGTCTTTCAATTCTCATTTCATTTCATTTCCACTGCCGGGGGAGACTTAACTACTCTTTTGTTTAATTTCCAATTCACAATTTCCAATTTGAGCATTTCTAATTCATGAATTCATTGTTCATTGCCTCAGCATATCATATTCTTAACTTTTATATTCATGTAATTCCCAATCCAAAACTATGATTCATTCTCATGTAAATTTCTCAATTCAAACTATGATTCATTCTCATGTAAATTTCTCAATTCAAACTATGATTCATTGCATATAAATTCATACAGCAATAGAAAGAGTTCATTAACACCAATCATAAAGTTCAAAACTCTTAGCAGTAATCAAAATGAAATCTCAGACATATCAAAATCTACTCTGTACAGTCGACTTGAAAAAGACCAGTCGACTTATACAGTCAATACCAGTTCTTCATAAACACTCGGGAGAGTCGACTGCTACCCATGGCCAGTCGGCTGTTCCGCAGCTTTTCATGTTCAAAAATCATTCATATGACAGTCGACTGTTATCTCATTAGTCGTCTGTCCTGGGGGTTTTAACAGTACATTTCTATGTTCAGCTCAGTCGACTTGCTACTCGCATTAAGTCGACTGGACAGATTCATATTTCAATTTGAGGGATTATCTTTCTTACAGTTCTTACATGCACTTGCATCATGCTGTCTATTTACAGTCTACATACATTCATGTTCATAAACACAGAGTTTCTTACTGTTCCGTAACATCGCAACATGGAATTTCAAGTTACTAATATTGTCTTTTCTTCGAGAAAATGTTTTAAACATGCATTGCAGAGATGAAAATATAATCTCAAACCATTACACTAAAATAACACAATGGGAAGATACTTCATTTCATGAAACTACTGGATTACTCATAATTTAAGCAAAACATCAGTCGACTGTTCATATCACCAGTCGTCTGCACAGATCATTCTTAGTTTTGTTAATCATCACTAGTTCTTTTTCCACAGGCTCATGGCTCCTCATTCATGTATACCATGAAGAATATGAGTTTAGCCTTACTATTTCATTTTAATTGTACACATGTATGTCAACGAAAACCTTCTAAGAAAATATGTAACGGATGTCTCGTACCAGTCGACTTATCCATCGACAGTCGACTATACCGACCCAATCTCAATTTTTCTAATATCACTAGTTTCTTTCCACATGTTCATGTCCTCTCAGTCATATGCGACATAGAAGATACAAACTTGGCATTTCTGTTTCATTTTAGTCCATACACATATACGTCACGAAACTTTCTATCAAAATATGAGAATATATGTCTCGTACCAGACGACTCATCCAAAAAACAGTCGACTGTACAGACCCAATTCATTCTTATTTACAGTGTCATTATTTCGCCATTTGTCCTTCATGATTATCATCATAAACATACTCAGGCAAATTCTAATATGTTGAATTTACTTTTCAGAAACATGGTAACAAATATCATAATCATGGTATAATTCCTACATTAGAAGTCCTAAGAAACACCCACCTTATTTGACGAAGTAATCGAATCCAGCAAAAGCTCCTTACTGCAGTGGACGACTCCTTGCTCCTTGCTCCTTGTTCCACACCGAAGCCTTCAGAAATGCTGCTCGGCCTCCACAGAAAAGCACACACCACTCTCTCACAAAATACCTCTCTTACAATATGATTCTAGTGTAAAAGAAATAATGAATGAGAGGGGGTATTTATACACAAATTTGAGTAGATGGAGGGCTAGGATTTAGTAGATAGTTATGGGATCAAGGGCTAGGATGGACTAGGGAGTTGTGAAAACTACCCACACCTCACATAACTACCCATGACTCACCCCCATTTCTCTACTTCAAGTCCGGCCAAGATTAGTGCTCAATGCACGTGTATGTGAAATGCACGTGCATGCACAAATCACCCCTACAAGAACTTGTACATAAAATAATAAGTCTCTTTTAAAAGAAATGTTACACATACAAGTTGTAGAAAATAATAAAAGATTAATTTCATGGGCTTAAAATTAATTGGGCTAAAATAGTTATTTTGTAGAAGTAAATAAGTAAATTAACACTTGGGCTTTGGTAAAAATGCTTTATAGGAAACAATATTCTTATTCATCATGTTGAAAATAATAGTCAACATATTACACAAGCACACCATATATAAAAATAAATAATCTTTCATATATTTGAAAAATCAGGGTATTACAATATACACATATAATGATTATTTATTAAAACTAAGTAATTTCCATAAGAAATATTTTAATTTTAAAAATAATTATAATACAAATATAATATCCAACCGGGATATTACAGAGTTGATCCGCAAGAGATTGGTTGAAGCTCAGAGTCGGCAAAAGAGTTATGCACACACCCGGCAGAGAGACTTGGAGTTTGAGCCTGGGGATGCAATTTTCCTCAAGGTATCTCCAACCAAAGGAGTGATCAGGTTTGGTAAGAGATGCAAGTTGGTGCCAAGGTATATTGGGCCATACAAAATTTTGGGGCGGATTGGTAAGACGACACACAGATTGGTGCTATCAGAGAAGTTGGCACATGTGCATAATGTGTTTCATGTGTTGTTATTGAGGAAGTATGTGCCGGATCAGAGTCATCAGTTGGTGGAAGTGCCTGAAGGTCTACAGCTGAACTTGAGTTACAAGGAGCAGCCTGTAGAGATTGTTGATCGTAGGGAGAAAGTATTGAGGAATAAGGTGATACCTATGGTCAAGGTATTGTGGAGGAACTAGCAGTTTGAGGAAGCTACTTAGGAGCCGGAGGATCGCATGCAGAAAAAATTTTCTTAGCTTTTTGTATGATTGTATTCTTTTGTATGATTGTACTCTTTGAGTTAAGTTGTATTTCTTTTGTTAGATTACATTCTATTGTATAATTGTATTTATTAAACTCTATTTCCATCTATGAGATTTCATTCTCTTATGCTTATTTTGTTTGGACCCTACTAGTAGTAGTTCTGAGGACAGAACTATTCTAAGGAGGGAGTGATGTAATATCCTAGATTTTTAAATAATATTTTAAGATTAATAAATAAATTAAAATGATTTTTGGTGATTTAATAAATATTTTTCTGAAATTTATCTTTTTACACATACAAAATACGTGCAAATATTTTCTTGGGAAGTTTAAAGTCAAAAATTATTTTGGGAAAACTCATTATTTATTATTAGATATTATTTGTGAATTTTTTGGATTTTTCTGATAATTATTTGACATATTTGCAAATATTACCAAAAAGGGACTTTTGTGCAAAATTACCACTTGGAGTAAAAACTCCAGATTTTCAGATTTTTGGGCTGAGCATGATGCCTAGCCAACTCAAAGGTAAAGATTTCACTTTTTGTTTCAATAAATTTGTTTTATTTTGCAAGTTTTGATAAAGAAGGGTTTTTTTACAAAATTGTCACTTAGAGGGCAAGAAGTACAAATTTCGTTTTCTAAGTCTACAAACAAGTGCCGGCCAGATATTAGGGTGGTTAATCTTTCTTTAAATTTAAATTGAATTGGTTTATCTAATTTTCAAGTATAAGGATTTATATATGTAAAGATATATTTAAAAGAGATACTTTACAAATCTATTCAAAAACCCTAAAAACTCTAATTTCCGGCCTATTAAAGGTGATGTGCAGCCGTCTCTTTGATGCACTGCATAAAAGAATTTTTTTATTATTATTTTCTTGGAGTTTCGAAGCGAGGATCATGGTTTTCTTGCGAAAGGAAGGATTTTCTTATTTTCTTTATTATCTTCGGTTGATTCTTCAATAAGGTGAGTGACATATATTTATTTTTGTATTGTTCTAAGCATGTTGTATATGATAATTTGTGTATTAGAAATCATGTTAGGGATTGCATGAAGATATAATGAATTTTGATGGATGAATGAGTTAAAGATCAAATCTTTTCGTGAAAACCATACTATTGATGACTAAAACCCTATAAGAATGACTTGCGATTGTCAAGAACCTAATAGTTATCATCAGTATGTGGTCTTCCTCTATGTACTTGCTGTTTGAACATATAAGATGAAGGTATGTTGATTATTGCATAAAAGTGAACAAAACCCTAACTTTACTGTGTGTGAACACCTATACTCTGTTTTGATGCTTTGAAGAAGTAAAACTTGATTGTGTGTATGTCATGATTTGCTTTGTTCATGTGTAAACTGATGTTAACAGTTGTATGTGGGGTTAATGAATTATACGAGAGGTATTGGATCAACAAAGATCAAGTTTTGAATGTTAGAAAGAAGGGGTATATTTCGGGTCTTATGGTGTATGGCCGAAAAGTGAATTTTGTGACTTTTATGAAGTTTTCGATGGGTTTTTGAATTGTTCTGACACTGAGATTGGATCTAACTTTGCATTACTCCTAAAACATGATTTTATTGATTCATACTGATCTACATATGTATATATACACAGAACCCTATGATGTTGTTTTGAAGACTTTGCCGAAACTGATTTAGGTGTTTTCATGAAATCTTTAATTTAATCTAAGTTGTTTTGATACTGAATTTGTTTTGAACGTTATACTACTCCTATGTGATGTATTTTGACGCTATAACTGATACTTGAACACACCTATATTTAGATATGCATATTCATATCCTATTTTGAAGAATTTTGTCAAAATTGCTATTTTATTAATTTGATGTGGTTTTGATTTATTTTATAAATTCCTATATGTTATACAAGTTACTCTTGATCATCTCAGTAAATTGGTTTTTGCAAATTGTGATTTTTCAAAGCATAATTAGCGTAGCAGTCGAACCATGCACAACTTTCAAGACTGGTTGCATAGTAGCTGGCGGTCGACTGAGTAGTCGACCGACATTCAGTTTTTTTGGGTGAATTTCAACATGAGTCGACCGCCACTAATTTGCACTGTTTTGGCAGTCAACCGCACCTGCTGTTTTGGATTGTTTTATTGAGTTTTCTTTGTTTCTTTTGAACGATTATTTCTTCGAGCTTATGGATTATTGATCTACTGTTTTAGATGATATTTTGCTACAGATTACAGTATTTTACAGAGAGTATTATTTTGTTTATAATAAAAATTAAATTACTTTCCCATGAATTTATAAAGAGAGTTATATGTGATTTTCAAAGGAATTGATGTTTTGTGATATTCTACGACTTCAAAATATGATTTTCAGTTATTTAATGGATTTAGTATTTTATTTGAATTTTGGAATGTGTCTCGGAACTCGGCATCACAAATGGATTCGAGTACCATTCTGATAGGCTTTTACTTCCGATGTAGATAAAGACTCCATGCACGATGTGCGTAGCCTTAAGGGTAGTACCATCTGCGGTGAAAATCCCCTCACCATATCTCTGCCAGTATTTTCTTAGGACCAGTTTATTTATGAGTACATTATATAAATTTGGATTTGTTAGCTTTTAAGAAGATTTCTTAATATAAAAATAATGATACTGGGATTATGAGTTTTATTGAGAGTTCTGGTATTGATGGTTGAGTTGTGAGTCTTTAGAGACTGAGTGGGACCCTAATTACCGGCAGTTGAGATTTGTTGTTGTTCAGTTGAGTTAAGTCCGGTAGGGTACACCAACTCTAGAAGATTCATAATTAATTAAATATCTAATTAACTTAAAAGATAAGGACAGACACTAGATGGTGATATGATGAAATGAGAACATGGGTTATGGACCTCAGTATGGCTTGCGTGTGAGATAATCCCCAGAATAATCGAGGTGTGTGTCTTCGAAATTACCTGCAGTGTGGGATTGATCTCCGAAATTATCGGGGTCTAGGCGACACTCATGGGGTATTCATGTGATAAGGCGCCATAGCTTGCGGTGTAAGGTATTCTCGAAGATTCATAGGTGTGAGTGAAATAGTCTCCAGAATTATCTGTGGATAGAGATTGATCTCCAGAATTATCGAGGCATGGGCTAATACTCATAGTTTATCTAAACCTCGTAGTAGTCATCGTAGTAGGATTAGTTGCATAACGAGAGATTTAACCCTATCAAGTGGAGAACGTTAAGGGCTTGCACCGGATCTATGTAGAGTGAGGAACATAGATTCAACAAGTGTGCATTAGAGAGTCAGCATATAGCATTGGTGTTTTCTCGACTTGGTTTGATGCATGTTGTTTCCTGTTTTTCTACACTTGACATTTAGTCTAGTTTCACTTGACATTTTCATGTTTCATTTATTGTTATTTCATATTCTTTTCATTTATTCTTACTGTTGGCACATATTGTTTATGACTTTATCCCTTATGTTTTATCATGTTGTATTTTTTTTGATGTCACTCACACCGTTACGGCTGACCCTTGTAGTTTTGGGGGGTTAGGGTTATCTCTAGCCTCATGTTTTACAGATAGGTACCTATAGCTTTGGGATTTGGATGCAAGTATTAGAATGACGTTATGGCTTATGTAAATTTTAAAAGAATGTATTGTAAAAAGTGAGAATTTGTAATTCAAGGTGTTTGTTTTCCGCTGTGTTTTGTAAAGACTTATGTAATAAAAGTTGAAAAAAGTTTATCTGTGTTTTGGCTATATTTACTGTTACAATTGAGGTTGATGCTGGGAACTGTGTCACATATTTCTGAGATATTATATTGAAAATTCGGGGTGCTACAGACGACATCTCTCATCTACAAATACATCCGAAGGTAGAGCTCAACCCCACGAAGAAGGACATGCACAACTCCATGATAGTGCACAACCCCATGCTGAAGACAGTGGACATTCACATGTACGTGTGAGAGTCCAGGATAGTGTGTTACAAAGGGAAGGCCTAAAGGGAAGAGATTGAAGCCGATAAGAGAGCAACTTCATGGTAAAAAACCTAGAGGGTGCAAAACCTGTGGTTTGCACGTACTCGAACATGATTCAAGAAATTGTCCAACCCTAGTTGAGGGATTATATATTTCTTCCTTTTGTTAGCTTATATTGAAAATATTCAATCTTGTTTTGTATTTTGACGTGCATATATATACCATGTTGAGTAACTCAAACTAGTCATTTATTTTAGGTCAACCAATCCAGAAGAAGTTGTTCCAACTGATGAAGAGAGTTCCGATGATAATTTTGATGAACCGTTGTGAGGTAAAATTTTAATGGGGTGAAGTATTTGAAGTTTGTAGACTAACAATAATAATCTCTTTTTTGTTTGAATTTTATAAATCGTGCAGGTATTTATTGGAGGAAGCTCTCTTGTCTCTTGTTGCATCATATTCTTAATTAAAACTGTGTAAATATATTTATATGCAACCGGTTAAAGTTTGTGTCTAGGTTTTATATATATATATATATATATATATATATATATATATATATATATATATATATATATATATATATATATATATATATTTAATGATAATATATGTTTCAAACAAATGTGGATGGATGTGTGGATGTAGTGGGTTTTGATGATTATGTTTTTGTTGTTTTAGTTGATATTCATTATGTTTTTGTTTTTGTTGTTGATTGATGATTAGTAAAAAAAATTCTTGGTCTTAACAAGACGAGTATTGTGAAGGTTAAATGAGATTGGGTATGAAATTTATGAGAGTAACAGTTGAACATAAAATATTGTTGTAGCAGCTTATGCTGGTTTTGGCAGCCGTTTTTTTTTCTTTTTCTTCCTAAACCGTTGTTGGAACCAACGGCCTAAGGCTAAACAAGAAATACCATTTAATAATGGAGGGTTCAAGTCAGAGAGCAATGCAAAATATTCGAAAGTGGGATATACACTAAAGTCGTTGTTGGAAACAACGACCTAGGGTTACATAGGCCGTTGTCCCAAACAATGGATTAGGAACAAAAAATATAGTGAAGCAATTAACTCTACTATCTGATTTGTGGTGGGCATTTTTTTTATCAAAGATAGTCGTTATCTAAGACTCAATGTAGATCTACTTAGGACGTTGTCTCATAGACAACGTCGCTAAACAAGAAATTCCATTTAATATTGGAGGGTTCAAGTCAAAGAGCAATGCAAAATATTCGAAAGTGGGATATAAACTAAAGTCTTTGTTGGAAACAATGACCTAAGGTTACATAGGCAGTTGTCTTGAACAACGGCCTAAGATCAACAAATTTTCTCTTATGCTCTCTGACTTGAACTTGCCAATATTCTCGTAATACCATACTAACCTAAGCCGTTGTTCATAACAACAACCTACATTAAGGAGGGTTAGGGTTAGGGTTAGGGTAGGGTAAGGGATAGTGTGTACACAAACGATTCTATCTATCGGATAATACATTGGAACTTATTTGAACATAATATTATTAGGGAACGATAATAAAAGGTGGAGATCAGATGAATAGATTTAAGCATTCGTTAATTGAATATAGTTTAAATTTATTTTAAAACCATTCAACTATTTTTGTTTTTACGAAATTATGTTTAAGTTTTTTTCTATAAAATATTTAAAATATTTACCCTTAGTATTATCTTGTTCGTTTTTGCTGCTAAAAATGAAATTAATCAAATATAGAGACAAAAAGCAAGATTATGGATGTCTTTGGTGTAGAGTTCAAGAACTTCTATTCGTAGAGACAGAACAAGAAAGCTGTAAAAAGGGAGATGAGATGAAGGTAAAGATGAAGAATGAGAATTAACTTAGGCCGTTGTCTCCAACGACGATCAATGTTATACCTTAACAACATACAAATGGCTATCGTTCAAGTCAGAGAGCAAGGCTACTTAAACAAAAAAATTCATATCAACTGAAGCCGTTGTCTCCAACAATGACCTAGGTTATAGTAGGTCATTGTCCTGGACAACGACTTTGGTTGTTATAAAATAGGCATATCAAGTTAGAGAGCAATCCTTTTGTCTTCATTTTAGCATTGAGCTTAGGCCGTTGTGTGCAACAACGGCCTAGGTTAATGAAAAAGTAATAATAACTTTGGTAAGCCTAGGTCAGGTCAGAAAGCAAGACAACTTAAACAAAATAATACATATAAACTGAAGTCGTTGTCTCCAACGATGGCCTAGGTTATAGTAGGTCGTTGTCCTAGATAACGACTTTGGTTGTTTTAGAATAGGCATGTCAAGTCAGAGAGCAATCTTTATCTTGATTTTGGCATTGAGCTTAGGCCGTTGTATGCAACAACGACCTAAGTTAATGAAAAAATAATAATAATAACCTTGGTAAGCCTAGGTCAGATCAGAAAGCAAGGCAACTGGAAGAAAAATTTTAAGTCAATAGAAGTCGTTGTCTCAAACAACGGCCAAGGTTAATGAAAAAGAAAACAAAAAACAAAAACATCAGCAGCAGCTGAAGTTGCTACACTTGTATCCCATATATGCAACAATATCCACACAAGTAACTTTACTTCGCTGACAACAATTTGTACCAAGTTTTACATCAATAAGAGAAAAAATTTGTAAACTTAACTAAAAAAAAAAACATTAACATTTCCATTTTATACAATAATATCAAGTTTAACATTCAACACGAATCAAAAAACACTCAACCTACCCCCGTGTGTAGTGTTGTGGCGCTCACCTCTTTCGAATAGGTTGTCTCCGAGTACACCTAAATTGAGTTACTTGTGAAGGGCCGATATCTTCTTCTTGCACTTCTTGGTATTTTTCTTCGTCCTCTTCTTGATGCTTACCTTGCAGCACTTCTTTTTGTGGTGGAGGTTGGTGTAACCGTTGTTGCCCCACGAACTGGCCTATTAATCACGCTCTTACGGTGCTATGAACGTATGTTCGTATTTAAATAACTGGTCAGTTGTTCGCCATCTCCTACCTCTTCTAGTGAGCCCCGACATGAAGTGCACATCATCCGAGTGAAAGCTTTCATGTTTGTGGTGGTATTTCTCTTAAGTATCTTTGCACATTCCTTTGCAATATCCCATGTATTATCGATCTACAACAAAGATGAAAATATTGTAGCACAATTCCATGATGAAATCATCAATTTAAAAATAATTAATATGAATACCCAAAAAATTTATTCCAAACAAATTTGACTTACTAACAACCGATATGATGATGCATTTGGTTGGTACATGAATTGTGATGTAGAATACGCCGGTGGTGGTTCTCTCGCTCTCTCCAAAATTGGTACTTGAATGCCAACTGGTACTTCGGTCTTCGGAGATACGTACAAACGTGTTATTTTCTGGTACCAAGTCATGTACGTTATAATTGAAATGCAATCGTATGACTTGACATCATCAAATACCATTTCAAATATTCGCTCATTCCAAATTGCTACAACACCACGGTGGAAATCAGCCCCAGTCATGATTGGGCATACGACTAGTACCTCTAATGGTGTGTAACTCAATGTTGTACCGGTGACAAATGGAAATTTCCTGCTCCCGCCCAAATTGGTGAAGGAATCTATCTGGCCAATGATGCTCCACCGTACCAAAGTTGATGAGTGTCTTCAGTGTAAACCACAAATGCGAACTATCCGTACACACTAGTGGTATTCTTTCCACGCATTCGGGGGTATACGGCTTCCAAATTACTAATTTATCTCGCAGTTGGTCGAGCTCATCTCTGTAGTATGTTAGAACTCCTTTTGGGTTGTCTTTGTAGCTTCGACTACCGGCCCAATACACACCTAAAGGTGGTCACATCTCAACGATGGGTGCAGGGGCCAACCAACCCTTCGTGGTCTTGTAATACGGGGACGACCCAAGTGTATATTGTAACACCCCGCAAAATTGGAATTACAATTTTGTCCTCGTGTGTTACGCACGTGTATTTTGTAAACGTATTTTCACCACGTATTTTATTTACCGACAATTTATGCATTTTTCCGTACTGATTTTATCCTATTTTGAGTAAAAAAAAATATAATATTTCAATATTTGTATTCTACGTGCTTTTTATGTGTTTTCAATGCACGTATTAATTACATATTTTCCGTCACAACGGGTGATAATTTCTGGGTTTTAATTATTTATTTTATGTTTTCAAATCTATTTTTATAAAATGGAAATTCATTTCTCCTATTTTTTATTAAGATAATTTTGTACGTATAATGAACGTGTTTTCTACGTGCAGTGATTTCATCATGAAATATACAAAATTAGTAAATATAATTTTTCTTATATTGTTTTTTATTATATTTTAATAATTTTCCGTTGGTAAAATTGATTTTGCATTTTGATATTTTATGTGCGACGCACGTGTTTTCGGTAAATATATTTGAGCATATTGATTTTCAAAATAAAAATTGGGGTGTGTGTAACACTGTGATTTTTGAATAATATAGTGATAGTAAATATAGTGATATATGTGTATAACATATACTATATAGCATATAACATATATGTGTATAAAGTAAATCAGAGGATATGGTTTTTTTTTTATGAATCGGATAGAGCCAAACGGCTCCAGCCATCAAAACATATATAAATCAATAATAACAGTTAATTTACAGACAATAATCAGTGGTTTTACAGGGATTAAAATAGAAACAAGAATACACAAATAATACAAAAATGGCTGAATAGCACGCCAAGCGGAGGGTGCGAGATCAAAACGAAGAGCCACACCGAAAAAAAGGACGGGGGCGGAGCCATCATCCGGGATAATCAAAGCTTCTGATGGAGCCAACCGGGCAACCCGAAACCGAAGGAAGATCAGGACGGCAGGAAAGCGCCAAGAGCCAGGAGGCCAAAACTCCCCACTCGAAAGCCACCAACTCCACTAGCAGTTCCTGGGAACTCTAGCAGCTCAACGGAGGCCAAAACAGACTACCTAAACCACGGATGGCAAAGCATAAACAAGTCTCAACTGCGCACCAGGTGAAGACCTGACGCAGAAGCTGCATAACACGCCCGAATACGGGCACTCACTCGAATCTGCGAAGTGTTATAGACTTTCTTATTGTATTTCCGCTTCACGGGGGTGGTTGCTACCATCGCTGAAGGGGGCGAAGTAGACTCGAGCTCAGAAGAACTAGTTTCGATGCGGAGAGATGGGGTAAAGAAGCAACTTGGGACAACCGACGAGGCAATAGGGACGGCGCTAATAATAGAGGAACGATGGGGGCGAGAAGAGTCATCCGTGACCAGGGGAGATTTAGGGGGGATAGAGTACAAGAAGGGTTTAATATCCATCAGGAGCTTATTGAGCCACAATTTAACTCCTAAATGTTGATACAAAGAAAATAAGCATCCCGGAAAATGAAAAGAAAACTTAGACCATTTGGGATAAGATATCCCTAATGCACAAGGAGTATTAAAAACTAAATAGGGGACCTCAACAGAAACAATAGTCATGATTGGGTGCACTTGGGGATCCGAAGATCGGCATTGCCGAGTGAACCCCCTCGCACAACGAGACCGATAAAGAGAAGAGAAGTATGATGAAAACAATCCAGGATATTTACTTGAGTTCCAACTCCATGAAGGGGCCCCTAAGTTAGATCGTGGATGAACCTTGAATGAAAATGAGCGAGGTAAGGATACGAGTTTCGGATAAACCCTACGCTCCATCAAAAGGTTAGCAATATTGGAAGGTCGCAGAGAAGCAGGAGGAACACAATCGAGAGAGAAGGAAGAGGTGAAGTTCTTAGCTGGCAGTGAATCAACAACTGAGGAGATGAGGTCCTTTCCATTAACAATAGTGAGATTACTAGCCAAGCAGGCGAGAAGCTTGCGTTTTAAGAGGGGATAATTAAGAAAGGCTAGGAGTTTGGCCGGAATGGGATGACCTCTGGGAAGACCCAGGAGTTTCTGAAGGGAGAAACATCGACTGCGAGAGTGACCAAACTTATCGCAGAAGAAGCACTTCAGTTTGTTAACACACTCACGTTTAAAATGCCCAGGAAGAAGGCATCTGAAGCAGACCGGATGAGGATCAGAACAACGCGGAGAACGAGAGTTAGAGGAGACGGGAGAGCTACGGTGATCTTCTATGTCAGCCAAAAGATGGTGGGACGAGTCCCCCATCAAATCCTGATCTGAATCTAAACTGGGAGAACAAGCTACGGGCTCAGAGAGAGCCAAGGTAGAAATCAGCCGTAGATAGGCTCAAATCTAAACACTAACAGAGGAAAAGAACAGGACGATGGAGCCCAACAAAGAACAGGTCCACACCCACCAAAACAGCACAGCCAAGAAGTAAACAACACAGCCCACATAGTGGCAATCGCACCCACCAATAGAAAGAGAAAGAAAGCGGATGAGTTAGAAGAAGAGAGGAAGAACAGAACAATCGAAATTGCTCAAGTGCTAGCAGCTCGGCGCTGAGCAAACCACAGAATGTAATAATCCCCAAAGGGAACACAGTACCGGAAAAATCGATCGGTCAAACTGGACAAAAACACAGCTTGGGGACCGATACCGCTCTCAAAAGACACAGCGGAGCACAAAAACAACCCCAAACACTACTCCCAAAATTAATATTACAAGAAAAGAAGTAAACTTAGAGCTCAAACGAACTTACAGTGATCTGGCGAACTCATAGGCGAAATATCAGTGGACGACCTGACTGGCCGCGGGATTAGGATAGCGACTATGGAAGAAAACTCACCGAACCAAGAAACTCCAGCGCGTGGGACCGGGTGTCACCGAGAAAAGGCCGCACCTTTGGAGGAAACTTCGGAGAGCTGAAAAGAGAGACATCGCCCCCAAGGAGCCGACGGGGAGCTCGATCCGAAACCAAGAGGGGGGAAAACTGCTCGCTGAAGACTGGGAGGGAAGGGAAACGGGGGATATGGGTTTGTAGAGGAGGAAGAACTGAACAAATATAAAGAAGGGAGGATGGGGGAAGGAAGTAAGGGGAGGCCGGATCTGGAGGTTGAAGGTTGGAGACGAAGGAACAGTAACGATCGCAATTCAAATCGCCTTTTGTTTTTATCTGTATGTGTAAATGAATGTTAAGGTGAATGATAGGGGGCCCACGGTTGAGAAGAACACCAAGGAAGTGGGCTGGGTATTATTGTTTAGAAGCATAATAGTATAGAAATAAATTAGGAGATGGGGGCCCACTTGAGTAAACACAGCACACTTGTGTGTTGTGTGATAATTTGGTTGGCCGGGTTACACTTGCTTGAGGAAGGGTGTAGCATAGTGGGGAGTTGGAGAGTTTGGAAGGTTTTGGATGTTGCAAATGTGAAGAGTTGGAAAGGTGAAAGGGTGTAGGTTTTAGGAGTTAGGAAATTGTAGGGTTGCATGAGTTAATTAGGAGAGTTATTAGGGTGGATTTTATGCAAAAAGAACCCTCCCAAAATCCTATAAATAGAACCATATTCTCTACATTTCTCCTGCACCAAAACAAAATCAAAAGAGAAGAAAAGTAAGAAAAGAAAGAAAGAAAAGAGGAAAAGGAAAAAGAAAGAGAGTGAGAGTTCTCTTGCTTCGAGCAACTGCTAGAAAGGAGAAGCCGTAGCTAGGAGAGGAGGCCTTGCTAGGAGCTAGAAGGGTTTGTGGAACTAAGAGCAAGAAGGAACCCCTTTCTCTTTTGTAGTCTTCACTCTCCAACTAAGGTGGGTGGTTTCTTTACTTTCTAGTAGTAGAACATGCATGATAAACATTATAGATAAGTATTATATTTTAGTAGAACCAATCTATACATTGGTAGTAATAAAGATGCTATATTAGCAAATAAATCTATATCATGCTAGTGGGGGTTCTCATGCTTTCTAGAATAAAACATGCATACTAAATTAGTTTAAAAAGTAATATGATTTGAATAAGATATTTGTAGAATCCATGCTAGTAAAATATAGTGATTTTGTTGAAAGTAGTGAACAAATTAATACCATGCTAATTAATACATATGAATCATGTTAGAGTGTTTGCAAGTCTTGTTTGTCAAAACTATGATTAAAGGATATCTTTGTAGATTAATTCTTAAAAAGAATAGAAAGATAAATTTTTGTTTTGTGAATTTTTGACTCGTTGACATTGGTAAACACATTAATTTCGCATAAGAAATACTTGAAATATCCATGGTTGAACTAAAGATATATTTGGTCCTTTGTACAAAATTTTAATTTATATGAAAGTATTGAAGATACTTCTTGATAACCCCAAACTTTTTCTGTGTTATTTTCTTTTGAAATAAAATTAACCGAGAGTGGGCATAAAAAGAATTTATGAGGACTTTAAAACAATAAGTCCACATGGACTTCTTGGTTGGTGCGGTGAAGGTTGGGTGCCCGCCTGGGGCTTCACTGGTTCGAAGTCCAGGGTTGGGCTTTTATTTTTGGGTTTCTTTTAAAGATTTAAATGACTTCTAATACATTTGAAAATTTTGAGAAAAATCCTAGTACTCATAAAACATGATGGAGAATTTATAGAAAATAGTTTAAAGATTTTTCTTGTTTATTGTAAAGTAAAAATAGATATCTTGAGAGACATTATTTTTGAGACATTGATTTATGCTAAAATTGAGCAAAATAAGAAATGAAAAATGAGTTTTTACAATTATTAATGAAATTTATTAGTAGAATGAGAATAGATTATCCATGTTAATAAACTTCTCTTGATGTGATGATTTTCTCATGTGAAGTTAAAGTACTTGATATAGGTTAAAATGTGAATTGGTTATTGGCAGTAAGTTATCCAAGAGATTATTGTTGAATGAAGTTTGTTCATGAAAAAGATTCATTACTGTGAAAGAATCATGAATAGTGCTAAAATGAGACATTGCTTAAGTTGTGAAATGAATTAAAATGATGAAATGATCTAGGTTTAAGACATGATTATTAAAGGGTATGTGTACCCGTATTTCTTGTACATGAAAGTTTATGATTAAGAATTAGTAAGACCTCGGTTACCGGTAATTTTGAAAGAAAGATTTTGAGACTTGATTTCGAGATAATGCCGTCGGGCGATCTCGTATTTTTGTAAACAAATCTGGTAGAAGGTAAAGCTGATTCTAGGGTGATAACACATTCATGTCTTGAACTAAAATAATTAGGCACATAAGTGAAGATGTAATAGACTTGGGCAAATGTAAATGGGTGTTTCTATATAGTCGGCGGTGGATCTCCGTGGCTATTGACCCAGTTGGTGAACTGTGGTTGCTCTGTATGAGATGGACTGTATTTTATCCGAACTTAGGGTAGTCGGCGGATGTTTACCATACTCCAATGTATATGTGTATACCGGGGCTAGAGGGGCATTTGCGGGGATATTCTCACGATATAATAGCCAGGGAGGCTGGGATCTGTTATTATAGCCAGGGAGGCTGAGATCCGTATCCGTGAAATAATCTAAATCTTATTTTATTACCGGGTAGTCTCATGGCGAGGGATCGAACCCTTCAATGTGGAGTACGCAGGCGCCTGCCCTCGGACCTATGTAGTATGGGATGCATAGAATCCGAACAAGTGTGCATTAGTATCATCCTAGTATAAAATTGTGTGCATTAGGAATTAAGGCATGGCATACAATTACATGTTTAGCGTAAACACAGTTAACACTTATTTATTCATTCAACTGTTGTATTTTTATTAAAGTATTGAGATCGTTATACTATTTCCGGCATAGAGAGGATAACCGAGTATAACATTTCGTCAGTTGTAAGTAACTGACGTGTCCACAGTTTGACATGCAGGTAAGGGACTATTCATGAAGGAGTAAAGATGTTGTGATGCAAATGATGTTAAAGTTATACAAGATGTATTTTATTTCAATGTTGCAATCTTTTATTTTCCGCTGTGTAAACAAAGTGTACTGTAACTCTGATGTATTGTTATTGAAAAGGTTTTAAATTCCTTGTAAAATTGTACGAAGTGAAGTAAAGATCCCGTGGAATCTTGAATTCATTCTTATTTGGAATTCGGAGTGTTACATATATGTTCCCATACCCAAATCTGAAGTAAGATCATCGGCCCAGTCATCTCAACACCATCGAGACCAACTGCACACAATGTCCTGTACAAGGTGGCTAATGAGCAACTTTTCCAACTATACCGGTCGGCTAAGCTAAGGTAGGAAAGCAATAGTAGATACACAAGCGGGACGATATTTCTAGTGGAGTTAGTCAAGAGTACACCTCCAAGCACTATTAGAATATATGCCCTAGTGTAGCACTACATGTCGTAGTCACATGATACATCGGTCAAATTCCCTTCAAAATTTTCCTTCAACCATGACAGTCGGATTGATTGTCCGACAAAAATACCATTATCACCCTCTTCATCATCATCAAACTCTATACCGAGGAACTCATTACATAAATCTATTTTTTTGGAAATTCATATTACCCTCACAGCCATCCCGTCTATTGGAAGACCGAAAATCATGGTGATATCTTGCAATGTCACCGTCATTTTCCTAACCGATAGATGAAAATTGTGTCTCTGACCTCCATCGCTCGAAAAGGGCTGCAAGAGTGCTCGGTCTAGTTTTACCTTACCCATCAAACCAACTCCGTAAAACTGGCTTCGACAAGGTACTCGTGGGTACGCTAGTGCATCGTCAATGTCTCGTGCGTACGGAAGTTACAATTCCACGTCGTCCCTTTCCACACTTTCTCGGATCTGTGACGGTCTTGCAAACTGAGTATGTCTGGATGTAAAGGTCCTGGACAGCGAAATTCACCCGAAGATGATGCACCAACCTACACCAACATTTAAAATTTTATTATTGTACATACAATTTACGTATACAAAATTCACAATGAAAACTAATAGTAAACTTACTTCTGTGGAAGGTTGGCCCCAACCACCACCAGACGGTCGCCTGGTTTCCCTCGTTCTAACCATTTATTTATTAAAAAAATATAACAATTGGTCAATACACTATTCATATATGTATAGATACAAAATAAAATATGTGAGAAAACTGCACAAATGACATCCAAAAATTCCACACTTCTGTGAGTAGGTTGGACTCACCGCTCACAAGCCAACACAACTTGTAAAAGCGAGTTTCGACTCACGATTTGCATGATACGGCAATGTATACTATCGCTTTCATTCATTAAAATGAGGGAATAGCGATACATTGCCGTATCAAGCAAACAGTGCGTCAAAAATCACTTCTACAAGTTGTGTTGACTTGTGTGTGGTGATTCTGACCTACTCACAAAATGTCATATTTTTTGGATGTTATTTGTGAGGTTTTCTAGTGAAAACTCACTTAAAAATATCAAAGTATATTTGTTGTTGTTTGATATACGGGACAAAACTGCACAAACAACATCTAAAAAATACAAATTTTGCGAGTTTGTCAGACTCACCACACACAAACCAACGTAACTTATAGAAGTGAGTTTCGAATTACGGTTTACAAGATAAGTTAATGTATCGCTTTCACTCATAGAAATGAGTGAAAAGCGGCACATTGTCGTATCATGCAAACCATGAGGCGAAACTCGCTTCTACATGTTGCATTGGCTTGCGTGTGGTGAGTCCGACGTACTCGCAAAATTTCATATTTTTTGAATGTTGTTTGTGCGGTTTTCTAGTGAAATGTCACTCATAAAATATCAAAGTATAATTGTTGTTGTTGTTTGATATACAGGACAGAATCGCACAAATGACATTAAAAAATTCTGAAACATAGCGAGTAGTTCGAACTCACCACGCACGAGCCAATGCAACTTGTAAAACTGCGTTTCGACTCACAGTTTAAGCGATGCGGCTATGTATCACTTTTCACTCACGAAAAAGAATGGAAAGCGATACACTGCCATATTTCACAAACTGTGAACCCAAACACACTTCTATTAGTTTAGTTGGCTTGTGTGTGGTGAGTCTGACCTACTCCCAAAATTTCGGAATTTTTGGATCTCTTTTGTGTGCTATTACTAATAACGAGCAACAACAATTAATACCACATCTACATATACAAAAACAACTACATACAATACATGTCACGCCCCACTTTCCAAAAATACGGAATACGAGTACATGACATAGGCCCAGCGAATGACTAACGTCACCCATAAGCTATTTATCCGATTAACTCAACAATATAACCAATACAGAACAATTGCACAGGCAATAATAATAATCTCATGAATAATAATACAAAAAAAAATCCAAATACAATAATAATCCAACGTCTGGAACAATAATAAAATTTGGGACATAAGCCCAAAACAAAATAAATCTCAAACACAGAAGTAATAAGTCTCAATACAATAAGTTCAATAATTAAGTCTTCATGGCAAAAATAATTATTTATTAAGTGGCGATGCAATCAATTCTTTCACCAATGTTATTCTCCCAATCCATCAGGAAATTCTCCATCAACACCTGTAAACACTTCATCTAAAAAGAGGAGAAAAATTATCCTTATAGCAAGTCATGGACAGCAAGTAGAGAAAGCAGGGAACAATGGAATAACGGTATAGCAATAAATCAATGGATCAATAGGAATCAATAACATTGGACAATAATCATGATAATCGATGCAATGGCTATAAACAATGATGCAATATTCGGTAACGGTAATCAATGATCAATAACAATAATACTTAGCCAATATTTGATATCAATAGAAACAATGATGAACAATATGCAGTGTCGATGTCATGTCAATCTTTATGTCTATTATCATTTTAATCCTAACTAATGTATGTACTACTGCATCCTATACTACAGGTTCAATGCATACAATCAATTTCGTTTAGACTTAAGTGGTGGGCTCTATAGTCCATGTACTTAGGAAACGGTATAAACGATTCTTTTTAGTATTCAGTTATTCAGTCATTCAGTATCGGTATCCATGGAACAATATACAGTTATCCAGTTATTCAGTCATTCAATCATTCAGTAATTGTAGGGAAACCACGGGCTCCCTTCCGAGTACAGTCTCTATATTTTTCATTACTTAGGTCAACCTTTAAATCCTGGCTTGTTAATAATTTTATCAATGCAACAATACAATATAACATGCAATCTAGAGATATTAGATGAACAATAGTAACAGTAGGGGGAAAATAGGACGATAACTTGAATTGGATAATTAGAATGATGAAAATAGGACACTAGGATCATGCAATGCAACATACATTCAATAATTCATGCAATAGTACAATATAGGAATAATTACTTCATTAAAAAGTGGAATCTAAAATTCTGGACTGCAAGCGAAGTCTGCACAAAAATGCAGTTTTCTGCTGACTCAGAAATCGAAAGTTGAATCCGTCAACAAATCTGGAAACTAGACTTCCACACGGTTCCAACGCATATTTAAAGTTCAAATTCCGACAACAGTAGCTAGGTCAAACACACTGTTATTTACAAATTTTATGTTGAGGCAGAAATTCGACATCTTGTTGTTTTAATTTTAGAATCAGAAAAACTCAATATTAAATTCATTAAAAATACTTATTAGATTCTTAAATATGTAAATTAAGAATTTGAAAAATTTCTAGGCAAATTTTTATCATTTGATTATCCTTTTTACTGTTTAAACATGAAAAGTACAAGAATCTGAAAATCTGAAAGTAAAAACACAGCTGTAGTAAAACAGGTATAACTTTGGCTACAAAACTCGAAATTCAAAAATTCAAGATGTTCTGGAAACTAGAAAGATAAGGCTATAATTCATATTCAGAAAGTATTTTATTTTAAGGTCGTTTACTAGTTCGAAAACAGCGGTCAATATTCAGGTCAGCAAGCATATACAGGATTTTGGGGGTATTTTTTCTTGAAAATAAATTAATTAGACATGATGGAAATCGATTCTTTAGTCAAGAAATTGTATAATCAGCATGATGGGTGTCAAAACATGATAAATAAAACTAGAACACCCTCATACATCAATTTATCATCAATCAATCAAACAACATACAACCTATCAATTGTCTCTACAATAGTTTATTTGTGTGACAATTAAATGAACAACCCTATTGTCAATTCTATATGCACTCATGAAAGATCCAAACTTTAGAGTCAAAAGTAGCACGATGTCAAGAATATTAGGGTTAGCTCGTGTAAACCCTTAATAAACCCAACGAAGAGATGAACAATGGATAATACGATAACAAAGAGATCTACTTGCAAGAGTTTCAACAAAACTTGAATATGATATAATTAGCAATTCAATAGGACGGTGACTTGCCTTATAAATGGTGAATTTGAATACCAAGAATAACATGATGAGAATCTCGGAGCAACGAACACAAATCTGCAACAACCCAATCCCACGAACAAATAATAAAACACGTGCGAACCATGTGTAAAAGAGAACTAACAAAACAGCAGCACACAAAGAGACAGCAGCGATGTCAGCAATGGTAAGAGGACTGGCGATGGGTTCTGGATGATGTCGAAGGCAGGTGCGATGGTGGGGTAGGCAGTGGACGGCGACGCGGCGACTAGGCACGGCGACGTTGTTCTGGGCGGCTGTGGCGATCAGAAAGAGGGGCAGACAGAGGGTTGGCGGGATTTGGTGGTCTACTATGGCTGTTGACGAGCTGGGCATCGACGAGAGGGGGTGGAGGCTAGGAGGGGGTCACCGGAGATGGGGGGTGCCGGAGAACGGCCGGAGAAGAGGAACAGAGATATGGGTTCAGGGGGATTTGGGCAGGAAACGACAGGGAGAGAGAGAGAACGGGAGGAGAGAGAAAGGAAGAGGAGAGAGAATAAGCGGCTAGGGCTTTAAAATTATGCAATTTTTAGGGTTTGCATTAGGATTTTATTTATATGGTACAATAAGGGTCCGGTTATCGCTAAATCTGGTGTGGGGGCAAACAGATAGTATTTGTGGATTCTTAGGAAAACCGAATAGCAAAAACCTAGAATCTTCTCACCGGAGTTTGACCATTGACTCCCGCCGTTCACCTACAAAAATTGCGATACACCGGGGTTGATCCTGGCGATGCACCCTCCGACGCTCAAGTCAGTAATCAGGAAGATTATGAGAGCGTAAATTGGCTAAAGATTGATTACCTCTTCATGGTGGTGGATGGGGGGTATTTATAGCCGCCTTTGGGATCAGGTTAGGAATGTAATCCCTATGACCAGATAAGGAATGTAATTCCTAATTCCCAGTGAAAGGATAGATGTGAATCAGGGCTGTTGATTAGGATTAGTCAGAAACCCTAATTCTATCCTGCTGGACCGGGTTTGTTATGGGTTGGAACCCACACCCAGTCGAGATGGATCTATTTATGGGTTATTGGGCTTTGAATAAAGCCCCAGTTCCCATTTCAGACCCGTTAGTAGGTAAAATTACCATTTTACCCCTAGGCTTTAAGATTCGCGCCCGATTTGGACGGTTCCAATTTAAACCCATTTTTAGCCATATCATGAGCCCTCCACTCCCAAAGACTGAGTTTGATCAGCCTTTGAGGAGTAGTTTTACTATTTTAATGGCTTGCGGAGTTGTATCGGAGTCCAAATGAAGGGTTTCGAATCGTTGTGCGAGGTAGTATGGTGATTTTCTAAGTTAGTTGCACGCTCTGAGTCGTTCTTGAGTTCTCCCGAGTTTCTGGTGCCTGTCCTTAATTTTCATCTATTTTTCGGATTACTTATTTAATTTTGCGAAGTGTTGATTCGTCGTTCGGGGGTCTTAATGAATCACTCTAAGCAATAATTATTTACTCAGGGGCTCAAAAATATTTTCCCAAGTTTATAATTATTTCCTAGAATTCTTAATTAATTTTCCCGAATTTTTAATCGTTTTTTTGTAATTTTTAAATAAATAAAATGATTTTTATAAATAAAAACTAACTTTTCATATTGTATTACGACGTGGCACGATATGGACCCTTCATCAGGGCTACGCGCGCTTTTTTGGGAGATCAGACGATCCGAGTGGGTCTGCTAGTATTTTCTCCGTACGTGAGGGTCGGTACTTCGGCACCTCGGCTCAACTCCTCGGCAGATCGGCTCGGAGCGCTGGGATCTGCCGAGCTACGTGGCACGATCCTGAGCGTCCATTATGGTGCAAATCCCCACAAAATGCTATCTAGTCATTTTGTGGACGTGGCATGATCTGAGCCGTCCATCACGTCGAGCACATTTTTTTGGCAAGATCCAACGGCTGAGGAGGGTCGGCTCTATTTTTCTCCATATGTGGAGGTCGGTACCTTGTCCCTTCGGCTCGGTAGCTCGGTGAGGTGCTCTGGTGGTTCGGCAGCTCGCTCTCTGCCCCAGTAGCTCGATTGCTCAGCCAAGCTGTTCGGTAGCTCGGCCACGCACTCCGGTGGCAGGCAACTCGGAAAGAACATGTGGCTCAATCTGGAGCATTCATCACGGCACGAATCACGAGGACGGGGTTCAGATCATGAGTAAACGTTATCTTGTCGTTTTGTGGGCATGGCGTGATCTGAGCCGTCCATCAAGTTTTGACACGAATTTTGGGTCGATCCGATGGTGACATTGGTTCGGCTGAATTTTTCTCCATATGTGGCGGTTGGTACCTCGTCCCTTCGGCTCGGGAGGATGCTGGCTTGGACGAAGGCTCGGAAGTTCGGACCGAGTGTTAGGACCATACGGTGAGATCTGAGCCGCTCATCACGGTGCGTATCATGAAGTTGGGGGTCTAGATCACGAGAAAACATTATCTTGTCGTTTTGTGGGCGTGGCGTGATCTGAGCCGTCCATCAAGTTTTGACTCGGATTTTGGGGCGATCCGACGGTGACACTGGTTTGGCTGAATTTTTCTCCGTATGTGTAGGTCGGTACTGTAACGCTCCGAATCCTAAATTACCGAATTCGAGATGTTCTTCAGGATCTTTTCACTTTTCTCGAGTACAATTTTACAAGAAAATTTCAAACTTTTCTTTTTACATCAGAGTTACAACATTTTACATTTAAATTTACACAGCGGAAGCAAAATATACAACATTTACATAAATGAACAACAACATAATGAGATCTTTATGCATCCATTCCTCTTTACATGTATTTATCCTGCATACAAAACTGTGGGTACGTCAGTTTATTCAACCGACGATAATTATACATGGCCATCCTCTTTATGCCAGAAACAGTATAATGAATCTCATTTCTTAACAAATCACAATCTTGTTCAATAATAATTATGTAAAAATAAAAAGGGAACTTTTAATGATGTCGTGTCGTGATTGTGCACTTAATCCTTAATGCAATTATTTAATTTTCACATGACACTAATGCACACTTGTTCGAATTCTATGCATCCCATACTACATAGGTTCGAGGGCAAGCCTCTTAATCGTTCTTCATTTTTGTAGGGTTCAATCCCCCGCCATGACTTACTCTACTTCTGTAAATTCAATGAGTATCTTAGATGATTCTATGAGTACAAGCATGTATCCTGGCCCCTGGAGTAGAATTTCGCGCCATGTCTTGACTCGTCAAGCCTGCATTCTGCGACAATTCAGCCTCCTCCCTGAACACACTCCTCTTGCAGTCACCAAAACATCCCACAAGCGTGACTAGAGTCCGATCATTACTGAGTTGTGCCCGCGCCATGTCTTGACTCATCAAGCATGCATTCTGCGGCTCACACACCCACACCGTACCCTAGTTCTCATACTCATGTTTTTCTCTCACCTTCATCACCTCCACACTATGTTTTAAAGTTACATCAGAATCATGAATAAAAATCAAGCTCTAGAGTTAGCCTCTCCATCAACCGGACTTATCATTTCATTTCACTCGACCAACCTGGTCTATTTCTCAATATCATTTCATTTCACTGCCGGGGAGATTTAGCTACTCCTTCGTTTAATTTCAATTTCACAATATCCAATTGAGCATCATCCGCTCATCATTTATTTTAGAGTCTCACAGACTTTTTCATCATGATTTAGCCTTTCATAATTATTCATTTAATTCTCAATTCTCATCTATGATTCATTTCACATAATTCATACAGCCATAAATAGAGTCCAACGATTCAAATCATACAGTTTATAATTACCAAGAGCAAAATAACATGAAGCTCAATTATACCCAAGTACACTCTGTACAGTCGACTTGGAAGAATACCAGTCGACTCATACAGTCACACATAGTATCATCATAATTGCTTGGGATAGTCGACTGTTGTACACCATCAGTCGCCTGTCCCGCACTTTTCATGTTCACAAATTTATTCTCGTGACAGTCGACTGTTCATCGATCAGCCGTCTGTCTTGGAGATTTCAACAGCATAATTTCTAAGTCCAGATCAGTCGACTTGCTACATGTATCGGTCGACTGGATAGATCCATTTTCCATTAAGGAGATTATTTACAGTTCTTACATGTACTTGCATCATGATATCAATTCACTATATACATAAATTCATGTTTTATAAACAGAGTCTCCTCTTGTTCAGTAGCATTTACAGCACAATTTTCCAAGTTACTAACATGCTCTTTTAGAGAAAACTACTCTAAACATGCATTCACATTACTCATACTTTCTTACGACAATGAAGGTATAAATCTCAAGTCATCATACTGGGTCTACATAAATAAAATATCTTTATTCATGGAACTTTCAAACAGTCATATTCAGAACGAAGCACCAGTCGACTTAACACAACGTCAGTCGACTGCTCCGACAATTTACGTTGTTCATCACCATTAGTTCTTTTCATTCATTTACCTTCCCTCCATCATATGTGTCATAGGGAAATTATATATTCAATAATCACACCATCGTGTCTATTCACACACATGTTTATCAGCACATTATAAGAAATAACGTCTCGTACCAGTCGACTGGCTCACATGGCAGTCGACTGTACCGACAGTCTCATTCTCATATTAATAGCATGTTCAGGCAATTTCTACTGAATTCAATTCACTTTTTGTAACATGGTATCAATCATAATAATTATAGTATCATTCCTACATTAGAAGTCCTGAGAAACACCCACCTTATATAAAGAAAATAAATGAAATCCCGCAAAGTCCTTCAACACAGTACTGCACTCCTTGCTCCTTTGTTCCACACCGGGCTCCTCAGCACTGTTGCTTGTTTCCACAGAAAAGCTCCCACACAACTCACAAATATCTCTATAATAAAATTAATCTAGTGTAAAAGAAATAGGGAATAGGAGGGGGTATTTATACTAGAATATAGGTGAAATGGAGGGCTAAAATTTATTGGGGAGTTGTGAGATCAAAGGTTGAGATGCACTAGGGAGTTGAGAAACCACCCACCTTCACAAAATAACCACCCATGATCTAAGCCCACACACCCACAACCGGCCAAGAAGTGTGCTCAATGCACGTGTATGCGAATGCACGTGCATACACCAACTACACCCTACAAATTAGTACATTAAACACCCGGTCAAGAAAAAGATGCTACACATTACAAGTTATAAAAATATAATAGAAAGGGTTTTAAATCCATGGGCTAAAATCAGTTGGGCCAAACTAATTATTTTGTAGAAAATATGTAAATTAAACTTTTGGGCTTTAAGAAAAATATTGCACATGCATACCATATGAAAATAAATAAATAATCTTTAAGTATTAAGAAAAATCGGGGTATTACATTACTCCCTCCTTAGAATAGTTCCGTCCCCGGAACTACAGCCAAGAGCGAGAAAAAGAAAACTTACAACAACTCAAGATACAAAGAATACAAAAAATACAAAAAAATACAATCAAACAAAAAGCTCCGGATAGTCCTTCAACATCTTCTCCTCAGATTCCCAAGTAGCCTCTTCAACCAAGTGGTTTCTCCAGACTACCTTGACCATCGGTATCGTCTTATTCCTCAAGACTTTCTCCCTACGGTCAACAATCTCAACAGGAATCTCGATGTAATTCAGGTCTAACTGCAAACCTTCCGGCACTTCAGGCAAATGATGACTCGGGTCTGGAATATAACCTCTCAACATAGACACATGAAAGACATTGTGCACCTGAGACAACTCTTCCGGTAATTCAAGCCGGTAAGCAGTTTTCCCGATCCTTTTCAATATCTTATACGGGCCTATAAATCTCGGGGCTAACTTCCCGCCTTTGCCAAAACGAACCACACCTTTACTGGGTGATACCTTCAGAAAGACGAAGTCACCAACCTCAAACTCAAGGTCCCTTCTCCGGTTGTCTGCATAGCTTTTCTGCCTGCTCTGAGCTTCCACCAACCTTTTCCTGATCAGATCAATCTTCTCAGAAGTCAGCTGCACAAGCTCAGGACCAAACAACTGACGCTCCCCTACTTCATACCAACAAACAGGAGTCCTGCACTTCCTGCCATACAAAGCCTCATACGGCGCCATCTCGATGCTAGCCTGAAAACTGTTGTTGTAGGCAAACTCCACCAAAGGTAAATGCCTTTCCCAACTGCCTCCAAAGTCTAGTATACAACACCGAAGCATATCCTCAAGAATACGGTTGACTCTCTCGGTCTGCCCATCGGTTTGTGGATGAAAAGCAGTACTGAAATCTGTTTTGGTACCCAAAGCTGCCTGAAGACTCCTCCAGAAATGCGAAGTAAACCGCGCATCTCGATCAGACACAATAGTTGAGGGAACACCATGAAGTCGGACAACCTCACCAACATACATCTCAGCCAACTTGTCCATCGAAGCAGTGAGTTTCATCGCCAAAAAGTGAGCGGACTTGGTAAGTCGATCGACTATAACCCAAATAGCATCATTGCCTTTAGAACTCTTAGGCAATCCCGTGATGAAATCCATACTGATGTTATCCCACTTCCATTCCGGAATAGGTAACGGCTGTAATAGACCTCCGGGTCTCTGATTTTCGGCCTTGACTTGCTGACAAACCTCACACCTCGCGACAAATTCGGCCACATCCCGCTTCAAACCTGACCACCAGAAATGCTGTTTTATGTCCTTGTACATCTTAGTACTCCCAGGATGTACTGACAAAAGAGTAGCATGCGCCTCCTGAAGAATACTCTCTTTCAGGTCCGCCTAATCTGGAACACACAGCCTATCTCCGAACCACAGCACTCCATCCCTGGTCTGAAATCCGGGCAACCTGCCAGCACCAACCTGCTCCTTCATCTCCAAGATATCAGCATCAACTTTCTGACTTGCAATGATCCTTGCATTTAGAGTAGGCTGAAGCTTCAACTGAGATAAAGATGCTCCCAATCCTTGCAAGACAACCTCAATACCTGCTCGATCCAACTCCTCAATCAGATGCCTCTGAGTCGTAATCAAACTGGCCAAACTGCTCTTGCGACTAAGTGCATCAGCAACAACATTAGCCTTTCCAGGATGATACTTGATCTCAGGTCGCATATCCTCGAGCACTTCCAACCATCTCCGCTGCCTCAGATTGAGATCCCTCTGCTGGTATATATACTTCAAGCTCTTGTGATCCGTGTACATGTTCAACTTCTCACCATACACATAGTGCCTCCATTGCTTCAAAGCAAAGATAATCGCAGCCAGCTCTAGATCATGAGTCGGATAATTCTTCTAATGCGGTCGTAGTTGCCTAGACCCATAAGCGATTACTTTACCTTCTTGCATTAAGACACAACCAAGCCCCCGATGTGAAGCATCGCTATAAACATCATACTCAACTCCTGCTCTAGGCAAAACCAAAATAGGTGCAGTAGTCAGTCTATCTTTCAACTCCTGAAAACTCGCCTCACATTGCTCAGTCCACTTGAAGCTCACATTCTTCTTGGTCAGTCCAGTAAGCGGTACAGCTATCTGAGCATAACCTTGAATGAATCTCCTGTAGTATCCAGTCATCCCAAGGAAACTTCTGACTTCCTTCACTGTAGTAGGCCTTGCCCAATCTCTCACTGCCTCTATCTTCTGAGGGTCAGTTGCCACTCCCTCCTTAGAAAGGATGTGACCTAGGAATGCCACTTCAGATTTCCAGAAATCACACTTGGATAACTTGGCATACAACTGCTGCTCTTCCAACTTCTGCAAAACTGCTGCCAAATGCTCGGTGTGCTCCGCCTCAGACTTGGAGTACACGAGAATATCGTCGATAAACACCACGACGAAGGAATCAATAAACGGCCTCAGAACTCTGTTCATTAAATCCATGAAGATTGCGGGTGCATTCGTCACTCCGAATGGCATAACTAAGAATTCGTAATGCCCATGCCGAGTTCTAAACGCAGTTTTGTGCACATCTTCAGCTTTCACTCGCACTTGGTGATATCCTGATCGAAGATCTATTTTGGAGAATACAGCTGCTCCATGTAGACGATCGAACAAGTCATCAATTCGAGGAATCGGATACTTATTCTGAACAGTGACCTTATTCAGCTCTCGGTAATCGATACACATCCTCATCGATCCATCCTTCTTCTTTACCAAAAGCACTGGTGCTCCCCAAGGTGACGCACTAGGTTGAATAAAGCCTTTCCCAACAGTTCCTCAATCTGCCGTTTCACCTCATCCTGTTCCACTGGAGCCATCCTATAAGGTGCCTTAGAGATTGGTGCACTTCCCGGTTGAACAGTGATGCTGAACTCTACATCACGATGCGGAGGTAACCCAGGAAAATCTTCCAAGAACACTGTCGGATAGTCCCGAACCACAGGAATCCCTTGCAATTCCACAGGAGTCTCTTCCTTGCGGATAGTTGCCACCAGCTTAGAACACTTCTGCTTCCCTTGGAAAGTGACTTCAGGTCCACCTGGAGCCTTCACTATTACGGTCTTGGTCTTACACTCGATGCACCGACATCCAATCAATGCCAATGATAACATCGACTCCCAAGATGGTCAGTTCGATCAGATCAATGCCAAAGATTCGATCCCCAATCACTATCTCGCAATCAGCGTAATACCGATCAGTGGTTAAAGTTTCTCCTGATGGAGTAGCTACTGCTAAGATCTTGCCTGGAAAAATCTTCGGTTCAACTCCCAACACTTTAGCAAACCTTGGAGACACAAAAGTATGAGAGGATCCAGTATCAAACAACACCACAGCTTTCTTTCCATTAAGATAGAGTTCTCCTGTTACATAACATACACCATTACATAACAGTTTCACACTATGAACGGGAAGAAGAAATGACAAAAACCACACTAAACATCAGCTCTCGTACCAGAGATGACCTGATCTGCTTCCTCAGCATCAGCTTCTGTCAAAGCAAATACTCGCCCTGACTGGTACGGCCTCTTCCCAGTCTGCTGTATTGGCACATTGTGATTGCCAGTCCGTGGTTTGAGACATCGAGATTGGTAATGTCCCACTTCACCACAGTTAAAGCAAGTGACTGCAGAAGGTCTCACCACATCGTTTCCAGGTCTTCCAGCTACACTGATAGCGTTCGCCCCTGTCGGTTTGAACCTCTGTGTAGATGGTTGCCCCTTGAAACTCCCCGATTGAGCAGGCCTCTTCCCGGACTGCCAATTGCTCTTCTGGTGCTGAGCAACATGGAACTGCTCCATATCCGCCTCCGTTGCTGCCGCCCTCTTCACCAGCTTATCGAATCTCCTGATACCAAGAGGTATCATACGAGACCTCAAGCTCGACCTCAGACCATGCTCGAACTTGCGAGCCTTCTTCGCCTCATCCATCACCAGTTCTGGAGCATACCTGGAGAGCTGAGTAAATTTAGTCTTATACTCCCTCACTGACATGCTGCCTTGCTGAAGTGACAGAAACTCCATGGCCTTCTTCTCCTGGACGTTGGAGGGGAAATAATGGCTGCAGAATTCTTCCAGAAATTCCTCCCAGCCAAGCAACAAGCCGCCCATAGTCCTCTTCATCGACTGCCACCAAACAGCCGCATCCTTCTCCAACTGCAAAGTCGCTAACTTGACCTTGCTGCCCTCCGGTGTCTCCAACACCTCGAAGATTGTCTCCACTTGCCGAATCCAATTGTCAGCCGCATCTGGGTCTGACTTTCCCTCGAACACTGGTGGTTTCATTCTCTTGAACGACTCCACTAGCTTAATTGCCTCGGGTACTGGATTCACCGGCCCCCTTCCTTAGTTTGCAACCACTGCATTCAGCGTCTGGTAAACCCTTGCAAATTCGGCATCCAGGTCCAAACCTTCACCATTCCTGGCTCCCCTTCTCGACATATTCTGATGCAAAAGATCCATTAAATTCGAAGTATAAGACAAGAATTTAAACCAACTTTCATTTCATTGAATTTCGAAGTTTATACATTCGAATTAAAACATTTCTTAACATCAGAATAGAAGAAAATAGAAACCAAGACAATCTAATCTCTACGGGTCCTCTTCGCTGCTCGAATTTCATCCCATAGTTCATCCACCTCATCTTTCAGCACATCAGTTAGGTTCTTTTTCTTCTCAAGTTTCCAAATCCGATGGCTAAGAACAGAATAGTCAGCATTCCGCTTTTCCAGCTGAGTCTCCAAAATTCCAACTCTATACTTCAGGGTATCCACTTGCCTCTGAAGAGAAGCCACAGTGCCACTCAGAGCTGGTCCCTTTTCTTCATCGGAAGAAGAAGAATCGTCAGATGAATCCGGCGGTGGGGTGATCTCTCGAGATTCAGGGTACTCCTCATCATCAGAATCTGCTTGCCCAGGGTGATACTAGTCCTCAGAATCAGCCTGTCCAGGATGGTACTCTTCCTCAATAATATGCCAGTCGTCGCCTCCAGCAGGGTCAAAGTGATCAGCCATCTTAGAATAGAGAGGAAGAAACATAAATCATAGAGCAACACAAATGTAAGTCACTTACATTTAAATTTCTAGACTCAAACACACACTCTAATGTCCACATCTAGGGTGTCGTTCCTTGTAAATTTGTACAAGTGTGAAAGTGTAGGAAAGCGTGGCTCTGATACCACTCTGTAACGCCCCGAATCCTAAATTACCGAATTCGAGATGTTCTTCTGGATCTTTTCACTTTTCTCGAGTACAATTTTACAAGGAAATTTCAAACTTTTCTTTTTACATCAGAGTTACAACATTTTACATTTAAATTTACACAGCAGAAGCAAAATATACAATATTTACATAAATGAACAACAACATAATGAAATCTTTATGCATCCATTCCTCTTTACATGTATTTATCCTGCATACAAAACTGTGGGTACGTCAGTTTATTCAACCGACGATAATTATACATGGCCATCCTCTCTATGCCAGAAACAGTATAATGAATCTCATTTCTTAACAAATCACAATCTTGTTCAATAATAATCATGTAAAAATAAAAAGGGAACTTTTAATGATGTCGTGTCGTGATTGTGCACTTAATCCTTAATGCAATTATTTAATTTTCACATGACACTAATGCACACTTGTTCGAATTCTATGCATCCCATACTACATAGGTTCGAGGGCAAGCCTCTTAATCGTTCTTCATTTTTGTAGGGTTCAATCCCCCGCCATGACTTACTCTACTTCTGTAAATTCAATGAGTATCTTAGATGATTCTATGAGTACAAGCATGTATACTGGCCCCTGGAGTAGAATTTCGCGCCATGTCTTGACTCGTCAAGCCTGCATTCTGCGACAATTCAGCCTCCTCCCTGAACACACTCCTCTTGCAGTCACCAAAACATCCCACAAGCGTGACTAGAGTCCGATCATTACTGAGTTGTGCCCGCGCCATGTCTTGACTCATCAAGCATGCATTCTGCGGCTCACACACCCGCACCGTACCCTAGCTCTCATACTCATGTTTTTCTCTCACCTTCATCACCTCCACACTATGTTTTAAAGTTACATCAGAATCATGAATAAAAATCAAGCTCTAGAGTTAGCCTCTCCATCAACCGGACTTATCATTTCATTTCACTCGACCAACCTGGTCTATTTCTCAATATCATTTCATTTCACTGCCGGGGAGATTTAGCTACTCCTTCGTTCAATTTCAATTTCATAATATCCAATTGAGCATCATCCGCTCATCATTTATTTTAGAGTCTCACAGACTTTTTCATCATGATTTAGCCTTTCATAATTATTCATTTAATTCTCAATTCTCATCTATGATTCATTTCACATAATTCATACAGCCATAAACAGAGTCCAACGATTCAAATCATACAGTTTATAATTACCAAGAGCAAAATAACATGAAGCTCAATTATACCCAAGTACACTCTGTACAGTCGACTTGGAAGAATACCAGTCGACTCATACAGTCACACATAGTATCATCATAATTGCTCGGGATAGTCGACTGTTGTACACCATCAGTCGCCTGTCCCGCACTTTTCATGTTCACAAATTTATTCTCGTGACAGTCGACTGTTCATCGATCAGCCGTCTGTCTTGGAGATTTCAACAGCATAATTTCTAAGTCCAGATCAGTCGACTTGCTACATGTATCGGTCGACTGGATAGATCCATTTTCCATTAAGGAGATTATTTACAGTTCTTACATGTACTTGCATCATGATATCAATTCACTATATACATAAATTCATGTTTTATAAATAGAGTCTCCTCTTGTTCAGTAGCATTTACAGTACAATTTTCCAAGTTACTAACATGCTCTTTTAGAGAAAACTACTCTAAACATGCATTCACATTACTCATACTTTCTTACGACAATGAAGGTATAAATCTCAAGTCATCATACTGGGTCTACATAAATAAAATATCTTTATTCATGGAACTTTCAAACAGTCATATTCAGAACGAAGCACCAGTCGACTTAACACAACGTCAGTCGACTGCTCCGACAATTTACGTTGTTCATCACCATTAGTTCTTTTCATTCATTTACCTTCCCTCCATCATATGTGTCATAGGGAAATTATATATTCAATAATCACACCATCGTGTCTATTCACACACATGTTTATCAGCACATTATAAGAAATAACGTCTCGTACCAGTCGACTGGCTCACATGGCAGTCGACTGTACCGACAGTCTCATTCTCATATTAATAGCATGTTCAGGCAATTTCTACTGCATTCAATTCACTTTTTGTAACATGGTATCAATCATAATAATTATAGTATCATTCCTACATTAGAAGTCCTGAGAAACACCCACCTTATATGAAGAAAATAAACGAAATCCCGCAAAGTCCTTCAACACAGTACTGCACTCCTTGCTCCTTTATTCCACACCGGGCTCCTCAGCACTGTTGCTTGTTTCCACAGAAAAGCTCCCACACAACTCACAAATATCTCTATAATAAAATTAATCTAGTGTAAAAGAAATAGGGAATAGGAGGGGGTATTTATACTAGAATATAGGTGAAATGGAGGGCTAAGATTTATTGGGGAGTTGTGAGATCAAAGGTTGAGATGCACTAGGGAGTTGAGAAACCACCCACCTTCACAAAATAACCACCCATGATCTAAGCCCACACACCCACAACCGGCCAAGAAGTGTGCTCAATGCACGTGTATGAGAATGCACGTGCATACACCAACTACACCCTACAAATTAGTACATTAAACACCCGGTCAAGAAAAAGATGCTACACATTACAAGTTATAAAAATATAATAGAAAGGGTTTTAAATCCATGGGCTAAAATCAGTTGGGCCAAACTAATTATTTTGTAGAAAATATGTAAATTAAACTTTTGGGCTTTAAGAAAAATATTGCACATGCATACCATATGAAAATAAATAAATAATCTTTAAGTATTAAGAAAAATCGGGGTATTACAGATACCTCGTCACCTCGGCTCGGTAGTTCAGTGAGGCGCTCTGGTGGCTCGGCAGCTCGCCCTCTGCCCCAGTTGCTCGGTTGCTCAGCCCAGCTGTTCAGTAGCTCGGCCATGCACTCCGGTGGCAGGCAGTTTGGAAAGAACATGTGGCTCAATCTGGAGCGTTCATCACGGCACAAATCACGAGGACGGGATTCAGATCACGAGAAAACATTATCTTGTCATTTTGTGGGCGTGGCATGATCTCAGTCGTCCATCAAGTTTTGATGCACATTTTGGGGCGATCCAACGGTGAATTTGGCTCGGCAGAATTTTTCTCCATATGTGGAGGTTGGTACCTCGTCCCTTTGGCTCGGTAGGATGGTTGCTCGGACTAACGCTCGGAAGTTCGGACCGAGTGTTAGGACCACACGGTGAGATCTGAGCCACTCATCACGGCGCATATCACGAAGTTGGGGGTCCAGATCACGAGAAAATGTTATCTTGTCGTTTTGTGGGCATAGCGTGATCTGGGCCGTCCATCATGTTTTGATGCGCATTTTGAGGCAATTCAACAGTGAATTTGGCTCGGCAGAATTTTTCTCCATATGTGGAGGTCGGTACCTCATCCCTTCGACTCAGGAGGATGGTGGCTGGACGAACGCTCAGAAGTTCGGACCGAGTGTTAGGACCACACGGTGAGATCTGAGCCGCTCATCACATCGCGTATCACGAAGTTGGGGGTCCAGATCACGAGAAAACGTTATCTTGTTGTTTTGTGGGCGTGGCGTGATCTGGGCCGTCCATCATGTTTTGATGCACATTTTGAGGCGATCCAATGGTGAATTTGGCTCGGCAGAATTTTTCTCAATATGTGGAGGTCGGTACCTTGTCCCTTCGGCTCGGGAGGATGGTGGTTCGGTGGCTAGTCGAGGTGCTGGTCGCCGAGTGATGGAGTTAAGCGAATCGACGAGCTCTCGTCTTGAAACGTCGTAACTCTCCGTTTTGTCGTTTTGCCTTCTTTTAGTGGAGTTAAACGCTAAGAAAGCCCAAACGTTGCTCTCTTGGCTATAAGTCCCCACTCCCCGCACCCCCTAGCTCATTTATCGCTTTCACTCTAAATTTTAACTTTTACTCTCAGTTTTGCTCTCCTAGCGGTGATTTGTGCTACAAGGCGGTGGTGCTAGCTGTCGCGTAGGCCAGATAATTTTCGGCAAAAAAATTCCGATCGTGAACGTCACTTCCAAGTTTACGTCACATCAAGGTTGGTATTTTTGCCTTAGATATTTACTAGAGATGTCAAGGGTAAACTCGGGAAGTGAGGTATCGTCCTCTGGAGATAGTGGTGCCGAGGAGAGAAGGCAAGTAGCGAGCTGGAGAAAGGGGAAGGAAGTGGTAGGGTTGTCTGCGGCCGAGAAGAAGAAGGTAGTGGCCCGGTCTCCCATAGTCGAGGAAATCATGGAGCCGGAGAGGTCCCCGAGTTGGGCTGGTATCCTGGTGTGCTGTCCGGTCACGCCGGTATTAGGCAGTACGAGGGTGATCTGCTGAAGAAGGCGATCGTTGGTTGGTCGGCAGCTTACGAGGAGAATGCCCCGAGGGAGATCACCGAGGTGGATGACCTTGCTTCGGTGTTATCCGAGAGGGACCTCCTCCGGATTAGAAAGGGGTTCGCCATCCCTCCGGAGTACAGGCTGATCCTCCCCGGCCCTGGGATGCGAGCGAACACCGAGCTGTTGCCGGACACGTGTGTGTTCGACTTCGACTTTTTGAGCGCCGGCTTGCACTTCCCTCTGCATCCCTTCGTGTTGAGGGTGCTCCACTGGTATTGTCTGGCACCGATGCAATTTATGTCGAACACCTGGCACCACGTGCTCGCCTTCTTGCTGCAGTGTCGCATCGCCGAGGTCGAGCCAGACGTGGTAATCCTCCGGAGCCTGTATCGGATCAATCGGATGTCGAAGGCCGAGCCCCGCTACTACTTGTCACCCCGAAGAGGCGTTAAGCTAATAGAGAATCCGGATTTGATAAAAGGTTGGAAGGAGAAGTTTTTCCTGTTGAAGGGGCCCTCGACGTTGGACTTTCCCACTCGGTGGAAGGCAGAGGTGCCGAAGTTTGCAAGGGTCGACCCGGTGCTGACTGCGGCCGAGGAGGAGGTGGCGGCGAAGCTCATTGCTCTACAAATGTTAAGCTAGAGAGAAATGACTGAGGAGGTGCTACACGGGTCGGGCCTTAGTCCGATCGACCCGAGTATGCTCCTGACATCTCGCTGCATTTTTTTTCTTTTTTCTAACTTGTTGTTTTTTGGTTTCGTTGTTTGGAACAGAGGCGCCAAAGATGGACTTCATGGGAATGATGTCTAAGCGAGGCAAGGTCGCCGATGGTAGGAAGAGGAAGAAGCCGAGCACCGGGCTCGCATATGGCCGTCCTTCCAAGGCCCCCTCGGTAGTTGCCGACCCTACCCCTGCTCCTCAGGCACCGTCTCCGTCGGTGGCCGTCCTTGTAGGCTCGTCTGCCCCAGCCTCATCTGACCTGGCCAGTGAGACCTTTTCGGTTTCGGCGGTGCTGGCTCTGCAGGCCCCGCCTCTGATGCCTCAGGCCGAGCAGATCTTGACCGAGGCCCACAAGAAGCTGTTCGTCCCCGACTGGCGGGTGAATAACCACGACGGCTTTCTTGGTGATTCGCAGATGTGCATGCAGGTCGTCAAGAATCTCGCGACCCCGAAGGACCGAGCCGCTCTGAAGGATGGGATGACCGGGGATGACACCTTCGAGATCGCTCGGTCGCTCATGTCGGTAATTATTTTTCTTTGAAAATTTCTTTAAGTCCATAACTCGGCTTTTACAACCAGCTAACGCTCATTCATTGCAAGCCACTTGTCACTTCGGCCACCTTGTTCAGGAGTTTGCCGAGCAAGATATAGAGTTGAAAGCCCTCTGTGACAAGGACAGGGTGGAGAAGGCGAGGGCGGTGAAGCAGCTCAAGGCAAAGCAGCGCCGCTCGGAGGGCTTGGAGGTTCGGGTTGCCAATCTTGAGACGGCCTTGGAGCGAGCGAAGGAGCAGCTCGCCGTAGAGGTTGCCAAGGTTGCTAAGGCTGCCGAGGAGCTGGCCGCATCAGCGAAGGCCCTGGAGGCGGCGAAGGCGGAGAGGGACGCCGCGGCGGAGGTGGCCAGGAAGGAGGTTGAAGTCGAGGCGAAGGAGCACATGGCTAGGAACATGGAGCTGTCCTATGCGAGAGCGCTTGACCACGTCGAGGCTCGTGTCCCCGGCTTTGAAAGAGTGGGATATCGCCTGTGGCCCGACGAAAAAGAGGAGGGAGAAGAGGAGGAGGGTGATCATCGGGACGGGGAGGTGCCTGCCGACCCCGAGACTGTGGCGGTCGACCCCCAAGCCGGGGCGACAGGGGGCGAGGGACCATCTGGCGAGGCGCCTGTGACCGAACCGCCGCCGCAGGTGGATCCTTGATCTCCTGATCTTTTGCATAAATCCTTTTTTTTGTAAAGCCTTATAGCGAACTGGCCACCGCTTCTTTTTGATATGAATGAAAGATTTCTTTTTTGAATTTGTCCAAGTGTTTGGCTCGGAAATCGTTTACCAATGGAATGCTTTGGTTTTTCAGATAGTCGGACTCGGTTCGGACACCGCAGTGGCTCGGCAGCGCACGAAATTATTTAAGCAATCACGCGAAGCTCATCTCGAGGGCGAGATTGAGTTGATCAGGAGGGTGCTATTCAACGTGGAGAAGACGAACAGCGAGTTATTGGCTGAGATTCGTCACTTGCAGATAGTCGAAGGAGAACTATCGGCGAAGGAGGGTGAGTTAACCTCGGTGCTGGCCGAGCGCGACGAGCTCGTTTCGAAGGTTGAGCAGCTAAGGAGGGTTACAGTCGATAAAAGCATCGAAGTGACCAACCTTCGCCGAATCATAGCTGACTGTGCCGGGGACGCAAGCTTGACAAAACTTCCTCGGTTCAAGATGTCAGTGAAAGACGATACTTTGAAAGATAGGATCATCGAACTTGAGGAGGAAGTTGCTCGCCTTAAACCTCAGCCCGTGAGGATTAACGTCCGAAGCACTTCGTGCACCCACGAGGAGAGTGAGAGGGGAATCTCCTTCTACGAGCTCGCGACTCGTCCACTTGTCATTGGGCGGAGTCCGACCGATGCTCAGAGCGGCGTGGCTGTTTTGTCTTGTGGAGCCTCGGTCGGAGCCACAGTTAGAGGCAGTGCCGAAGAGGCGTCTCGGTTCGTCAGCCTAGAAACGAGCTCGGAGGTTAAGCGGCACCGACCTTGCGCATCTTTGAACCGAAGCATCCCCCTCCTGAGGAGGCATTGAAAAAGTTGTATTATGCTTTTTGTGTTTTTTTGTAGCACCTTCTTTTAGTAGCTTGGTCTTGTAACATCATTGAATTTGTTTAATAAAATTAGGGTTCGTGTGCTCGGAATGTACCGAGGTCACCTTACTTTTGAAACGAATCATAAGAACCAAAAGTTAGCTCCTTTGATTGTCCCAGCTGTAGAATTTTTGCGGGAGCAATTCCACGGTGACGAAGCGATGAGGGAGTCTTTCGACGATTGCGGGAGCAATTCCGAATGGCGAACCACCTCCAGCTTGCTTAAGAGTGAGCTGGCGAAGCGGAGTCGAGCCAAGTGTTGGACTCTGAACTCGTCATTTAGGTTAGTCAACAGTTGTGGGAGCAATTCCAAATGGCGAACCACTTCTAGCTCGCTTAAGAGCGAGCTGGCGAAGTGGAGTCAAGCCAAGTGTTGGACTCCAAACTCGTCGTTTAGGTTAGTCAACGGTTGTGGGAGTAATTCCGAATGGCGAACTACTTCTACCTCGCTTAAGAGCGAGCTGGCGAAGCAGAGTCGAGCCAAGTGTTGGACTCCGAACTCGTCGTTTAGGTTAGTCAACGGTTGTGGGAGCAATTCTGAATGGCAAACCACTTCTAGCTTGCTTAAGAGCGAGCTGGCAAAGCGGAGTCGGGCCAAGTGTTGGACTCCGAACTCGTTGTTTAGAATTTGTCAACGATTGTGAGAGCAATTCCGAATGGCGAACCACTTCTTGCTCGCTTAAGAGCGAGCTGGCGAAGCGGAGTCAAGCCAAGTGTTGGACTCTGAACTCATTGTTTAGAATTTGTCAACGGTTGTGGGAGCAATTCTGAATAGCGAACCACTTATAGCTCGCTTAAGAGCGAGCTAGCGAAGCAGAGTCGAGCCAAGTGTTGGACTCCAAACTCATTGTTTGAGTACGAGGAAGGTAAAAACAGAGAGATACAAGAAATTCACAAGTAAAATATGAAAAAATATTCGTTATTGAAAACTACTAGCCGGCTACTTCTAAGTTGCGAGCCGTTATTACATTGGAGAAAACAAAATCAAAATACAAGTGAAAGGAATGGAACAGTTCGACATCCGAAGGTACTTAGAGAGGCGTCGATGCACTCTTTTGGTACTTCAAGAGATGGTCGGCATTCCAAGTCCTTGGGATCTCTCTGCCTTCAAGATCTTCTACACGGTAGGCTCCAGGCCGAACTACTTTGGTGATCTTGTAGCGTCCTTCCCAATTTGGAGCTAGCTTACTCTTCTGACTGGGGAAGGAGATATCTAACTTTCTGAGGACTAAGTCCCCTTCTTTGAGGTCGGTAGGACGGACTTTCTTATTGTAGGCCAGCTCGATCCTCCTTCTGTAGCTTTGTTGGCGAATCGAAGCTCTTTCCCGGAGCTCATCAATCAGATCCAGGTTCTCCTGATGTTCCCTGGCATTCTGCTCTTCTTCATAGGCAATGAGGCGGGGAGAGGGTACATCGACTTCCAAGGGGATCACAGCTTCCGACCCATAGGTGAGATTAAATGGCGACTCTCCTGTAGGGGTCCGTTTGGTAGTGCGGTAATTCCACAGTACGTTTGGCAGCTGGTCGACCCATAAACCCTTAGTGGACTTATCCATTCTTTTCTTAATATCGGAGAGGATTTGTCGGTTGGCATTCTCTACTTGACCATTTGACTGTGGGTGGGAGACGGAGGAGAAGCATTGTTGGATGGCGAGGTCTTCACATAGAGTTCGAAATGCGGCCCCTGTAAATTGTGTTCCATTGTCGGTTATGAGGACCCGAGGGACATCGAACCTGTAGATGACGCTCTTCCAGAAGAACTGAAGGACTTTGTTCTCGGTGATTGTAGCCAAGGGCTCGGCCTCTATCCACTTTGAAAAGTAGTCGATCACCATGACTAAGAATTTGAGCTGGCCAGGAGCTGGGAGAAACGGCCTTAGTAAATCCATTCCCCACATTGCAAAGGGGATCGGGCTTGATAAGGAAATGAGCTGAGCTTGAGGTAGGCGACGAATGTTGGAATGATTTTGACAAGAGCTGCATTGCCGAACGTGTCGTTCGGCGTCTTGGAGGAGGGTAGGCTAGAAGTATCCATAATTCAGTACCTTTCGGGCAAGTGATCTAGAACCTGAATGTGCTCCGCCTAGGCCTTCATGAAGTTCTTGCAAGGCGTATGTGGCTTGTTCGGGGGAGAGGCAACTCAGATAAGGTCTGCCGTCAACTTGTGTGAAGGAGCATTTGTGCAAGACCCCCTGAATAATGGTGTACCGCTCCGCTCTGGTTCTGACTTGGCGAGCTTCCTTAGGGTCTTCGGGGAGGAGCCCATCCCTTAGGAATTCTACCAGGGGTTTCATCCAATTATCTTGAAGTTGAACAGGCAGCGACTCCATGGAGTCGGGAGTTTCTTCTTCTATGCTCGGCTTCAGGAGCACTTCAATCAAGACGGTCTGCTCGAGACCTTGGAGGGAGGAGGAGGCTAACTTGGAGAGAGCATCTGCTCGGGCATTTTCCTCCCTGGGGATCCGCCAAATAAGTGCCTCTTCGAAGAGAGCCATGAGATTTTGGACCTTAGTTAGGAACTTAGCCATTCGGTCATCTCGCGCTTCATACACGCCCAAGACTTGATTCACGACCAGCTGAGTGTTTTCCCGGGGATAGGCTTGCTGAGGAGAGGGGGGTTGACTGGGTAGGCTTTAAGCTGGTCGAACGACTCCTGCTGTTGCTGAACCCATTCGAAGCCCTTAGCCCCCCTGAGAGCCTTGAAGAAGGAACGACACTTCTCCCCTGACTTGGAAAGGAAGCGCCCTATAGCTGCGAGGCGCCCGGTTAGCTTCTGAACTTCTTTTATATTTTTGGGAGGAGCTATATCTAGTATGGCCTTAATCTTCTCGGGGTTGGCTTCAATCCCTCTTTGGCTGACCATGAAGCCCAGGAATTTTCCCGACGCGACTCCGAACGCACACTTGTTCAGATTGAGCCTCATATCATGTTTTCTTAACACATCGAATGCCTCCTGCAGGTCGGTGACATGGTCGGCCCCACGAATGCTCTTCACAAGCATATCATCAATATACACCTCCATGTTAAGGCCGATTTGATTTTGGAAGACTTTGTTAATGAGGCATTGATAAGTGGCGCCTACATTCTTCAACCCGAAAGGCATCACCCTGTAGTAGTAGAGGCCCTGATCGGTAATAAAGGAGGTCTTCGGGATGTCCGGGAGGAATATGCAGATTTGATTGTATCCGAAAAAAGCATCCATGAAGCTGAGAAGCTCATGGCCCGAAGTGGCATCAATCAGGGTGTCAATGCTTGGAAGGGGGAATGGATCTTTGGGGCATGCTTTGTTCAGGTCGATAAAGTCGATGCAAATTCTCTAGGTCCCGTTGGCCTTCTTTACCATCACAACGTTCGAGAGCCATTCGGGGTAATTGACCTCTTGTATGAACCGAGCCTTTAGGAGCTTGTCCACTTCCTCTTTTATAGCTTGCTGGCGCTCGGGAGCAAACTTGCGACTCTTCTGTTGGACCAGTTTGGACCCCGGAGCAATGCTGAGATAGTGGACTAGGAGTTCTTCGGAAATTCCAGGCATGTCAGCGGCCGACCAGGCAAAGAGATCGTGGTTCTTTCTAATGCACCGGATTATGTCGGAGCATAGGGCAGATGGGAGGGCCTTACTGATAAAGAATTTGCGGCTCGGATCTTGCTCAGAGAAGAGAACTTCCTCCAATTCATCCACCGGCTAGGACGTTTGTCGGACACTTTCTTGGGGGATTTCAAGTGTTTCGAGGGAGAGGACTGGACCTCCAGTAGAGGTCATGCAGCATTTGTCCCTCTTCTTGCCAGGGGTGTTCATCTTCGGGACAGGAGGTATCACCCCTTCCTTCTCTACTTCCATGAGAATAGTGGAAATATTGGCGTTAAGAGGAGTGAATTTCTTGAATCTGGGGGGAGGGCGGCACTGACCGCCATTATCCTTTTGGAGCTTCTTGGCTCCTTCTTCTTCTGTTCCTTTTCTCTTGGATCCAGAGGAAGGCCCTTCAAAGTTGGGGCGGTGCTCAGCTTCCTCGGCCCGAATATACTTCTCGCTTCGGAGAAGGAGATCGGAGAAGTTCTGCGGGGACTTCTTGGCTAGGGAGGAGCGGAGGCTGGAATTAAGGAGATTTGATTGGAACGCTGCTGCAGCGACCGACTGGTCGAGGGAAGCGATAGACCTAGCTTCCGCAGTGAACCTTTTTACATAGTCTCTCAGCTTCTCACCCTTCTTCTGGTTGAGGTAGAATAGCGAAATGCTGGTCTTCTCAGTTTGGCGGCTACTCACGAAGTGGGTGACGAAGAGGGTCTCAAATTGCTCGAAGGAGAATATCGAAGATAGGGAGAGGCGAAAGTACCATACTCGGGCCGGACCCTTGAGGGTAGCGGGGAAGGTCTTACACAGTAGAGCATCGGAAGCCTGGTGGATGAGCATGAGGGTCTTAAAGCTTTCGATGTGGTCGACGGGGTCAGACTCCCCGGAATAAGTCTCGAATTGGGGAGGCTTGAAGCCTATTGGAACGGGTGCCTCCATAATGGTTTGAGAGAAAGGAGATCGACTTGGGCGGAGGGTCCTTCCTCTAAGCTCTTTTTCTCTGTCTAGCTGACCCAAGCGCCTTTTCATTTTGCGGAGACGACGGTAGACAGTGTCATCCCTTCGACGGTAATCAAACGAGCCTCTGGACTCGTCTTCGTACGAGGGAGAGCGGGGGCTACGACGATGGTAGCTCCTGGAGTGGCGAGGACTAGGAATGTGCTGGGGGTTGCTAGGAGCTGGGGGAAGAGTTAGGGACTGTTGGCGAGGACTTCGGATCGGAGGAGTAGGGACCCTCTGAGCATTGTTGTTGTTGGGTCGGAGATTGAGGGCTTGTAAGATGGTTGCTTGGAATTGCTGGAACTCGGCACGGGTAATGGGTGCCTCATCATTGCTCAGGGGTTGCCGACTAGCAGGAGAATGGGGTCTTCTCCTATGGTGGCCTGGGGACTCTCTCTGCCCTCTGCGAGGAGGGGACCTTCTGTATTCTCGGCGATGAGGAGATCGCTCATTTGGACGGTGTTGGCGGGAGGCTCCCTCTCGGGCCTGCCTTTCATCCAAACGGCGGCGAAGATCCTCTTCTTTGCGCCGATTGTCTAGAGTATTGCAGAGGTCATCGGACGCTCGGGGATTGTGAGATTCCATGGAATCAGTAAAGGGGTTGTGCACGGAGACGCGATCATGTTGGAGAGGTTGTTTCTGAGGATTGGGACGGGAGCCCCCCGCACCGGCATTTTGGGGTCCGGTCTGACCTCGAGGGGGTTGAAGATTTTGAGGAGGAGGTTGGTCCTACTGTGAGGCCTGATCAGGTTGAAGGGGAAGTCCCGCCGGCTGGACGGTTTGGAGAGGGATCTCCTGTTGTGGTTGAGGAGGAGTGGGTCCAAGGTTGGACCCTCTAGATCTTAGTTTCCTTGGGGGCATGGCTGGAGGAGATCTGACCGACGGGAAGAGGAAGGATCGCTATTCGTGGTTTCCCACAGACAGCGCCAATCTGTTACCGCTAAATCTGGTGTGGGGGCAAACAGATAGTATTTGTGGATTCTTAGGAAAACCGAATAGCAAAAACCTGGAATCTTCTCACCGGAGTTTGACTGTTGACTCCTGCCGTTCACCTGCAAAAAGTGCGATGCACCGGGGTTGATCCCGGCGACGCACCCTCCGACGCTCAAGTCAGTAATCAGGAAGATTATGAGAGAGCGTAAATTGGTAAAAGATTGATTACCTCTTCATGGTGGTGAATGGGGGTTATTTATAGCCACCTTTGGGATCAGGTTAGGAATGTAATCCCTATGACCAGATAAGGAATGTAATCCCTAATTCCCAGTGAAAGGATAGATGTGAATCAGGGCCGTTGATTAGGATTAATTAGAAACCCTAATTCTATCCTGCTGGACCGGGTTTGTTACGGTTTGGAACCCACACCCAGTCGAGATGGATCCGTTTATGGGTTATTGGGCTTTGAATAAATCTCCAGTTCCCATTTCAGACCCGTTAGTAGGTGAAATTACCATTTTACCCCTCGGCTTTAAGATTCGCACCCGATTTGGACGGTTCCGATTTAACCCCATTTTTAGCCATATCAGGTCCAATAAGAGCGGATTTGGGTCAAGAACAATCAAATTGGATTTTAGGGATCAATTAAGAGATAGACCAAAATCAATAGGGTAAAATAAAAATACCCACAATCCAATAAAATAAAATCCAGAAGATAGATAACCCAACGAGATGGGTTCATGAACAAAAATTTAAATACAGATAGACAAATAAAAATACAATGAAAAGAATATAAACTATGCTTGAAAATAAATTGAAATTCGCCAGGAAAAATCAGATCAAATACGAAAATAAAATAATTCGGTAAATGAAAATAATTAAATAATCAGAAGTAACAATTAATAATCATAATAAAATTATATAACAAAATAGTATTCGGGTTTGACGAACTCATTAAAATAATCCAATAATAATAATATATTTGTTTTAGGCTCAAATATAAATGGTCGGTCAATCAGAAATAGAAGTAGGATTAAAACACACCATTATTCGAAATAATTAAAATTTTTGATTAGAAAACACTTTAATAAAATATCCGAAATAAATTTAGCAGAAAATAACTTTATAAAAATCAAATTGTAGAAAATACACGGAAAATACTAATTATCTGGAATGGAGGTTACAATACACATCGTGAAACTAACCTATAATTAACTACGTATAATACAAAATTTATAGACTCAAACATTGAAATAAAAATTTAATCAATTAACATAGCTAGATCTACTAAAGTAGAAAAGAGTTTATACCTTTCAGAATGTGGGTTTTCGGAAAGGAGATAGAGGAGGTGGTTGTGCTGCTGTAGACGAAGGAGGAGAAGTAGATTTTGGGTAATTTCGTTAGGGTTAGGGTTTGAGGGTTTGGGAGATTTCGTTAGGGTTAGGGTTTGAGGGTTCGGAAGATTCAATGGAATAGGGCAATAGTTCGAGAAGGGGGAGAGAATGAGTGAGCGAGTCAAGTGATGGAGGAGGAGCTAGGGTTTCGACTATGAGTTCGACTGCGCCAGAAAGAAAGAGAGAGTGAGAAAGAGTGGGAGAGAGTGAATATACTGAGTGTGAGAGAATGTAGGAGGAGAGCAAAATTTGTACAAGTGCTTTAAAACAATTGTATAACCTAAGCTGTTGTTCCACACAACAACCTAAGTTATACACAGGTTGTTGTGGGAAGTAACGGCCAGGCCGAAAACTCATTTCGAAGTACCTAGGCCGTAGTTTCCAACAACAGCCTAGGTTCAATTTTTTTCCTAAAAAATACAAGTTCATCAGCGGCGAGTGAGAGAGAGTAAGAGATTGAATGAGTCGAAGAGTTATTTTGGGGCAAAATACCGCATTTACCCCTCCTCACTTAAGTGAGAGATGGGAGCTGATGGGCGGGATCGATCCTGGCCGTTGGATCTAGATCGAATCGATCCAATGGCCAGGAACTCAATTTGCAATGGGTCTATGCAAACAGACCCGTTTGCAACTAAGCATTTCCCTATATATATATGTGTGTGTGTGTGTGTGTGTGTGTGTGTGTGTGTGTGTGTGTGTGTGTGTGTGTGTGTGGAAATCTTCCAGTGCGAATGCATTGTAGCATGCAAACGCATGCGAACCACTGAAGAGTTTCATATACATGCTACGGTGCGCTCGCACTGGAAGATTTCATATATATATATATATACTAATTCTTTCATTCAGTAAAATGGCTTCCTCAGCTCTGCTTGCCTCAACTCTGATGATAGCATCATCTTCCATGCCTGCTAAACACTAAAGCACAAACAATCCAAAATTACAACAATTTCAATATTTTGAAATACACTAAACACAAGCAATTGACATATGTAGATATATGTTTTGCAAAAGTAATTAACTTAATATATATTTATTTCAACTATATATATTAGGGAGAAGCACTAATCTATGAAGTAGATAGCACATAAAAACATGTAATCTTATTCTTCGTAAAACATCTATTGCTTAAATATGCTTAAAGGGAACAATTTCGCTCCTGTGGAATCTATGAAGCTCCTAGGTCATAATCCGCCGAATTTTTAGTTATCTTCCAGAGCTCAAAAAGTATGAAAGAAAATTATTCAGATGAAATATATAGAGGGGGAATATGATTTCCTAAGACCTTTTTTGGGAAACAAAGCTACGATTCTATAGTTATACAACCTACATTTATGCCTCTACCAGTCATGTATACAAACATGTATGCCTCTACCAATGTTTAGGCCCCATTTTGAAAAATGAGGTAACTGAAGGTATATGGATGTACATAGATATCCTAGACCTCAAATTTGGAAACGCAGGTTAGCGGACGAATGTGGAGGCATCCTACACAGCTTTTTAATTGTTATCCTACCCAAGGCAATGTAAAACCAAAGTTATTTCTCACAAGTATCTGTTCGAAAATACTAAGTAAATGCAAGGTATTTAACAATCTTTGGTATTTATTAGTGACTCAGTCTTTAATTTTCAACTATAAACAACTTAACTTGACATTCAAATCTAATCTTATCAAAATGCTAATTTGACCATTAGCTTCAACGTACTGAACTCGAAAACACGCAAAATCGAATGCGAAAAAAAATCAAATTTTGATCCAATCGATACCTGAGCAACAACAATCAGATTGACTTGACCAAGCCTGAAATCCATCAAAATCAGTCAAAATTTTGACCCCAAACATCGAAATTTGATATTAAACCCTAAAATTAACCTACTTCAAAAAACGAGTTCAAAATAGGAGATTATCTGGGAGAAAGCATTTGATCCAATCCTCAGTTGGTAAGTTGTTGCCAATTGCTCTATGGTTGTTGTTGTATGCGACTGCTGCTCTGTTTGAGAAATGTGTATCAGTTTTCATATCAGTCCACATGTTAATATCTTTCTTTTGTGGGTTTAAGTGCATATTAGTTTGTACTTTTGAACATTAGTCCAACTATTCTAATTGTCATCTTCATTGTATTTACGTGCTTTGCACGTATAAGCTCTAGAATTAATGGACCCAAATTGTAACCGAAACTTTATGAATAGAATCTTAAGAATTGAGTTCATGTTCATCTTTGTCTGCCTTATTCCATTTTAATCCTTGCCTAGGGATTTAAGGTGGTCACCATAGTGAGAAGATGACCCACAATGTCCATCCATGCCGCAGGAGACCGAGTTGGAACAATGGTATCAAAGCTTCAAGGTCCTGCAATGGCGACGGCGATGACCAAATTCGACGTTGAGGTCGAGTGTCCGAAGAATCTTGACCATTGATTTCGATTCAAGATTGGTTCAAAGGACCAAACAACGAGGAGTTCCACTGATTACGATGTAGAATTCCAAAAGTTGTTCGATCTTGAACGCCGATTTGAGCAAATAGAGTTGAAAGTTCTTGATTACCTTGAATGATCGATCCTTGAATCTCGTCACCAACATCGGAGGTCGAGAATTCATCGGGATGGTTCCATTGATGGCGATGGGGGTTATTCTTCGCTTCGAGATCATCAATCTCTTAACCAAATCTTCAATCAAGAAATTGAAAGGCGATTTGATCGATTGGAGTTGACGATGAATTAGAAACTTCAAGAACCGTAACTTAGACACCATTCTTGGCGATCGTAGGAGTTATGGAATTTAGAAAGTAGAGACTGAATCGAATGGAAGTGAACGCTATCGACGATTGCTACCTGGTCGACATCGGCATTCAAGCCATCACCAATGACATAGAAAACAGCATCAAGAAACCCCTTTTGGTGGTAGAAGATCAAGAACTAATCATTTGCGACGACCAGAGGAGCATTGGATGTCTGAAGATAGTGAAGAAGAATCAGAAGGTAGAGGTGGCTCTTGGCAATTACCAGTTGTTCGAAAAAATTTATGTGAGGAATCACCCTCACTTATGAGATTACAGGGTTGGTATTGCCCTCCCTATTTGCGGCAACAAGCTTCTCCAACTCCAACTCCTACACTCCTCAATCCTATCATGAAAGAACAGACTTCATGGGTGAGGGTTCAATCAGCCAAGAGGAACGGGGAATGCGCACCGAGTGTTCGGTCAAATACTTCATCCATTAGCTACATCGGAGGAGTATGAATGCAATCTTTGATTCGTTGATTGTTCCTACAAACGTTACAACTGCAACAAAGTGTTCGACTATGATTTGTGCCCCAATTATTAGTCTAGGTAAATATTTAAATTGGGTTTGACACCACTAGACTTCATTTTCATACAGTATGTTGATGGTCATATTTCGGTTGATGAAGATGAGAAAATGATTGTTTTGAAGACCATGCCTATTGCAGCAGTTTATGGGAAGTTCAAATTGGATCAGTTCAAATAGCTCAGGCAACTCTTTTTGTAGGGGGGAGGATTGATCCAATCCTCAGTTGGATCCAGCTGAAGCTGCTGCCCTTTACTCTCTGTTAGCTGTTATGTGCGGCTTTATATGCGGCTGCTGCACTGTTTGAGAAGGTGTATCAGTTTGCATATCAGTCCACATGTTAATACCTTTCTGTTATGGGTTTAAGTGCATATTAGGTTGCACTTTTGCACATAAGTCCAACTATTCTAACTGTCCTCTTCATTGTATTTACGTGCTTTGCACGTATAAGCTCTTGCATAAATAAACCCAAATTGTAACCGAAAACTTTATGAATAGAATATTAAGAACTGAGTTGTTCATCTTCGTCTTCCTTCTTCCATTTCGATCCTTGCCTAGGGCTTGCACGTGGTTGCCATGGTGAGAAGACGGCCCGCAACATCCAGCCATGCCGCAGGAGGTCGAGTTGGAACAGCGCCAATCTAGATTTGTGAGAGATGATTTGGATTGGGAGGATAGGAGTGATTCCGTCTTTTTAAAAAGATCAAAGGATTAGAGATTTTGATGTTAGAACTAATCGAAATTTAGGGATTTTTCATTTTATTGGGGTTGAAGATGATATTACTTTCTGATATGGGTTAGGAATGACGTGGCCCGTCCTGGGCCACAGGATCCCCTCAGGATGCGCACACCTCCTGATCCTCTGGATCCGCCACGTCAGCGTCGGAAAACCGCCCGGGCTGCTGCCACGTTAGCCCAGAAACTGCCTGGGCATCTGCCATGTCAGCCCTAAACCGCCCAGATTTCCACCGCTTCAGCATCACGGGCAACCAGGTCCAGGCCCGGCCCCAAACGGGTCCAGACCTGGTTGGCATCTTCTATAAATACCAGACCCCTACTCCTTCTCCAGGTAATCAACTCTTTGCCACTCAAACCCTAGTTACTGTTGCTCTCCCTTAGTGACTGACTAGATCGTCGGAAGGTCTGCCACCGGGACCAACCTCGGTGTTCCGAGACCGTCTGTAGGTACACGAGACCCTCAGATCCGAGCCCCAAAGATCCGAGCCGAGCATCAGCGTCCACCTCAATACCACCTACCTCAGTACCATTCGTCCAGTCAAGGGTCGTCTGCATAGGAGTCTCCTCCTTAAATACAAATCGAGTAAGAACTCACGCCTGGTGCATCCACATGCCCCCCAAAAACAAACCGCATCAGGATGGCGCCGTTTGTGGGAAACTATCTATCGTAGATGCCAACCCGAGCCTCGCTTCCAACGGTACCCTCGTAGACGCCGACTCGAGCTCCGCCTCCGTCGGCACCCCCGTCGACCCGAGCTCACATGGCGCCCAAGGCCGCAAAAACTGTTACCTCTGCACGCCGACAGGACATGCCTCTGCAAGGCATCGCTGCCGATGCTTAGGGACCGAAAAACAAAGGGGTCAGCCACGGGCCCCAGCCAAATGCCTCTCGTCCAGTCCAGAGCGACCTACGCGGGGTAATCTCGAACTGACAGGCCAGCCGTGGCAGGGGAGGAGCCGCTTCCAACTCGGCTCCGAACTATCCGAGACCCCTATCCCAAAGGCGGGAGCCTGTGCTCAGCCGGGTCAGTCGGCGACAGCCCGCCCAACCAAACCAGGCCGAGGGAGCCCCGGTTACCCACCAGGAGTTTCAGGACTTCCGGAGGGAAATATTGGGTGCCATCCAAGGGGTCCCCATCGATGAGAATGCCCGCCGTTCGCATACACGGTCGGAGGCCGAGGCTAGCATGTCTCGCCCCTCAACAATCCCCCCAGAATATGATGGCGACATTTTGAAGTGCCTCCAAGAAATGGAGGAGCGCCTCGACCACTTTGGCAACGGCGACCCAAGGACAGCTTAGGGGTACAGGCCGGTTCGCCCTCCTTTCTCCGCCCTCATCCTGCAGGCGAAGGTACCCCACAATTTCCGTCCGCCTCAGTTCGAGACATATGACGGCGAGGGCAATCCTGCTGATCACATGGAGGGCTTCAAAACCTTCATGATGATTCACAGCGCATCGGATCCCCTCCTGTGCCGAGCCTTCCCCGCAACACTCTGGGGTTTGGCTCGGGAATGGTTCTCCAAGCTCACCCCCGGCTCCATCTATTCTTTCGACCAGCTAGAGGGCAGCTTCCTCGCCCACTTCATAACCAGCCGAAAGGCCGAAAGAACGAGTGGTCCCTAATGGGACTCCGGCAAAAGGAAGGGGAGTCACTCTGAGTGTTTGTCCGAAGGTTCACCGCCGAGGCAAGGTCAGTCTCATCCCTGACCCTGGCGTTGCCTCGGCAGCCTTCCGCCACAACGTCCGATATGGACAGCTGAAGGCTCCCTAGCAAAGAAGCCGCCGATAGACTTCCCCGACCTCCTCAACCGGGTCGAAAAATATATTCGAGCCGAAGAGGCCCTCAATCCAGAGGACCAGAAGGAAGTTCCCGGGAAGGGGAAGCGCAAGGCCGATGAGGTTGAGCTGGCGAAAAAAGCTCCAAGAGACGGGGGTTCCGCGAAGAAGGTTCTGCCGATCCCCCGCTTCGAGAGGTACACTCCGCTGACGCAGAACGTGTCGACAATCCTCTCAGAGATTGAAGACAGCGACCTCATCCAGTACCCTCCTCGACCATCCAACAACACCAGTAAGAAGAGGGATCAGCGGTTCTATTGCCGTTTTCACCGGGACAACGGGCACGACACAGATCACTGCTGCGCCCTGAAGGACGAAATTGAGGCCCTCATTCAACGAGGGTACCTTCGAGAATTCAAACGGGAAGGTGCCCAAGAACAGAGGGACAACAGAAACAGGAAGGATTCCCCTCCTCCTCGAATGCACCGTCGGCGTCCCGAGCAAGATCCGGAGCCCGAAGTTGTAATATCCCGGACGGATATTACCTTGTATAAATTATTATTTTATTATTATTTTATTATTATTTTGCTTTAATTCCAAAATTGGAATATTTTGGTGATTTTCGCCCGGTTTGTTCATAGACATTATCTGTATCCAGATATCGGTCAGTATACATCCGTATTGTATCAAATTGATACCGTGACCTTCCAAACTAATAATAGAATTTATTTTATTATTATTTCCGAGATCAAATTATTTTTATATGGATTATGCGAAGATTTTCGGTATACAGACATATATGTGCACATACGTATAATATGTCGATTAGTACATTATACAAATTGTGTGTTGTGTATTTTTGGACAACACTTGTCTTGTTTATGACAAAACCTATTAGATTGTTAGGGTTTATAAGTGGTTAACCTAGGTTAAGTGTGCATGAGGAGGTTAAGGAAATCCTTCTAGAAACCCTCACATAATACCTCCACCACATAACACCATACCCTCACCATACCTCCACCTCATCCCTACCACCCTAGGAGCATGGCCGGCCCCCATTTTGTGGGAGGCCCTTTTTGCAAATGTGTGTGTGTACATTTGCACTCTCCACCCTTCTCTCCACCTATAAATACCCCCTTCCTCCACCTTTGTCTCATTTTAGAAAGATCAAAAAGAAAGAAAGAAAGAAAGGAAAAGAAAGAGAGAACACCATACTAATTTGAGAGTTTTCCCATTGTAGGTATTCCATAGAGATTTCTAAAAGCTAGGGGAAGGAGAAGTTTTAGCTAGCAAGTTCTTCCAACAAAGAGAACTAGGTGGGGGTTTCTCTTTTGTATGTTTGTTTCCTTGTTTGTATTGTTGTTTTGACTTCTTCTTCTTCTTGCCTTCCTTGTTTTGTTTTCTTTGATTTTTTTAGGATGGTTGTTGTGATAGTATGGTGGTATGTGGTTCTTGCTTTGTATGTTTGTAAATGTTAAAGATAATAACCACAAGAAATGAATGGAAACAAGTAGTAGTGCTAAATAAACATAAAGATTAAATCTTTATAGTTGTAGTTATTGTTTGTGTTTGTTAATTGGACTAAAATGATATAAGGCATATGGACTTGTACATACAACCGTTTGGGGTTGTAGGAATTGATGTGAACACATGAACAAAGCATATGAACCTTTTTACAACCATTTTTGGTTGTAGGTCTTGTTTTTGGACTTGGACTAAAAATATAAGCATATGTTGATTGAACCAAATGAAGGTTCTTACCTTATTTTTATTATTGTATTTTCTTTTATAATCTTAAGTAAAAAGAACATAAATTAGATGTTATTTCTAATTATGAAAAAGAAATTAATTTAAATCACTAGTTGTAGAATGAATAAAAAGATCTCTTTTTATGATCACTAGTAATAAATAAATGCTAATAAAGATTAGTAGACATTTAAGTAGTAGTAATATGTTGTTAAAATAAAGTAGTAGTAGCATGTTGTTAAAATAAAATAGTAGTAGCATGTTGTTAAAATAAAGTAGCAGTAGCATGTTGTTAAAATAAAATAGTAGTGGTATGTTGTTAAAATAAAGAGGTAGTAGTAAGTGTTAAAAGAAGTAGTTGTAGATGTTTTATGTCCATAAAGTAGTAGTAGTAGTAGATAGTTGTATGATGTGTTCTTGGTTAAAATGAAGTAGTAGTAGTAGTAGATAGTTGTGTGTTATGTTCTTGATTAAAATGAAGTAGTAGTAGTAGTAGATAGTTGTATGTTATGTTCTTGGTTAAAACGGAGTAGTAGTAGTAGTAGTAGATAGTTGTAGATGTTTATTTTATGTTCATAAAGTAAATACCATGCTAAGATTGGATTAGATTAATTTAATGATGCTTAAAATGTTGTAGGATTCATTCTAAAATTATCTACCATGTGTAGGAGTGTTATTTATGTTTAGAATGTTGTAGGATTCATTCTAAAATTATCTACCATGTGTAGGAGTGTTAATTATGTTTAGAATGTTGTAGGATTCAATCTAAAATTATCTATCATATGTAGAAATGATATACATGTTGTAGGATTTATTCTAAAAATACCTAGCATGTTTAATGATGCTTAGAATGTTGTAGGATTCATTCTAAAATTTCCTATCATGATTAGGAAGGTTATTTATGCTTGGAATATTGTAGGATTAATTCTAAAATTGCCTACCATGTGTAGGAATGATATACATGTTGTAGGATTCATGCCAAAATTGTCTACCATGTTTAAGAATGACATACATGCTTAGAATGTTGTAGGATCCATGATAAAATTACTTACCATGTTTAGGGATGATATGTACCATGCTAAGTCTTTCTACAAGCTTAGAATGTTGTAGGTTAATCACTAAATAAATACCATGCTCACATTGTTGTAGGATTGATGCTAATTAATCTACCATGTTTAGAAGTATATATATATATATATATATATATATACTTAGGAATGTTGTATGTTCATACTAGTAGTTACCCATACTTAGTAAGACATTCATGCTTAGTAGTTATTCATGCTTAATAAAGATTCATGCTTGGATGATTATAAGAAAGTAGTATACCATGCTAGTTTCATTTATCTATGCCTAGATAGTTGTAGGAAAGTGGTATATCATGCTAGATTAAATTATCCATACTCACATGCTTATAGGTAAGTTGTATACCATGTTAGATTAAATAAATATTCATGCTTACATGATATCTATGCTTAGATAAGTATATGTTCATGTTATGTTAGTAAGCGATCATGCTTAATCATTATTCATACTATGTTAGGAGATGTCATGCTAATTGTTGTTATGTTAAGTTAGTAGATGACCATGCTAATGATGATTTATGTTAAGTTAATGGTATCCATACTAATGATATTCATGCTTAGATTAAAGTAACTACCCATGGTTAGTTGTAGTGATTTTTACCCATGCTTGTAGAAACTCATACCATGTTGTAGGTTGATACTTAACTAGTATACATGACTAGAGTGTTACTAAAATGTACACCATGCCATATGTTAGTGTTAAAGTAGCATACCATGTCTAGGAATGAGGCATACCATGCTAAAATTTAAATGCGTGCTTAGAATGTCATAGGGTTAATGTTAGAATACTTACCATGCCTTGGAATGTTGTATGTTATATTAGTTATATATCCATACTTGGGTTGTGGTGATTAGTCATGATAAGTAGTAAGCATTCACGCTCAAGTTATAACCTATGCTTGACCGTAGTGGACTTTATGTCTAGAGCATAGTGATTTTCATGCTAAGATTGATATAAGCACATGCTTAATCATATTCGTACTTAGGAGTATTATGGTGAGTGGTTCTGTTATATAATTAGATTTTCGTAAGAAGATGCTTGCGATTGTATGTCATGCTTAAGGTACTATAGGTTGAAGTAATAAGGATTGGGAAGACCACTAGTAATAGTTAGTTGATAAAGGCTGTTATGTCGCCTTCGGTTCTTCCTTAGTAGAATACCAATCATAGACTATTAGTAGATTCTTCTGTTGCTTCTAATAATAGAAGATCAAGTTTGCTAATAAGCACGTTTGGTTGCTTTTAAGATTGATTACCTGTATGGTTTTTTGCATATGGTTGTGCACGTACGTGGCTCGACTGGCCCGTACGTAGCTGTGGGTCTCATACGTAGCTTATTTGGCTCGTATGTAGGTTGTTGTCTCGCACGCGGCTCGACCGGCCCGTGCGTAGCTGTTGGTCTCATACGCAGCTTATTTGGCTGGTATGTACGTGGTTATCTCCTACGAGGCCCGCCTGGCTCGTAGGTAGTTATTGTTTCATACGCAGCTTATTAGGTCGTATGTGGTTGTTACTCGTGTATAGCTTGTTAGCTAGTACACTAAGCGTTGTGCTCGTCTAGGGTGATATTACCACCCTAAGGGCTATCGACCATCAAGACATATGTTTTCTTACCCTAAGGAACTGTGGAGGAGTCACTCCTTGTGTACCGTCGGATCTTAACCAGGGTAGGTTGATCGAGAACCGGAGTATAGACGGAATCCGAGTTTAGGGTAGCGGCATGCATGTATATTCGCACGGCCGAGGTCTTAGATCGATGGGCCAGGAACCGGATCCCGAGGGATTCTGGTGAGTCTAGGTTGAGCAGCCTAGTAGAGTTGTCTTGCGAAGCCTAATTTAAGGCCTAGCATGTTATGTTTATAATATTATCGTCCCTAGGATTGTCGAGTCAGGGACATCATTAAGGTAGTGACTTAAAAATGTCATTTTGCTCAGACCTTAGCCGAAGAGAGAGGAGTTGGTTGTAGGGGGCGCCTTACGACCAACTTGTCCCTTGAGGCAGGCCTTAGGTGGTGATATTGGGTTGTACCTTCCCGTCAAAGGGATACGTACGGTGCCGTCTCACAAGTTGAGGACACAGGTTGCGTATCTCGCGCTGTTAATTCTTGGAGTATCGTGGCTGAGGGTGCCATAGGGTAGGCTTCGCGCTGCCCTGCGCTTGCGAGACCCCAGAGGGTGCCACAGGGTAGGCTTCGCGCTACCTTGCGTTGGCGAAACCCTATGATTTGGATTTTGGAATGACGATCGTCTGTTTGTTGTATGAGGTCCGGCGAGCCGGGTAGCAGTGGCGAACATAGACACCACGGGCGTACTGCATCAGTGGGACATGACCATGTCTGCAACCTCATCAGTCACGTGTAGGTGTCAGGAACAGGTTGTGTACAATTAGAAATTCATAACGCGGGTTCAAATCCCAATATATGGAGAAATGGCTTGAGATGGGGTCGCATATAGTATGGGCTGCATGTTGCTTCGGAGACTTGCTGATATTAGAATAGGAGCATCCTAGTTCTATTTAAATACCGCATTAGAGTCTAGTCATGGCACTCACGAACACTTAAACTACACCAACACCATTGCTATATTTTGTATGTTGTTTGGGAGATTCGCTGCTATATGATCAGCCTTTAAGCGTCAGTGAATACTGACGTCCCCCCTTCCATAGGTGCTGGATCGCCGAAGTACAAAGGCGAGATTCAGGAGGACTCAAGGCAAGGAAAGCAAGGAGTCAGTGTTATGTTTAGTTCCGCTGCAGTATATGTATTGATTATCTATTAGTTGAGAAGTACTCAAGTGAGAGTTACCAAGTGTTGTTCTTCATTCCTTGTACTGTGAGTAAGATATTGAAGGTTGTAATACTTGGAAATGTAAAAGTAATATTGTAACTCTATTGCAAGGTATTGCAATTGTATAATGTTCAGACTTGTAATACATTGGGTATTGAATAAAAAGTTTTAAATTCTCCTGTTTTTCTGTGTATTGTGACTAATTGAAGAAAAGGTCTTGGCTCGTGTCACGGTTTCCCAGTATGTTGGAAATTGGGGTGCTACAGAAGTACCTGAGGGACAGGCAATCCTGCACTACATCCATGGAGGGCCCATGGGAGGGGAATCCAACACTTCCCGCAAAGCCTTCATCCGGGATGTCAACACCGTACAGGGCCCTCTCTCCCCCCAGGTCCAGCAACTTCCTGTCTCCTTCTCAGGAGAGGATCTAGAAGGAGTCCGGCTTCCTCATTGCGATGCACTGGTCATTGACCTCAGCATGGTGAACTTCGAGGTCCAGCGAATCCTCATGGACAACGGGAGCTCGGTCAACATTCTGTTCCTGGAAGCATTCGAGAACTTGAAGCTCTCCCGTGAGAAACTAAAGCCTGCCGGGTACACCCTGTACGGATTCTCCAGCATCCCTGTGACTATAGAGGGGATCGTCACCCTAGAAGTCACGGCAGGCACGACCCCGAACAGAAGGACCGAGTCCATGGACTTCATGGTTGTGAATGTCAAGGCAGCCTACAACGCCATCCTCGACCGTCCGGGGCTCTGCTCCCTCCAGGCAGTTCCCTCGGCCTACCATCAGAAAATGAAATTCTCTACTAACACTGGCATCAGAGTTGTCCGAGGGAACCAAGAAGCAGCACGTTCGTGCTACATGACGGCGATCGGAAGCGGGGTGTTTCCCCTCGATGCCGTCGAGCTGGAGCCCAAAAGAACCCAGCCAGAGCCAGAGCCAGAGCTGGCGGACGAGCTGCAAGATGTCTCGTTCGAGACAGGGGATGCATCGAAGCACTTTCGAGTAAGCTGCTCCCTCGCCCCCGACCTCAAGTCCGCCCTAATCGCCTGCATTCGGTGCAATGTCGACCTCTTTACCTGGAAGCCCTCTGACATGCCCGGCATCTCCGAGGATCTCATCATGCACAAACTTAGCGTGATCCCCGGGTCAAAACCAGTTGTCCAAAAACGGCGCAAGTTAGCCCCGGAGCGACAATAGGCGGTAAACGCGGAAGTAGACAAGCTCTTGTCCGCGCGTTTCGTACAAGAGGTCAGCTACCCAGAGTGGCTGGCGAATGTCATCATGGTCAAGAAGGCGAGCTGAGTTGGAGGATCTGCATAGATTTCACCGACCTCAACAAGGCATGCCCCAAGGATCCGTTCCCTCTCCCCAGCATTGACGCCCTGATCGATGCGACCTCGGGCCACAAGCTCTTATCGTTCATGGATGCCTTCTCGGGCTATAACCGATCCGGATGTTCCCTCCAGACATCGCCTAGACGTCCTTCGTCACAGACCAGGGACTGTATTGCTACCGGGTCATGCCCTTCGGGCTAAAGAACACCGGCGCCACCTACCAGAGGCTCGTCAATCGAGTCTTTAAAGATCAAATCGGGCGTAACATAGAGTTATACATCGACGACATGCTCGTCAAAATTCAACAAGGATAGCACCACGTCGCCGACCTGGAAGAAGCCTTTGGGGTCCTTCAAACCCACAACATGAGGCTCAACCCGGCGAAGTGCGCCTTTGGCGTCTCCTCAGGGAAGTTCTTAGGGTTCATCGTCAGCAGCGAGGCATCGAGGCAAACCCCGAAAAAATCCACGTTATAATAGACATGGCCCCTCCCAGGAATGTCAAAGAAGTCCAGAGGTTAACGGGGAGACTGGCAGCCATCGGCCGTTTCCTCTCCAAGTCTGAAGAGAAGTCCCTCCCGTTCTTCAAGACGCTGTATGGAACTGGAAGGTTCGACTGGGGTACTCAACACCAAGAGGCCTTCGCACAATTGAAGGAGTACCTCGCCAACCCTCCTCTCCTCAGCAAGCCCGAATCAGGGGAACCACTCTGGCTCTACCTTTCCGCTTCGGAGAACGTGCTCAGTGCCATCCTCGTCCGTGAAGAGGAAGGGATTCAAAAGCCCCTCTACTATGTAAGCAAGGTCCTGCTCGATGCCGAGACCCGGTATTCCAGGATGGAGAAAGTGGCGTACGCCTTGGTCATAGCCGTGCGGAAGCTTCGTCCTTACTTCCAGGCACATTCGATCCAGGTACTCACAGATAAACCACTGAAGGCCGTGCTCTACAAACCTGAGAGCTCAGGTAGATTAGTCAAATGATTAATCGAACTCAGCCAGTATGACATCGGCTATCAACCAAGAACAGCCATCAAAGAGCAGGCCCTCACAGAATTCATCACAGAATGCACCATCTCCGAGCCACCCACGAGCCAGGAAGACGACCCGACTTGGGAAGTTTACGTCGACGTCTCCTCTTACGAAGCAAGAAGCAGTGCGGGCATCATTCTTCGGGGTCCAGAGGGTTTCCTCCTTCAATACTGTCTCCACCTCAACTTCCCGGCTTCAAACAACGAGGCAGAGTACGAGGCCATGATTGCCGGACTCAACTTTGCTCACCAGACCGGCACCAGACAGATCAGGGCCTTTAGCGACTCTCAGCTGGTGGTCAACTAGATCATCGGGGAGTACAAAGCCCGTGACGATCGAGTGATCAAGTACCTGGCTGTGGTCCAATGCCTATTAACGTCCTTTGATGAATTGGCCGTATTAAGGATCCCGCGAGAGCTGAACGCCCAGGCAGACGCCCTATCAAAACTGGCTTCCTCCTCCTTTGAAGGCCCCGACCGCACAGTCCTGATTGAAGTCTTGTTAAAGCCAAGTATCGACATCCCAGAGGTTCTGTGCGTTGAAGACGAAGCCCCTCCCAACGATTGGACCACTCTCATCAAGAAATTTCTAGTCAAGTGAGAGCTCCCCGAAGACCGGGGGAAAGCAAGGCAGATCAGGGTCCGATCTGAAAGATTCGCGGTCATCAATGCCACCCTCTTCAAAAGGTCCTATACAACAACCGATGGCAGACCGTACCTCCGCTGCCTAAGCCTAGACGAAGCCAAATATGCCTTCAAGGAGCTGTACGAGGGGATCGGCGGATGTCACATGGGAAGTCGTTCGCTAGCACGGAAGGCACTAAATCACGGGTACTACTGACCCACTATGCTGCAAGACGCCCTCGCCCTAGTGAAGAAGTGCGGCCCCTGCCAACGGTTCTCCCCCGTGAAGAGGGCTCCCCAGGTGAACCTTCGGTCAATGGCCAGTCCGTCCCCCTTTGCAATGTGGGGGATGGATTTGGTAGGCCCATTTCCAAAAGCAACGGGCCAGCGAAAATTTCTCATTATGGCGATCGACTATTTCACTAAGTGGATCGAGGCCGAGCCATTAGCCATGATCACCGAGCGACAGATGCAGTAGTTTTTCTGGAAACATATCGTCTGTCGGTTCGGGATTCCGCAGGTGCTCATCACAGACAATGGGACCCAATTCGCAGGTAAGCATTTTCGCAAGTTCTGCGAAGATCTCGGGATCTAGCAGCGCTTCTCCTCAGTATGCCATCCCTAGTCTAACGGTCAGGCCGAGAATGTGAACGGCCAAATCCTCGACGGCCTCAAGAAATGACTCGATAACTCTTCCAAGGGGTTATGGGTCGACGAATTACTCAGCGTTCTCTGGGCCCACCGAACAACAAAGAGAATTCCCACAGGAGAATCCCCTTTCAAACTGACATACGGCACAGAGGCCATCATTCCCTTGGAGATCGAGATCCCTTCACCCCGAATTATGGCTTTCGACAAGGCCACCAACTCCCAACAGCTGCGAGCCGACTTGGACCTCATAGACGAGGTCAGGGAAAAGTCCACCATTAGAAGAAGCATCTACCAGCAAAGAATTGAGAAGTTCTACAACAAGAAGGTGCGCCCAACTGACATCAAACTCGGAGATCTTGTCCTCCGAAAGCTGGCGGTATCCAATCCCGGCCAGAAGAGAAAGTTGGCACCAAACTGGGAGGGCCCCTACAAAGTATCCAAAGTCGTGTGCCCAGGCACGTACCGCCTGACCAGTGCCGAAGGCAAGCCCATCAAGAGGCTCTGGAATGCGGAACACCTAATTAAGTTCTTAGGAGGAGAGTAAAGTTCAAATATATTGTAAATATACCAGCTTTCTTAAAACAAGCCTATGGCATCTTATTTTGTTACAAGTAAAGAACATATCTCGAGCTCGACGCTCGGATAACAGCGCGAGCCAGAAAAGCTTCCCTTATAAGCTTGGGGCTCGACGCTCGGATAACAGTGCGAGCTAGAAACGCTTCCTTTACAAGCTTGGGGCTCGGTACTCGGATAACAGCGCGAGCCAGAAAAGCTTTCCTTACAAGATTGGGGCTCGACGCTCGGATAACAGCACGAGCCAGAAAAGCTTCCCTTACAAGCTTGGGACTCAGTACTCGGATAACAGCGCGAGCCAGAAAAGTTTTCCTTACAAGCTTGGGGCTCGATGCTCAGATAACAGCGTGAGCCAGAAAAGCTTCGCTTACAAGCTTGTGGCTCGATACTCGGATAACAGCGCGAGCCAGAAAAGCTTCCCTTACAAGCTTGGGGCTCGACGCTCGGATAATAGCACGAGCCAGAAAAGCTTCCCTTACAAGCTTGGGGCTCGACGCTCGGATAACAGCGTGAGCCAGAAAAGCTTCCCTTACAAGCTTGGGGCTCGGTACTCGGATAACAGCGTGAGCCAGAAAAGCTTCCCTTACAAGCTTGGGGCTCGACGCTCGGATAACAGCGCGAGCCAGAAAGGCTTCCCTTTCAAGCTTGGGGCTCGACGATCGGATAACAGCGCAAGCCAGAAAAGCTTCCCTTACAAGCTCGGGGCTCGACGCTCGGATAACAGCGCGAGCCAGAAAAGCGTCCCTCACAAGCTTGGGGCTTGGTACTCGGATAACAGCGCGAGCCAGAAAAGCTTCCCTTACAAGCTTGGGGCTCGACGCTCGGATAACAGCGCGAGCTAGAAAAGCTTCCCTTACAAGCTTGGGGCTCCACGATCGGATAACAGCGCGAGCCAGAAAAGCTTTCCTTACAAGCTTGGGGCTCGGTACTCGGATAACAGCGCGAGCCTGTAAAGCTTCTCTTACAAGCCTGGGGATCGGCGCTCAGATAACAGTACCGTCCAGAAAAAGCCTCCCTACATATTTGGGACAGCTACACATCCTGAGAACAAGTGCGGGAGCTCGGCATCGGCCCCAAGCAAGGCGGGTACCTTCTTCAAGGCACCGCGACCTTGACGCTTGGTGGCGACCCTCTGCTACGCCTGCAACTGTCTTTCTCACCGGTATGGGGACTCGGCACCCGTCCCTCACTCGGTTTGGGCTTCTTCAAGCTCATCAACCTATGTATGAGGTGACATCTGCCAGCCACGCCCGCACCGTCTCTCCCTGAGAACAAGTGCGGGAGCTCGGCGTCGGCCCCGAGCAAGGCGGGTACCTTCTTCAAGGCACCGCAACCTTGACGCTCGGCGGCGACCCTCTGCTACGCCTACAACTGTCTTTCTCCCCGGTATGGGGGCTCGGCACCCGTCCCTCGCTCGGTTTGGGCTTCTTCAAGCTCATCAACCTATGTACAAGGCGATATCCGCCAGCCACGCCCGCACCGTCTCTCCCTGAGAACAAGTGCGGGAGCTCGGTGTCAGCCCCGAGCAAGGCGGGTACCTTCTTCAAGGCACCGCAACCTTGATGCTCGGTGGCAACCCTCTACTACGCCTACAACTGTCTTTCTCCCCGGTATGGGGGCTTGGCACCCGTCCTTCGCTCGGTTTGGGCTTCTTCAAGCTCATCAACCTATGTACGAGGTGACATCCGCCAGCCACACCCGCACCGTCTCTCCCTGAGAACAACTGCGGGAGCTCGACGTCGGCCCCGAGCAAGGTGGGTACCTTCTTCAAGACACCGCAACCTTGACGCTCGGCGGCGACCCTCTGCTACGCCTGCAACTGTCTTTCTCACCGGTATGGGGGCTCGGCACCCGTCCCTCGCTCAGTTTGGGCTTCCTCAAGCCCATCAACCTATGCACGAGGCGACATCTGCCAGCCACGCCCGCACCGTCTCTCCCTGAAAACAACTGCGGGAGCTCGGCGTCGGCCCCGAGCAAGGCGTGTGCTTTCTTCAAGGCACCGCGACCTTGACGCTCGGCGGCGACCCTCTGCTACGCCTACAACTGTCTTTCTCACCTACATGGGGGCTCGGTTACGACCTACTACCATGTGTTAACAAAAATTTTCTTAAGGTTTAAAGCGTCCGCCTTCGACAGACGCCCCGAGCTTCGAGTCAATTTGTTGACCACACTCTCACCTGCGTACAACTCGGGGTTTACGGCTTTCACAAGCCCAAACCCCGAACTGTTCGAGGATGGCAGGGGGGCCATCGACCCTCTGCTCTCTCCGTCCCGAGCCAAACGCTCCGAGCCTTCGAGCTGTCAAGCTGACCCTTCTCTCGCCTACGAACAACCCGGGGTTTACGGCTCTTACAAGCCCAAAACCCCGAATTGTTCGAGAATGACAGGAGAGCCACCACGCTTCAGCTCTATCCGAACTCCCGAATTGATCGGTCGGCCCACCGCTCACCAACGAACAACCCGGGGTCTCATGGCTCTAACGGCCGGAACCCCGAATAGTCCGAGGGTGATCGGTGCGCCTCCGATCCGGAGTATTCGCAAATATTGTGTTCTCTGGGCGCCCGCCTTTCGTAGGCATCCAAATCAAGCGACTCACTGCCTGACAACCAACAAGGAGAGTGGGGATTATATAGCCCCCTAAGGCCCACATTTATTGTGTCTGGGAATATGAAACGACGGAAGGCGAAACGTCGCCATAAATGCTCATAGGAATGCGAAACGTCGCCATTAGTGATGCATTCGCGTCAGTGGCGACCCTTCGTAGCAGACACACCGGCCACCCTCGGGAACCGAGACAGTCAAGGTTCAAGAAAAAGAATGCCATTATTATTACTCATTGCTTACAACTCAATGAACGTCGGTACAAATACAAGGAACAACTCACTCACTCACACTCGGCATGAAATTCATACTCGGCGCCTCCTTCGGGTCTCCTCTCACGCGCGGTTGGACCGGTCTGGGAAGGTACTCCCGCCGCCGAGCTTCCTGCATCTTCGGGCTGCGCCCTATCCGATAGAAACGTCGGAGACCGCCTCGGGGTTGAGTTGCTAGCCCCTTCAATCAGACCAGTGCCTAATACTAGCTTCAGCCTGCGAATCTCCAGCTCCTTCTCGATTACGGCCTCGCGAAGGAAAGACTCCGACGTCGACCTCCCGCTCGAAGCATCCGAGAGGGACCAGTCTATCTCGATTACCCACCAGTCCCGGTCGGTTATGGCCTTCTTCAGGCGCACCACCTCCAGACCGAGCTCCCTGGACTTGTTCAGAAAATAGTCAACGGCAGCAGCTCGGTCTTGAGCCTGCATCTGTTGACGAGCCAAAGCTGCCTCTGTGGCCTCCTCCCCCGCTCGAACTAGAGGTACCTCGGCAACAACGGGGAGAGCGACACAGGTCCCGTGCGTCTATCAAAAGTCGAGAACAAACATCACAAAGAACTCAAGTCTTGAAGCCTCGGCCCAAAAAGTATTTTTTTTCATTTCTTTCAAAAAATTTGATACAAAAGTTGCGGTGGCCAGTCCGCTCAAGGCATCTACATCAAAACAAGCGAAAAGAAAAAAGACTATTCTATTCTTGAGGGGGGTGGCACCTCATCGTCGACCTGGTCGCCCCCCGCTTCGTCGCCCCCCGGGGTGGGAGGAAGGTTCGGCGCCCATCCGTAGTAAAGATGCTCCACATTCTGCTCCGGATAGATCTGCTTAAAGTGGCCCTTAGCCTGCTCATACGCCTCGTCCTGAGCGATGATCAGCACTTCCGCCGAGGCCGCTTCCATCGCCTTCAGGGCCTTCCGCCCCTTCTCCGCCTCCTCCTCTATCCTCTCCTTGAGACGATCCACGTCCTTCTTGTGGTTGTCGCAGAGCGAGGCTATCTGGGCCTCGTGGACAGTGACCATAGGTTGGGCCTCCTTCAGGTCGTCTTTGGCCTTGTTCAGCTCCCGGAGGTACTTCTCCGCATTCCTCCTCTCGATAAGGATCTCCTTCTCCAGGCACTTTTGGAAGTGCTGGCCATGGAGCATCGCCTCCCGAGGGAAAAAAGGTTAGAGAGATTCCAAGTTCAAAACAAAGAAAAATGTATGCACCGAACTGGCTTACCGAGATGTGCGCTTGGGACCACCGCATGAAGGCTTGGTCCGCCGTCTGCACTGCCGGCGCCATCCGATCGCGTTCGGTGGTGGCCTTCGTGACGAATTCGACCGACACAGGCGCATCAAGCAGACTATCCCCCTGCACGATCGACCAGTGAGGGGCATAGGGTCACAGCCCCTGCTGACTCACCATCTCCTCGGCAGATGGCCGCAGTGGTGGGAGTCTTTTTTTCTGGGGCCTCAACGGTCTTGCCCGAGCTACCCCCTGCATCTCGAGCTGCCCTCGACGCATGGGGGTGATGCTTCTTGACCCTCTTCGCTGGGGAGGGCTCCTCTGCCACCGGGGCTGCCCCCTTGGAGGACGCCCCGGCTGTGGCCGCCGTCTTCGCCTTCTCGGCCACCAGCCTCTCCAGCTCGGCCTTCTTCCTTTTCTCCGACCTCGTCTTCTCTGCGGCGGCCAACAGCACCCGTCTGGCGTCCACCTGTTCAGAAGTCATCCCTGCAAAAATAAACGAGGAAAGGCTAACGCCAACACGAAGGCTGAAAGATGCAAAAATTTGGAAAGAAACATACTAGGGTCGGCAGGGCTCAGTCCGGCCCGGGCAAGGTGCAGCTCGGTCACTCGAGGCCATGCGATACTGTGCCCCCCAACTATTTTCTCCACCTTCTTCCACTCCTTGGCGGTCAAGTCACTCTTCTTCGGGGGCTTGTGGTTCGGTTTGAAGAAATTCCAACTGGTGGGTATCCCCCAAGGCCTCTCATTCCGAACCACGAAATACTTCTCTTTCCACCCCTTGATGGAATCCGGATGGCCGTGCATGATTTTCTTATGCGGCCTCGGCGAGAAATAAAAAATCCCCTCCTGATCTCTGAGCGAGCTAATTCCTAGGATGGCCCGAAAATATGTCAACCTCGATTTCACCCGCTTCTCTTGGCACCTTAGGATGAAGCAGACTAAGTTCTTCCAAGAGTTCGGCCCGTACTGCATGGGGCATAGCTTCGCCCAATTCAAAACCCTCTTAATGAAAGGATGCAGTGGCAGCCACAGGCCCGAGAGGAAGGCATCCTCGGGAAACATACAGTAGCCCGGCACGAGAACCGTTGTGGGCCGAATGCCTAGGCTCGGAATAAAGACTTCGAACTCCCTCAGAATGAAGTAGGCAGCCCTCAGAATGTGGAGGTAGTCTGCCTTTAAGATACAAGGGATGCTGTCCATACGAATCTTCACCCGAGTGTCTTCGCCCGGCACAGGTGGGATTGGTTTGATATCCTTGATATCATCGAGATACATCCGAATCGATCCCGGATTTTTGAAGGAGACACGGGGAAACTCAAGACCCTGTCTAAGTGCATACTCATCTGGTGAGGAAGGGCTGTGTGGGATGGTCAAGACCTTCTTCTTCCGACGGGGGCGAGCCTTCCGCTCGGGAGACGGCGTCGACAAAGGGGGAAGGGATGGAAGGTCTTCTCCGACCCCGACCGTCCTTCCCGCCGTACCCTGGCTAGCACTTTCTTGAGCAGCCTCCCATTCATCGCCATCATCCTCCTCATCGTCAACATCCTGGGCCTCGGGATCCTGACCCTCCTCGTCTTCCTCCTCACCATCGGTACCCTGCTCCTCCTCTTCCTCGTCGCCCCCTTCCTCCTGGTCCTCCTGATCCTCCTCCTCATCCCTGCCGTCCTCACTGTCCCCCTCTTCCCCTTTCTCCTCTTCGCCCTCGTCCATGGGCTCCTTTCCCGGCCTTTTGGATCTCAACGGGGACACCACGAAGACTACGTCGTCACCACCATCTGACCCAGGGTCGGTGAAGACCTCCTCCTTCACCTTATACTTGCTCAAAGACGAGGACGTCTCTGACTCGGACTCATCCGCGGAACGGCCTGACGAACTAGCCTCAGATCCAGACTGAGTGCGCGACATTACTAAAATGGAAATACTAACCCGAAGCGTAAGAGTGTACGATCACCGAAAAAAATTGCCGATGGCAAATAGGATCCTGCTCTTGTGAAACTAGAAAGTGAGTAAAGAAGTGAAGAAGAAGAAATGAAGAGAGGGGTGGGGATTTATAAGGAGAAAGCGACTCCTCGATTTTCGCAAAAAAGATCTGGCTGTTGGATCTTAACAGCCAAGATCTGACGACCACCAAGATCTAGAAACGCTTTGATCCTTGCGCTCCTGACGTCAGCAATAGGAGTAAAATTACTCCACTACCCTCAGGCCTTTTTTCTCCTACAGACTTTTTTCGACAAGTCAGGGGAGCTCGGAGCTTGGATGGTATTGCGAGCCAAAAATTCCTCTTCTATCTCACAGAAGGGTCGACGCTCGGATAGCATCGCGAGCCAAACTGCCTTCTCTGTTGCTCAAAAGAGCTCGGAGCTCGGATAGTATCGCGAGCCAATAATTCCTCTTCTATGTTACAGAAGGGTCGACGCTCGGATAGCATCGCGAGCCACACTGCCTTCTCTGTTGCTCAAAGGAGCTCGGAGCTTGGATGGTATCGCGAGCCAATAATTCCTCTTCTATCTCACAGAAGGGTCGACGCTCGGATAGCATCGTGAGCCACACTGCCTTCTCTGTTGCTCAAGGGAGCTCGGAGCTCGGATAGTATCGCGAGCCAATAATTCCTCTTCTATCTCACAGAAGGGTCGACGCTCGGATAGCATCACAAGCCACACTACCTTCTTTGTTGCTCAAGAGAGCTCGGAGCTCGGATGGTATCGCGAGCCAATAAATCCTCTTCTATCTCGCAGAAGGGTCGGCGCTCGGATAGCATCGCGAGCCACAACTGCAAACTGCTATTCGGAGGAGCTCGGAGCTCGGATGACACCGCGAGCCCCAACCACCCTCCTCTATTCAGAGGGGCTCAAAGCTCGGATAACACCGCGAGCCCCAACTCCCCTCCGTTATTCAAAAGGGCTCGGAGCTCGGATGACACCACGAGCCCCAACCACCCTCCTCTATCCAGAGGGGCTCGGAGCTCGGATAACACCGCGAGCCCCAACTACCCCCCACCATTCAGAGGGGCTCGGAGCACGGATGACACTGCGAGCCCCATGAGCCTTCCTCTAGTCACAAGGGGCTCGTCTGCCGACCCCCAAGTACTCGGTGAGCCGATCTCCCACAAAATCGACCTCGACGTCCCCTCGCTCTTACAACTAGCGAAGGGATCGTCTACCGATCACCGAAGCTTGTCTGCCGACCCTTAGTGCTCGACAAACCGGGGCCCCAACAGGAGACCTCGACGTCCCTTCGCTCTTCCAACTAGCGAGGGGATCGTCCACCACCCTCGGAGCTCGTCCTCCGTCCCCTAGCTCTTGACAAATCGAGCCCCAACGGGAGGCCCCGACGTCCCCTCGCTCTTCCAACTAGTGAGGGGATCGTCACCGACCCTTGAAGCTCGTCCGCCGATCCCTAGGGCCCGTCTGCCGACCCCAAGCCTCGGCGAGCGTCGCTCTGACTTTCCTACTCTTCTACACTTAGCCTCCCGTGCAAACTCCAAGAAGGGATCCTTTCCTCCTACCCCCTGGCCTCTTCAAGAAGTAGCAGATCCTACTTTCTCACCACAAACCACCCTGCTTTTCCTACAGAGGCAAAGAATCACTCCTACATTGCTGGTTCACCCAGCCTTACAGGAGTGTGGGGCTTGTGATATGGGTTAGGAATGAAGTGGCCCGTCCTGGGCCACAGGATCCCCTTAGGATGCGCACACCCGCCACGTCAGCGTCAGAAAACTGCCCGGGCCGCTGCCACGTCAGCCCGAAAATTGCCCGGGCATCTGCCACGTCAGCCCTAAACCGCCCGGATTTCCACCGCTTCAGCATCACGGGCAATCAGGTCCAAGCCCGGCCCCAAACGGGTCCAGACCCGGTTGGCATCTTCTATAAATACCAGACTCATACTCCTTCTCCAGGTAATCAACTCTTTGCCACTCAAACCCTAGTTACTATTGCTCTCCCTTAGTGACTGACTAGATCGTCAGAGGGTCTGCCACCGGGATCAATCCCGGTGTTCCGAGACCGTCTGCAGGTACACAAGACCCTCGGATCCAAGCTCCAAAGATCCGAGCCGAGCATCAGCCTCCACCTCAATACCACCTACCTCAGTACCGTTCGTCCAGTCGAGGGTCGTCTGCATAGGAGTCTCCTCCTTAAATACAAATCGAGTAAGAACTCACGCCTGGTGCATCCACACGCCCCCCAAAAACAAACCGCATCACTTTCTGTTATTACCCCCCTTAGTTTATGTGTATTTTCTGTTCGCCCCCCAACATCATGCTATTCTCTTTTAACCCAAAATTGCTAAGTTAGAAATTTAGATTGCTGAAATTTAATCTAGAACCATACGATCTATGGTCCAGATAATTGCTGAACGGATTTATTCTTACTTTTATAATATAAATTTATATAAACGTTGCTATATATATCTTCTATCTTCAAGTTAATATATGCATGTATATTATTATATTTTCGTTAAAGCTAAGGCCGATAAGTTGCACTCTCTCTATGATTTTGCCCGAGCAGCCGTTTTTGCATTGAAGCTACTATCAGCTCCTACTCAGTACTGAAGGAGGTCCAGTATATACATACTGTACTGCAATTATTCATTAAAATTAAACTGATATGTATCTCCCGGTAATGATAAAAAATTGGAATATGTGCACTAATCTCTGAATTCTACCACATAAACCGATTTCGACATCGATTTGCATTGAATTTGAACTCCCCATTCATCAAACTAAATATATATGGGCATACTAATTCATTCACCTTTCTCCTCGAAGTTTCGGACTCAAACAAAAATGCATGCAACCACTTCTACACCAACTCCACAACCGTCAAGAATCCGCGTGGAAACTTCACATCCTGCCAAATCGATCCAGTCGAAGCTCATAGCCATCACAAGCTTACAGCTGTGCTCTACAAAGATACAAGTATCTTTGGAAGATAAAAATTTACTTAAAATATAAAGGATCTCTAAAAAGGGCAACAAAACTCCAGGATTGAGTCACCAAAAATACTTGTGATTTTGACATGTGAGTCAAAGAGAGGCCATTCTTCATAATGCAGATTACAGGCTGGAGAGGAATGCATGTAGATGTCGGTGTCTACTCTTTCGGGTCCCACTGTTGATGAACTGAACTAGATTTGGATATCATCAGATCATTGATCAATTTATGAGTTTGATTGACATATTGATGCATGATGCATCCTTTTAAACTAACATTCATAAATAGTAGCACTTATCCAACTAGTAATGTCTATGTTTGAGAAATAAGTTCATTATTGGCACCTTCATTGTTTGTGAACTTAGACCGTAACTTCTGTTATATTATCTCTAATACTATAGCGGAAGAAGGGGTTAGTGTCATTTGCAAGTCTATCCACCCATGAACCACACGTAACTTCCTACTTTGACTAATTTCCCAAACTATATCTTACCACGTGCATTGCCCGTATGAGAAACAACTTTTTTTTAAAACGTGTACCGCCTGTTCTCTACCGACTTACGTTACCTCAAACCCTTTATCAAAACGTGCATCATGCGTAAAAAATATAAATACTAAGTAACTTATTAATGAAATAAGATGGTAGTTTTCAGGTATGGTTTCAGTAAAGTTCCTTTAAAAAAACTCTTCTTTAATAACTCTTATTCACAAAGCTTCTAAAAAAAATTAAACCGATCAAAGATGCAAAGTTAAGTAAGATAAGAACTAGATGCAACAAAAGAAATTATAATATTAAGCGAAAATTTCCCCTTGGATTTATGGGAAAGGCTGAATTACTTGTTGTTGGTATCAGAAACTCGATCTGGGTTTTAAAGTTCTTTATAATATACCCATTTATGATGCATAGAACTAGCAGTTTTCTTGTTCCTTGGATTCTATTAGCCTGCAAAGTTTTGTTCTGTAAAGTGCTATTATGAAAAAATAAGATGGCCTGTCTTCTAATATAATATAAGATTCAAAACAATGTCATAATCGCTCCATGTGAACCACTACATTTTGCACACTTGATGATATACCTTTTTATTGCACTTTATAGACACAGAAAATATACTACATATTAGAGAACAAAATAAAGAACAGTAGTGACGGTATCTTGACCTTAACCATCGAAGTAACTCAATCTAAACTGTCGTTTTCATAAAGTGTGCAAGATGGTAGTTTCCATCGATGATTATGAAAAAATTAAGAATCAACACTATTACTGAATTACTCTTATTTACAGGGCTTACAATAGAATTTGAATAGAAATAGATACAAACGAAAAATTAATTAGATTTATGATTGAAAATGCAAGTAAGAATCTATATAATAAAATACAAAGAAAGCTATCAAGTGGTTCTCCTTCAATCCCTCCAAAAATCAAAGGGCCAGATCTAATCTCACAAAACATATTTTTCCCTCAAAAGTTTCCCCCCAAAACTCAAATTCAAATTCCCACCCAAAACAACTCCTATATTTATTTTAATTTTTTTTTTCTCTCTCTCTCCCTCCCTATTCTATTCAAAAAAAATTAAGAAAATAAAAAAATTTAAAATTTTAAAAAATTAAAAAAATTAAAAAACTAAAAAATTTTAAAACTTTAAAAATAATTCAAAAAAATAAAAATAAAAATCATATAATATGATTTTTGCTCTGTGTTTGCTACTTCAATTAATTTGTTGAACCTGCAAAATTATTTTATATGATCAAACAAGTTGCACTGTTCCGAAGACGTGCCATAGACACGTGTCAACGGGTAAACCTAGTATATATATATATATATATATATATATATATAGGAAAATGCTAAAATGAGATGGTGAGATGGGTGAGATGAAGATATATTTTGTGAGATGAGCAATTTTAATGATCCAAATCTCGATCACACCGTTCACATTATTCTACATATCATCTAGTTGGTGTGTACAAAATTTCAAGCGATTAGGAGACCTTTAGCCTATGCATCAAAGCGTTCAAATAAATGCATATATGTGGATTTCACATCATCTTCATGATGTGTTGAATGCTTTGATGCAAAGGCTAGAGGTCGCCAAATGGCTTAAAATTTTGTACACACCATCTAGATGACATGTAGAATGATGTGAACGGTGTGATCGAGATTTGGATGATTCAAATCGCCCATCTCACAAAAAAATACTCCATCTCACCATCTCATAGTAGCATGACTTTATATATATATATATATATATATATATATATATATATATATATATATATATAGTAAGTCTATTAAGAGATGGAAAGCTGAATGCCTTATCTGAGCTGGAAGTGATCAGCCGTCTGATCGAACTTGATCAAGATCGGACGGCTGATCTTCCCTCCGCTTTCTCTTCAGATTTTAAGAGGGGTAAAAGGGGTATACCCCTTATCTCAAAGCCAGATCGCGTATACCCCTTCGATTCCTTATCAACTAAGCCTACGAACTCTTCTCTCTTCTCTCCCGCTCTCTCTCTCGTTCCAAACCCTAATCCCCCTCTCTCCCGCTCTCGAATCCCGCTCTCGATCTGTGTTTGCTCTCTTTGGATTCCTCTCTTCTCTTCTCACCCTATCTGAAGAGATCGGCACCTTCGAAACCCTAATCGAAGGTCTCTTCGAAACCCTAATCGGCACCTTCGCTCCTCTCCCGCTATCTTTCTTCCTCACCTGTGACAAACCCTACCCCTACCATGAATCGAGTATACCCCCTCGATTCCTTATCGACTAAGCCTACCTCTCTTCTCTCTTCTCTCCCGCTCTCTCTCGTTCCAAACCCTAATCCCCCTTTCCCCGGCTGAGCTCCCCTCCGCCTTTCTTTTCAGATTTTAAGAGGGTTAAAAGGGGTATACCCCTTATCTCACAGCAGATCGCGTAAACCACTTCGATTCCTTATCGATTAAAGTATCGATTGGAGTAGAGCTTTGCTTTGAATGTCTCATCGATCGGAGCTGGAAGTGATCAGCCGTCTGATCTCTCATATTCCAGAGGGAAGTATTTGACTCTCATAAATGCTTTAATGATATCTGTTTAATTTTTTGCATTTCTTTCGGTTTTGTTCGTAGGCAATGATGAGATTGATTTGGATATTAGTTGGTTAAAAAAATTTGGGCCATTGAAATTATGGTTTCGAAGAGATTTTTGATTGTGTACCATGATATTTATTCAAAGTTGAGTACACACCTGGGGCTTGAGCGGGAGAGAAGAGATGAAGGCTTGAAAGTATCAATTTTTGAGTTTTAACAATAGCTCAATTCACATAAATTTTGGGCACCGATGACTCACAATGGTTTAGGCAGTGATGCAGAACACTTTATGATCTGAATAATTATTTCAATCCTGTTTTAAGTATTCTTGATTATATATCTATCATATTCTAGTTGGCGTGGCAGTCCAATGCAGCCCTACTTATGATTACTGTTTTCTGAGCCTATAATAAAACCCCCCCGCTCCCGATAAGGCATTCAGTTCCCCAGCTCTTAATAGACTTACTCTATATATGATCTGCACAGTTGATGATAAGCTCCAACCAACATAGACAGAACATGAAGTATCAATTTTTTTCAGCCCAGAACAAACACAAACAGATCATGAAGTATACAAAAACAAACTGTATATTAGGCAGTGATGCTAAACACTTTATGATCTGAATACTTATTTCAATTTGTTGTATATATTCTTGATTATATTTCTATCATATCCTAGTTGGTGCGGCACCCCAATGCAGCCCTAGTTATAGATAGTCTGTTCTGAGCCTATTGTTTTTTTATTTGTTTCCTAAAGACAGTTGATAATAAGTTCAAAACTGCAGAAACAGAGCATGAAGTATGCAAAATTTGTAATGCTCAAAACAACAGAAAACTAGATTTTATAGTAACTGACGTTGGATGTGTATGCGTTGGGTACTCATCTAAGCCTATTGGTTTTTGAGTCTCTCAAATGCTTTGTTGGTGTAGGCCGTGATGCAAAACAGTTTATGATCTGAATATTTACTTCGAGATTGTTGTATTTATTCTTGATTGTATATCTATCATATCATAGTTGGCGTGGCACCCCAATGCAGCCCTAGGTATGAATAGTCTGTTTTGAGCCTACTAGTATTATTTCAACCAAAACTTAAGTTTCTGTTGTTCAGTATCTGTTGTTCTGAGTGAACAAAATTTGCATACTTCATCAATATGTTTCTGTTTGTTCTGGGCTTACTTAAATTTGACTTCATGCTCTGATTGTATTAGCTCTGGGAAAAAAATGATACTTCATGTTATGTCTGTGTTGGTTATGAGCATACCAACTTACAAATTTTGCTTGCTTCATGATCTGTCTGTGTCTGTACTGGGCTGATAAAATTTTTATACAACATGCTCTATACATCATGTTATGTCTGTGTTGTTTATGAGCATTAAAAATTTTGCCAGTTCATGCTCTGCCTGTGCTTGTTCTTGGCTGCCAAAATTTTTTTACTTCATGCACAATTTGTGTTTCCTCTGGTCTGCCAAAAAAATGAGACTTCATGTTCTGTTAGTGTTGTTTATGAGCATTACAAATTTTGCCACTTCATGGTCTGCCTGTGCATGCTCTTTGCTGCAAAAATTTTTATACTTCATGCTCAGTTTGTGTTTGCTCTGGTCTGGCAAAAATTTGAAGTTCAGCTTCAACCTCTGTTTTCCTGAGCCTACATTATTCATTTGAAATTTTGTTCTCTTTGTAATCGACTATCTGTTTTTATTGTCTCTGTCTTCTTCATGTTCAATAATTTAAATGTACTTTTGATTTCAGGTAGATTTCAGCATGAAGTGCATTTTGGAGTGATTGAAGACTGCAGTACGGGAAAATTTGACATTCGGAGCAAATTATGTAAAAATTGTCATGTACTTGAAATTTATTAAACAATGTACTAGGCTATAAATTAATATTTCTTATGCTGTACAAAATTTGTAAACTATTACTTTGCAATTCTATGAAGATCCAATTTTTTCCAAATAATCAGTTCATTATTGTCTTAATGTAATTATTGAAATTCTGTGCAGTTTATTTTCTTCGTATATAGTATTGTCTTAATGTAATGATGCAAAATTTGTAGTGCTCATAAACAACAGAGGCAGAACATGAAGTCTCATTTTTTTGGGAGACCAGAGCAAACACAAACTGAGCATGAGCATTAAAAAAATTTTGGGAGCAAAGAAGAAGCCCAGGCAGACCATGAAGTGGCAACTTTTGTAATGCTCATAAACAACACTAACAGAACATGAAGTCTCATTTATTTGGCAGACCAGAGCAAACACAAACTGAGCATGAAGTAAAAAAATTTGGCACCAAAGAAGAAGCCCAGGCAGACCATGAAGTGGCAATTTTTGTAATGCTCATAAACAACACTAACATAACATGAAGTGGCAAAATTTGTAAAGCTAATAAACAACACAGACACAACATGAAGTCTCAAATTTTTGCCACACCAGAGCAAACACAAATATAGCATGAAGTTTAAAAATTTTAAACAGCCAAGAACATACACCAACATATACTTTTGTATAGAGCATGAAGTATACAAAATTTTATCAACCCAGTACAGAGACAGACAGAGCATGAAGTAAAAATTTTATTAGCCCAGTACAGACACAGACAGACACAGACAGAGCATGTAGCATGCAATCTTTGTAATGCTCATAACCAACACAGACATGACATGAAGTTTCATTTTTTCCCCAACCCTGCACAGAAATATAGCTTCAAGTATAATGCGTTCGGCGCTAACAAACATCTCGTTCTTTCTCTTCGATTCCTGCACCAAAAGATACATCAAATAGAAGAAAATTCAAGTACGTATGTTGCATGTTCCTGGAGAGTGTTTGTTGAACATGGTTAAAACTTGTAGGCTCAGAATAAATGCAACAGAAAACATTATCTCATTCACTCGGAATTAAAAATTCATGCGGCTCAGAAAAACAACAATTACCACTTTAATATTTTGTAAAAACTTACAAAGGTGCATAAACTTAAGAGGGGTAAAAGGGGTATACCCCTTATCTCAAAGCAGATTGTGTATACTACTTCGATTCCTTATCGATTAACCCTTCCTCTCTTCTTGACCCAAACAAAACCAAGATTAACATGAAGTTCAACACCATCTCCAATAATCATGAAATATGAAATCATGCATAAACTTTTCATCACTGCCGCATATTAAATCAGGTATAAAGGAGTCAAATTTGAAATTTTGAATTTGACACTAGGGCCGCTTTATTAAAGCACACCGGCTAGTGTTCAAGAACAAAATTCAAGTTGCATATACTTTTCATCATTGCCTATTAAAGGTGGAAATCTAAACTATAAATCGGAAATTTTTTACCAACTTTTCAGGTACTAAATTGCTTATCGAGCATCATATTTTTCCATTAATGATTTACCTGCAAACAAACAAAACAAATTGGTTAAGTTAACAAATGTGTTATAATGTAATAAACTAATATAACGGCAGATATATATGACACTTACCTTGCAAAAGACACAGAAATAACTCAACAAAGTTCATGCTATATTCGGAGGATCCTCTGTTATAGGTTGCATTGTTGAAACTGTAGTAGAAGCTTGTGACTCATTTATAGTAGAGCTACACGTTTAATGTTCACAAAACGAAATTAAAATTATACTAACTACAAAAAAAATAAAGTATAAACTTTGTATTTAATTACTAACCTTTGCTTTAAAGAACAAGTACGACTGTCATGATTAACAAGCTTCTTGCACAAGCGACACTTTCTCAGTGGTTTCGCAGCCATCTCCAATGCTTTCTCCCTACCCCCTTTGATGCGCTTCCCACTACCCTTGGTTTTTGCAACATCGGGTACTTGAATATGGACTGTTCTAGGTAGTGAACTAGTTGTTGGTTGTTGTGATTCTTGGGACATATCTTGTTGCAATTCTGCAACAACACCAACTAGTAATGTTTTCGCCTTTTGGCGCATCTCCTTTAATGAGCGAGCAATCCTCATCACTTTGTTCAATTCATTGGACAATTCCACCATGTCCAAATCTTGTGGACTACCGTAACTACCGATTATTTCAGCACCAGCATCATCATATACAATCTCGGTAGTTACAGAGGCGGTCCACCTTTTTAAAATATAACATTGAGGCAGGGAATCAACAAACTCATTCCTCAATACCACAAGGATGTGTCTACAAGGAATTCCCTCCACTTCAAATTTACTACATGTGCAAGTCCCAGCAATATCTATCCCCTTGTAGACCACATCTCTTGTTTTATCATGCTGTACCGACTTTGCTATTCTCCTGACAATATAGTGTCGCACACTACCATCGTCAGCTTTCATTAAAGATGCATAATTCAAGCTTTCAACTAGTTCAGCCTGAAATATTTGAAATTTCGATCTAGTGTACTGTTTAGACATTTGGAACTCAATTTCAAAACCTGTTTGCAGCTTTGGTTTGGTATGCAGAGTGGTGTAGTCAGCTGCTAACTGATTCTGTCTTTGTTTCCTTATTGCCCTTTCAAATCTGGTCATAAATTCATGTAGAGAATTTTTACTGCTAACATACTTATCAACAAAAGCATTCATGCTTTCTGATCTCTGAGTTGTGCAAATACCAGCAGTAAAAATATGCTTGGCATAAGTCGGTATCCACTTCTCACGAAGCAAATAAATGTCAGAAAGCCAAGGACTACCTGTTATTGGGATATGTATCAAGTACTAATAGAAAAAAAAATTCAAACATAAGAATAATTTATTGAAACAAGTAATACCTGCAATTTGCACATTAGCGTGCATTACGTCATTCCATTTCATCTCAAACTCTTCTGGGGTCTCAGATTCCCAGATGCAACTGTGAAATGGAATGCTAAAATCACTATTCAATCCCGGGCCACCAAGCTTATCGGGAAGCTTTTTAAGAATGTGCCACATGCAAAGCCTGTGGCTCGAACCAGGAAAACACATGTGAATTGCATTATCCATTGCAGGATCTTGGTCCGTGATGATCACTTTTGGTGGAGACCCACCCATTATTTCACCCCATTTTTGAAACAACCAAACAAAAGAATCGGTGGTCTCCTTATTTATAAATGCCGCACCAAAATTTACAGATTGGCCATGATAATTAACTCCGGTAAACGGTGCAAAAACCAACTTGTATTCGTTGGTATCATATGTGGTGTCAAAAATTAGCACTTCACCAAAATGTTTGAAAGCCTTCCTGGCAATAGCATCAACCCATAATACATGAGTTAATTTGTTGTCTTCATCAACCTTGTAATGAAAACAGAAAGAAGGATTCATCTCTTTTTCCTCTTGGAAGTGTTCCAACAATATATCAACATCATAAGGTCTCATACCATCCCTCTCTCTTTGCAAGGAATTTCTAATATCTTTTTCAGTACAATTAATGTTACTGAAACCTTCATTTTCTATTTCCATGAAGGACATAAACTCTGAAGTTCGTATATTAGCCTCTTTGAAAGTACTGAGTAAGCTTTTTTGCGTTTCAGATACATTTCTATTACATCTTAGAAATTGTTGCTTTCGAGGTGTAACACAAATATGACTGTGCTCCTCAACAAACCTACGGATTGACCATCTCCCGTCAACATCCCTTTGGATTCGTATTTGAGCCATACAGTCTTCTTTCGTTATTGCCCGTTTCCTTCTCTTGATCAAAATTGAAGAAGATTCTTCATTATCACCAGTTGTATCAACCGGCTTGCCTTGCTTTGAGCAAACAAATTGTTGTGAATATCTCTCCTTTGTGGTAGTATCAACCATCGTTGCAGACTTTCGTACTGAAAAACCGCATAATTTTGCATATGTTTTATAAAATTCAAATCCATCTTCTAAGGTTGCAAATACTAAACCAACAAATGGTTTAGATGCATCATCAACATCCCTCCAACTGGACTGAACATCCTGCCTTAGTAATTCCTCATTTTCAATCTCCATCCTTCATAGGAGAATGAGACAACAAAAATTAAAAATAAATAAACGATATAATCTTTAACTGTAAAATAGAGAAATTGTGGCTCCAAAAAATGTACAAAAAAAAACTACATCTTAACACAATCTACTCTATTCACCAAACCCTAAACGACCTTTTGTGGAAATGATCACAACCACCTTAGTGGTATTTTATCGCACACCCTGTGTTCGAGCATAAAAAAAAATCGACTATAGTCTCCCCTGTATTTGGCTTTCCGTTCAAGGAGATGATGATGGTAAAGGGTATTTTGCTGATGAAGAGGAATCGGCCGAATAATGAGCGCGTCGTGCTGTAACTACGGTAACAAGAAGATCTGATGACTCATGAACTATTCTGTTCATGACTACTAATAATCACTTATCTCATAATAATAATAATAATAATAATAATAATAATAATAATAATAATAATAATAATACTAAACAAAAGAAACAGTAAAAGAAAAATGAAAATGTCCAGTATGTAAGCATATATTTTCCAGAGTGAACCAATTGTTGTACATAGCCGGAGGATTTTGGCATAGAGCTATAGCATCCTCAGTTCACAGTGAACCCATTTTGGTCAAACATGCCAAGATGACAATCAGATGCATGAAAATAAGCTTCACTAACAACAAAAAAAGAAAATGGGGATGCTAGCAGCATACTTAGATTGGAAGTTAACCCATTTTGGTATAAAAAACCATGTCAAAGATTGACAATCAGGTTACTTTAACATTTCAAAGGAAAACAACCGACAGCTTCTTACATGGTAACTACGTGGAATTAGGGTGCTTATATGCATGTGTCATGTCCTATTAGCAGTGATTGAAGCAAGTCTCGAAATAAACAAAAACTAGACTGCATATTACATGGATTTTGTGTGCTTATATGCATGTTTCATGTCCACATCTAAAAATTCCATATACCAGTAAGAATATTATTTGCTAATCTAAATGTACTAGTCCGAATACTAGTGCGAATATTAACAGAGCATGATTTAAGCGCTAAGAATATAACAACAACCTAGAAGCATTTATAAAGGAAATAAAATTTGAATTCAAGGTGAGAAATTGAAACCCTTGTCGCAGTATGGGTTCTCCGTCAGGAAGAAGAGAACGAACTCTCAAGTGCACTGTTAAGGTGCAGCTCACGACAGCCCAACAAATCGATCTGAATATGAGCGAAGCACAGGTACTTCGATCGGTGGTAGGGGTAGGGTTTGTCACAGGTGAGGAAGAAAGATAGCGGGAGAGGAGCGAAGGTGCCGATTAGGGTTTCGAAGAGACCTTCGATTAGGGTTTCGAAGGTGCCGATCTCTTCAGATAGGGTGAGAAGAGAAGAGAGGAATCCAAAGAGAGAAAACACAGATCGAGAGCGGGATTCGAGAGCGGGAGAGAGGGGGATTAGGGTTTGGAACGAGAGAGAGAGCGGGAGAGAAGAGAGAAGAGTTCGTAGGCTTAGTCGATAAGGAATCGAAGGGGTATACGCGATCTGGCTTTGAGATAAGGGGTATACCCCTTTTATCCCTCTTAAAATCTGAAGAGAAAGCGGAGGGAAGATCAGCCGTCCGATCTTGATCAAGTTCGATCAGACGGCTGATCACTTCCAGCTCAGATAAGGCATTCAGCTTTCCATCTCTTAATAGACTTACTCTCTCTCTCTCTCTCTCTCTCTCTCTCTCTCTCTCTCTCTCTCTCTATATATATATATATATATATATATATATATATATATATATAGGGTACAAGGGATATGAGCAACTTGCTCATTTAGTAAATGAGCAAATGATTATATGGCATGCATGTGATACATTGGACAACTAACCCTTTTAAATATTTTCCAATCACATGCATGCCACATCATCAATTGCTTATTTACTAAATGAGCAAGTTGCTCATACGCCTTTTTTCCATATATATATAGAGAGAGAGAGAGAGTCATGCTATTGAGATGGTGAGATGGTAAGATGGGTGAGGTAATATTTTTTTAGAGATAAGCCATTTAAGTCATCCGAATCTCGATCACACTGTTCACATCACTCTACATGTCATCAAGATGATGTGTGCCAAATTTCAAGCAATTCAAAAACATGTAACCTATACATCAAGACATTCAAATAAATGCATATATATGTATTTCGTACAATCTTCATGACGTGTTGAACGTTTTGATATCTTTTATACTAGTTACGCACCAATTTGAAAAAAATATTTTCATCTCACCCATCTCACCGTCTCATAATAATAATAATAATAATAATAATAATAATATATATATATATATATATATACTAGATTTGCCCGTGGGTACGTGCCTACGGCACGTCTTCAGAACGATACAGCATATGAAAAACCTTGTAAGCAGTAAATCAACAATTATGTAGCTCAAGTTTGAATAGTATCTCCACCTTTTCTTCAAAAGAAAAGTTTGAATGGTATGACAATAATTAGTTTCAAATAAAAGTCAATGTTTCTAATAGTATATGTTGAAAAATAATTATAAATTGTGGGTATAAAAGTCCATATTTCCATAAGTATAAATATATATATAAGAGAGAGAAATAAATATTTCAAATTTAAAATTTTTTTATTATTAATTTTTAAATTTTTTTTCTAAATTTTTATTAAATTTTATAAGTTTTCGAATTTTTTGAATTATTTTAAATTTTTTTAGTTTTTTAATTTTTTAAATTTTTTTATTTTCTTAATTTTTTGAATAGGAGAGAGAGAGAGAGAAAGAGAGAATTAAATAAATGAAAGAGTTGTTTTGGGTGGGGGAGATTTGAATTTGAGTTTTGGAGGGAAACTTTTGGGGGAAAAATGTGTTTTGTGAGGTTAGATCTGGGCCTTTGATTTTAGCGGGAATTGAATGTGAGCCACTTGATAGCTTTCTTTGTGTTTTATTATAAACTTTTGGGGGAAAATTGTGTTTTGTGAGGTTAGATCTGGGCCTTTGATTTTGGGGGGAATTGAATGTGAGCCACTTGATAGCTTTCTTTGTTTATATAGATATATATAGGAAAATGCTCCATTGAAAACGCAATTATTGTGAAAACCCATGAAAACAACCTAGGCCGTTGTTGAAAATAACCTAGGCCCACGGCCTAGGTGGTTTTTCACGTTTTTACCGACATTTGCGTTTTCAACTGAGCATTTCCCTATATATATATATATATATATATATATATATATATATATATATACACACACACACACACACACATAGGGAAAAAGGGGTATAAGGAACTTGCTTATTTAGTAAATGAGTAATGCTACATCCACTACCAATTTCACTATTCACTACCTTAGGTAGCACACTTCAATAGGTAACAAAAAAATAGAGTAGGTGAGAGAACTCTCCAATAAGAATATGCCACATAAGGTAGTGAACAAAATGATAGTAAAATTAGTAGTAGATGAAGCATTACTCTTAGTAAATAAGCAATTGATGATGTGTCATGCATGTGATTGGAAGGTCCTTAAATGGTTAGTTGTCCAATGTATCACATGCATGCCACATAATCACTTGCTCATTTACTAAATGAGCAAGTTGCTCATATCCCTTTTACCCATATATATATATTTAGCACGTGCGATGCACGTTTTAATAATTGGCATGTGTAATACACTTCTGAATAAATATATATATTTTAAAGTAAAAAGAGTATAATGGGAGAGTTTAAGTTGCACATGCAATGCACGTAAGTTATTTTTTAAGTATAAAAAGTATAATGAGAGAGTTGGAGTTGCACGTGCGATGCACGTAAGTTGATAGATTTACAAATGACACTGAGGTCTTCTCCCATTACATGTACAATGCACGTCGTTATGAATATTTTTTTTTCAAAAGTAAAAATTTCGATGTTATCCGACATTGAACCAATTACCTCCTTTATATCAGTTATGTATGTGTATTGCACGTGTTTATTTAGTTACAATGCACGTGTTTGTTTAGTTACACAACTCCAACTCTCCTATATATATATATATATATATATATATGAAAAATTCTCCATTGAAAACGGGTTTGTTTTCACGGGTTGAAAAACATGAAGCTAAGCCATTGGATCGTTCATGATCGTGATCAGCGGCTCAGATCGAGCCCGTCCATCACCCAATATGACTTAAGTGGCGAAGGGTTATTTTGGGAATTTCGTCCCAAATAACTCTTCGCCTGATTTGTTCTGGAAAAAATGATATAACCTAGGCCGCCTAGGTTGTAAAAAATTGAATCATAGGCCGTTATTTAGAACAACAGCCTTGTTCTCAATTTTTATAACCTAGGCCGTTGTTCGGAACAAGCTATCAAATTTGTATAAATTTCTGAATTTTTTTTATAGCTTAGGTTGTTGTTGGGAACAACGACCTAGATTATAAAAATTGAGAACAAGGTCGTTGTTGTACAACGGCCTATGATTCAATTTTTTATAACATAGGTCGTTGTTCCCAACAACGGCCTAGGTTATATAATTTTTTTTAGAATCAGTGAAGCGAAGAGTTATTTGGGACGAAATTTTCAAAATAACCCTACATTTCTTCAAGAAGCAAGGGAAGGCTCGGGTTGCATACCATACTTGGAGGAGACGTCAATTGGTGGCTCAAACTAGGAGAAGAATGCCTCTTTTGATCATTCTGGGAGTTCTTAGGAGTTTCTTTTGTTTTCTCTCCAAATAAGGTGAGTAATTTTCTCCAACTTCTAAATAGTTACCATGCTAGGTTTGTGTTTTGATCAGGTTAGAATAAACAAGAGAAAATACTGCTTTGTATTAGTGCCATGATTAAGGAGAAAAATGGGTACATGTAAAATTGTATGAAATAAATAGTAAAATTAAATTGAATGATGTGATTAGAAATATTGTTGTGGTAATTTGATATTACGCTAGCATGTTAATTAAGAAAGAATAAAATCTCCTTATCGAAATGTTCATGTATGTAGGAAAATACAATATGAAGAAATGTGTTTATGTGAAAAGTGTGAATTATGAGAAATCTTCATGCTATGAAGTTAGATTGATTAAATAATTATGTATGTTGTTGTTAGTAAGATTGATATTGAAGAATCCTAAAGTTGCATGCTATTTTGTTGGAAAAATAAACTTTTTTGTAATTAGGACTAAGTCTAAGAAAAGATTGGATTTTTTTTGTTAATCAAGAAGGAAAGAAGAAACTTATTAGTTTAATGAACAGAAACCCAATTATAATAAAAAAGTATCAAGTAGAATTTCTCTTTAGAAAAGAAGTAATTAATAGAACACAATGTTGCTTTTGTGAACTTTTGTATAAATAAAAGAGTAGTATTCGTATGAAAAATGAGAATTAAACGTTTTTTTTTAAATCTTGAGTTACTGTATAAATTCCAAATTTCAGATTTTAGTTGCTGAACAATCGGCCGTATATGCGTTAACAGTCGACTGTCCTGACTATTTAGTTTTCGAGTTTTAAATCCTTGCAGAACAGTCGACCGACTATGCCTTAACAGTCGACTGTCCTGACTATTTTCGAGTTTTAAATTCTCGCAGAACAGTTGACCGACTATGCCTTAACAGTCGACTGTCTTGACTATATGATTTTTCAAGTTTTAAATGTCTTTAGATAAAGAAAATAAATGTATTGTTTAAAAGAGCTTGAAAAGAGATTTTTGATAATGGAAAAACCGAAAGTGTGAATTTTAGATTTAGTATTGATAAAAAGAGAATAAGAGAATGATGTGGAAAGAATGAATTATGAATGTGACAAATAAAATTTGTTCCATGCATGAAATTGTACATGAAAGTGAAATCAAATATCGTGATGAATTATAAAAAGCCTTATGAATATGAATACACAAATGCTATGAACATAAAATGGAATTGAAAGCTAGAGGATAGCTAAGCCTTATACCGGTATTGAAAGATATTTTTGAGATGAGATATTGAATAGAGAAGACCAAGTTTGGTCATGTTGTTGATTGATGTTTAAGACCGGTATAGAGGAAAGTGATAACTCTAGGAATTGATTTTATTCATGATTCAAATAAACTAAGGACTAGATACATAGTGGTGATGTGACGGAAGTAAGAGAAAAATACGAGTATGAGGGCCATCGGATTGGCGGTGTGAGAGTGATTCACAAATTGTCTGCTTGATGCGTCATGACACGGCGTGAGCACTACTTCGAAATTATCGTCCCGGTAACGACGCTTATGGGGTGTTTGGTGACTATGGATGGTACCATCGTTCCATGACGGAGGCTGAATTGTCCATAGATTACCTGCATGATGCGTCATGTCAGTGCATGGGATTCCCCTCCAGGTTGTCTGGACATGGGCTCATAATTCATAGCACATCTAGGATACTTACCGTAGTTACCGTAGTACTTTAAGTCATGGCGAGGGACTGAACCCTACAAGATGAAGTATGATTAAGGGTTTGCTCTCGGACCTATGTAGTATGGGTTGCATAGAATTCGAATAAGTGTGCATTAATGTCATATAATATAAATAACTGCATTAAGGACTAAGTGCACAGCACAACACGACATCTATAGGATAGTCCCCGTAGTTTTACTTGTGACAAGTGTGTGCTTTCTAAGTAGGAGAAGATTGATGTATTATATCCTTGCGTCAGTTGAATGAACTGACGAACCCACAGTTTCTATGCAGGATAAAGAGATTGACAAGATTAAAGTATGCATGCTGCTTAAAAAATGTTTCAAGTGTTTTACATTTTATTCATGTAAATTATTGTAAATTGCTTCCGCCGTTTAAATGTAAATTTAGTAATTCAATATGTAACTCTGATGTAATAAAAGTTTTTATTTTCTTGTAAAATTGTACGAAGAGAAGTGAAAAGATCCTGTGGAACTTCGAATTCAGTCTGTTTTAGAATTCGGGGTGTTACACTATATACCCAAAATTTGGGTATTGACTGAACGGTCGTCTGCTATATTTGGAAGACGAAATGGCTTTTTGAAAAAAATAGTCGACAAAAGATGAACTTTTGTCTGTTCAATCAGATCGATTTAAACAAAAAAAACCTCCTCAGACGGTAAATGATTACGCGTCCCGCAAATTAAAAAAAAAAAAATTCTTCGCACGGTAAACGATTACGCGTTCCACAAAATAAAAACAAAAAAAATTCCTCAGACGGTAAATGATTACACGTCCCAAAAAATAAAACCAAAAAAATTCCTCGGAAGGTAAATGATTACGCATCCCAAAAAAAAAAAAATCAACAGACAAAAAATCATTTCCTGTCTATTCTTTAAATAATAATAATAATAATAATTCAAGGGACAAGAAATCATCCGTCCATTCAATTTCTAAATTTTTTATTTTGGGAGAACGAGACATTCTCTTTCGTCTGTTAATTTAAAATTTTAAAAATCCAAAATTTGGGTGAAAGCTACTATAGCTCAATCCCAAAATTTTCTCTTCTTTGTACCAAATACCCAAAATTTGAGAGTTAGAACGAGTACAGATGCTCTCAACAATCTTTTCTATAACTTATTTTTAAAACCTTATGCAGTAGACTACTAATAGAAATTGTTGTAAAATAAATATAAAGTAGGTGGTAAAATTTTTAAATAATATTGTATCATCTAAAGTGTAAAAAAAATGTGGTACAAAAAGATGTTAGGCATTATTATTACAAATTTTTCCAAGAGAATTGCTTCAACACATGCACTTTTGAATCGTATAGGTCTCATTTCGATTTTTATGCACAGAAAAACACTTGTTTATTAAGTAATTTTAAGTTAGCTTCAGAGAACAATACACTCCTGCGACTACCAAACAACGGGAAGATTGAACAACTTAGGTCAAAGCATCAACAAACACGGATCGCAAAAATTGAGAACAACATAAATTATCAAAAGTAAACCAACTCAATCTTTTGCAAAGAAGTTTCAATCTCATTTTCCCCAACTCTCCCCAAAAATATTTTAAATATTTTTATATACAACAAGAATCATCGACAATTCCCTCCACCCCCACCTTCAATCCTGACCGTCCAAAAACCTCATCAATTAAAATCCAACGGTCCACCTCCACCCGGACAACCCGCGCCCAACTGATTTGCCCTTTTGGGAACCTTCTCCAGGAATCAAATTTCTTTTCATTCTCATCTCTTCACTTTTATCACCTTTTCATTCCGGGATTGCACTCAGCTCCATCTCAAATTTACGGCTCCTGCCATTCTTCATCGCCTTCACCCCTTTCTTCGCCATTCTCGCGCATTCGACCTTCGTTCCGAACACCAACGGCGCCGACCTCCCGCTCATCAGCGCCGCGCTAGCCTTCACCGCGAGCGCCGCCAGCTCCTCCGCCTGCAACCTCTTCCTCAGCATCGTTCTCGGCAGAACGAAATAGATCTGGCCGAGCCTCATCTCCTCGTCGGATCCGACGGCCGATACGAATCCGTCGAACTCCATCTCGTCGGCGTCGCACACGAACCAGTCCGATCCCTTTTCCAGCACGTGCGAGACCTTCACCGGCTTCTCGAACTCCCGGAGCTCGCCGCCAGCGAGGATCAGTTTCGCCGTCGAGGCGGGGCCCACCGCGGTCACTTCGCAGGATGCGCAGGTCCCCATTTTTTAGAGGTAATTTTTAAAATTAATTTAATTTTTTGGTGCGGATTTGAAAGTGGATTCCGATTTTGTTAAGGGAAAAGGTAGAAGGGGGAGGGGCTTATATAGAGAGATGGTTGTGTTGTGACAGGCTGGAAGTGGTTGAGGACAGGGTGGAATTGGGAGGGGTAGTTTGGGGAGTGCAGGTGGGATATCGGGGGAAATCGAGGGTGACGTGGACAAGGGATCTATTTTGGGAAGTACGGGGAGCTGTGCTTTTGAGTGTGACGGACTGATGGGTTTGTTTTAGTTTGGGGTTTTGATAGGGTTTGGGACCTGTTTGGGTTCGTGTGGGATTTGTTTGGATTGGTGCACATTATTGGATGCATTGTTAGTGGACAGCTAGTTGGGAGCATTATTTCAGCGTTGATTTATCTGTATAGTCACTTCGTTCAGAAAATAAAGAAAAATACAATGCATACTAGTAGTTCTAAAACACCATATCTTATACTCCCAAGAAGTTCGGAGCTAATTATATTGAAAACAAACAGTAGTAAGAATGACTGACCTGGAAGTTCTCATATGGTAACTCTTTTTTAATAGTACATATTAGTAGCTATCGTAACTATCTTGACTCTAGAATTCGAAATACTGTTCAGCTGCAGTCATTGGATACCAGTGTAGTCGTCATGATGCTTCTTTAGTTGCCTTGGGTGTATGACAAGTTAAAACAAAGTTAGTCACAGAAATTTTGATCTAGAGTATAATTTTTCTCGATCGAATCTGATTCTTATGTCTTGTTGAGCCTATACGATCTATAATGTTTGTTTTCTTTTACCTGAATTGTGTCTCATGCATATTGCTTCATATTTCTTGACGACAGTCCATAGACAAAATATAATTATTAGGAAAACCCTGTTGCTATTTAGGCAATAGAACTTGTATTGATATATTCCCTCGTATCAAAATAAAAGTTATTTTAGTTTTTTTTTCTTCAAAATATAAGTCACTTTAAGTTTGCGAGACAAATATCTTGTTATTTTTTAATGTCCATATAATATTTTTTTATAAGATTTTTAATTTTATCCTTAATTTTTTTATAAAAGAAATAATACTAAAATTATAAAAAGTAATAATTGGACATTTTATATTTAATAGCTTATTTATGAGCTTCAAAAACTAAAAATATTAATACTTTTTGTTAATCTTAATTGATACGTAGAAATCTAAAATAACTTATCTCTACTATTTTAATGGGAAAGTGGGGGTTGTAAACAAGCAAATCCTAATTTTGTAACTGAGCAAACACGTGCAATATACGGCCAAACTAAATCCACCAAACATACCCGTGTGATACACGTGCAATCCCTAAAAAAGGAATATTTTAGCAAATGTCCTCATTTAAAATATGAAAACTAACATATACCCCCACTATTTTTAAAAACTAAGAAATACCCCTATCTCTAACTAGTATTATACACGTGCGTTGTACATGGAAAAAATGGGGAGGGAAAATGAAAAGGACAAAAAAAATCTAGTATTATACACGTGCGTTGCACGTGGGGTAAATGGGAAGGGAAATGAAAAGGACAAAAAAAAACCAAAACGTGCGCTGCACGTGTTGACAAAATGACACAATGACAAATGACACTAAGCCCTTCCCCCATTATAATACTAGAGATTAGAAATATTATAATGGGAGAAGGCCTCAGTGTCATTTGTAAATATTTTGTCAATCTACTAACTCGTGCAATACACGTGCATAATTATTATAAAGAAGGTTCTAAATTTAAATTCAGATTATGTCTAAATTTTTATTTTAAAAAACTATATTTATTAAGACGTGCAAATTACTAGTATATTTAAAGCTGAGGGAGTATACGTAATGGCGTCGCTAATCCCAAAATAGTGGGGGAAGTAGTATAATTGCATCCAAGAATTTAAAGGGCAAATAGGTAAAAACCAAGGGACTTGAGGATGGCGACGTGTCGCAAAACCAAGACCCATAACCCACTGCATGGGGGTGGACACGTGTGGCACTCACCCGCGAATCTTTCTGCGTGGGAGTGGAAGCTGCCCTCCCGTGCAAGGCTGTGGACCCGACAATGTAGCCACTGCGCGCAGGGCATGGGCTTCCAAACCGTCATAGCCTCATCCCTTAGATCTCGATGTAGGGTAGGAGCCCTCCAACCTCACATGCCCCTTCTCATTATTATATCAATCAATCTCCTTTGTCGTTTTCTGCCTCGTTTCTTTATTATTCAATTCTTCCATTAGGGTTTTGCTTCCACTGCCATACTTGGTTTTGAATGGAGTATTTTATTCTACATGTTTTGTTCCTCGTTTTAGGTACATGTTCTTAGTATAATGCTGTACATGCTGTATGTACAGTATGCTGTCTGTATTTGAGATTGTACGTAACTAGTTACTCCATTATGTATGGAGTAGGCTTGTGTATACTGATACTTTTTCTATTAGATAGTCTAATATACCTGTCGTAGCAATCCATCCTTACTTTCAGATTCGTGTTAAATTTGCAATGTAAATATGAATTGTCGGACCAAGCGAGAATCCATTCAGATTAAAATGTTCTCGAATAGTTTTCTACTTAAGAGTCTAGTATACATTGTGCCAGTCCTGGATCTCCTTTTTCGTTTCAATTGTTATATTCAATTTTCCATTAGGATTTTCCGTCGGTGTTGAAGCTTCCCCTGGCATTCTCCATTTTGAATAAGGAGTAATTTACTATACTATGTTTTGTTCCTCATTTCAGCTACATGTTCTTAGTATATCGCTGTACGATGCTCGCTTTCTTCTGTTTTATATCTTGTAAAACCATTGACTATTTGTATTGTTTATTAACTGTTTTATTGATTAATATATATTTTTTGATGGCTGGAGCCGTTTGGCTCTATCCGATTCATTAAGTATATCGCTGTACGATACGATATGGTGGCTACATATAATTGAGACTCTAAATAAATAGTTTACTGCATCATGTATGCATGGAAGACTTGCATATATTTTTTCATTAGGTAGTATAGTGCGTATGTTCTAGCCATTTATCGTTGCTTTGAGATTCGTGTCAAATTCGTCGATGTACTAATGGATTGTCGATCTGAAAGAGAATCTAGATATTCTCGAGTACACATATTCTAGTCGCACATCATTGCTTTGAGATTCATATTGAATTTATGAAGGTGTTGATAGATGGTTAAATCATTAGTGTAGGTAAAAATCATAACAATTTAGGGTCGTACAATTCTGGTACGTATCTTAAAGCTTCTAGGGACCAGACCCGAACTTAATATGAGGCCCAAGAGGTGGGCTGCCTTAGGCCCAAAATTTTGTGGGGGTACCAATTTGTTTTCTTTTAATCCATGTACGCCCAATTATGAACAAAGCCTAAGATACTCATTGTAATCCTTTCAGTCCGTGTAAAGAGCCCAAAATTCTCTAACACATGATGAGCACTTTGATATTGATGGATCAGATTGTTTTTAGAACTGAAGATTTTAAGACATTAATTACCAAGAGAAGCAAAAAAAGAGCAATTGATGTGCTGAATTATTTGAAGAAGAAAAAAGATGGTTGTTATCCAAATGCCTATGTTGCTTACCAAGTTTTGCTGATTATATCAGTTACAGTTGCATCTACAGAAAGAAGATTTTCCAAGTTGAAGTTGATCAAAACTTATCTTCGTTCAACTATCTCTGAAGAGAGACCGAATGTCTTAGCTATGTTATCCATCGAAAAAAGGTGGTTGAGAGAGTTGATTATGCAAACTTAATCAATATTTCGCCGCCAAAATTGCGAGTCGAGTAATATTTAAGTGACTTGTGATATCTTCGAGGAAGCGTTTGGTGGCTAAGGATTCTTTTCTTTTCTTTTTTATTATTATCATTGTGAACAACCTCAAACATTATTAGCTTTTCTTTATGTATAGGTCTAGAAGACTAGAACATTAATTTTAGTTTTTTGTTTGGAACATCTTTAGTTTTATTAGTATTTGTTTATGACATATATTATTTTGGACAATATATTTCGTCTATTGTTTTATTTCTTAAATTTTGTGTTGATAATACTATTGTATCGTCGTCGATGACAAAAAAAAGTTATATGAACATTAAACTTTGAGGGCATCATTTTTGGAGTTCGCCTCAGGTCTCAAAATCTCAAGTCCGACATTGTCAGGGACATAACGGTAATTTCAGCAACTACAGGCCCATGAACTCATCCATGCATACAATATTGGGTTGATTTACACCCCAATAAGAGGAGTTCCAGCTGATCCAAAGCTGTTAAAAAAGTCCTCTATCCTTAACAGAGTTATCAACTAACTGTATCTCATCACCATGGGAATCTGGAGTTTGATCTTAAAATATGCCGATTTGAGTTTATATTTAGGAACCATTCCTATGCTATAAATACATTCCACCTCCATCATGCTCAGGTAATCAATCTTTTACCACCAAAACTCATTTTTTTTCTTAGTTACTAACTTGAGCATAATCAATCTTTTACCACCAAAACTCATTTGTTTTCTTAGTTACTAACTTGAGCGTAAGATGGTCTTCACTCGGTGTTCAAATTTTGTGCAGGTTCACCGGCGACATCTCAGTCATCCAATCTAGATTCATATGCTCTCAACGGTTCAGATTTATAACAAGGAGACTTCAGCCATCGCAATTCAGATCTGATCGATGGTCCAGATTGTAAGTTTTCTCCTAAAAATGAACTCATCATCTTATTGCTCCCACACTAGAAAAAAAAGCAACATAATGGCGCCGTCAGTGAGAAACTACATATCAGGTGAGAAACTACATATTAGCTTCTCTGATTAGACATCTCCAGCAAAAAAATATTTTTTTCTAGCCATGGCTCTAAAGAAGGAAGGCAATGGCCATTAGCTGTCAAGCTAACCCTCCTCTTCTTCCTCCTCCTCCTGGGCAGGCGCCTCCTCCTCCTTGGGCAGCCTCCACGCCCAGCGTCGTACGCCCTTCGTCCGCCATAGCAGCCTCCCCTTAGCAAGGCTACGTCGGCAGGCTCCCAACGACGTCAATGTGAACGTCACTGTGAACCTCGTCCTGAGCCTCACCCGATTGAAAAACCAAATTTCAGTCCACACAGCCACCCCTTCCACAATGCCCATTTTGGTGCGCACAATATAGTCAAACCTTCGCCACTTCATCAACGTCCGACAGCAAGGGAAGACCCTCATTCAACACTTAAAAGAAAAGTGTACCTGAGATAAGGTCCCCTGCTCAGAGCACCAAATGAACAAAAAAAGCCCTTCCCATAGACCGCAAAAATTCCGTCGACCGCCCTTGCAAAGGGGACGAAGACGTGAAAGGAGTTTGACTCCAGTCAGTCGGAAAGCTTCCAAAAACAACAGAGAAGATGAGACACCCATCACCCACCACCCGAGCTGAATTCCGCAACTTCAAAGATGAAATCCTCCAAGTCCTCAGGGAGTCCCCGAACAAGAACCATCGGATCTACAATCACCACCCTAGGACTATGTAAAGATAAGAGTCTCGTGGATCTACGTGATCCAAAGAGCAAGATGATAGGGTCCTCCATCACTTTCAGGAGATGGAAGACCGCTTTACTCAGACTGGCAAAGAGGAGGATTGCCACGGTAGAGCATGCCGCCCCACCCAACCTCCCTTCAGTAGATTTATTCTTGAAGCTCCTATTCTAGAGAACTTCAAGTCTCCCACTTTTGAATCATATAACAGTGAGTTCAATTCGGTATAACATTGAGAGTTTTAAAACTCTCATGATGATCCACAATATCCCCGGCGCCCTTCTCTGCAGAATATTTTTAGGAACCCTAAAGGGATTAGCACGGGAATGGTACTCCCATATCTCTTCGGGGTTTATCTTCTCCTTTGACCAACTCGAGGAGTTATTCCTAACACATTTCCGTCACCAGCCCCAAGACTGAGAAGACAAGTGCTTCCATGCTGGACTTAAAACAGAGGGAGAGGGGGTTGCTCAAAGACTTCGTTAGATGCTTCACGGCCGAAGCCAGATATATCCCCTCCTTTGACTCAGTGGTAGCAGCTGCTTGCGTTCGACACAATGTCAACCACCAAGCCCTCAAATCATCTCTCGCTAGAAAACCTCCTCGAGACTTTTTCGAACTCCTGCAAAGGAGTGATAATTACATCCGAGCTGAAGAGACAATCTATTCCCCAGGCCAGATGGAGCCCTCTTTCGGTAACAAACATAAAAACACAAATGAAGAGGGACCGAAGAAGTCCCACAAGGATGACTCTGGCCAGCATCGCCTCCTCCAGCACCTCGCTTCGATAAGTTCACTCATGTCAATGTCAGCATATCAACTGTCCTTATGGAGATCGAGGGAGATGAGCTGCTCCTGCCCTCCTCCTAGAATGTTGTCGATTCCACAACACCAATGACAACGACCATAACACCAACAACTGTCGCACCCTCAAATAGAAGATTTAAACTTTAATCCACAGGGGTTACCTCTCCAAGTATGCCTTGACGGATAAGGTTGAAACTCCTTAGGACCAGGGAGCAAACAAGCGTGCAGAGAATGATCTTCAGTCTCAAGACTCGAAGCACATGGTTGTTTTCTACTCCATCCACGGATGACCTATTGGTGAGTAGTCCAACTCCTCCTAGAAGGCGTTCGTGCAAGAGGTAAGCTCGGTGCACAACTTTTCTCCAGTTAAGAGCTTGGGGGTTTCAGTAACTTTCTCATACAACGACTTAGAGGGCATTCGAACTCCCCATTGTGATGCACTAGTAATCGGTTTATGCATGACGAACCATAAATTGCGCCGCATATTGGTGGATAATTGTAGCTCCGTGAACATTCTCTTCTTGGAAGCTTTCAAATGCCTCATGCTCTCTCGGAAACTTCTCAAACCCGACGAATACTCTCTCCATGGATTCTCTGGGGTTCTGATCTAAATTGAAGGCATAGTCACCCTTAATGTGACAGTGGAAAAAAGCCCCAGTTACTCGAACAGAGGCCATGGACTTCATGATAGCCAATGTGAAGGCAACCTACAATGTCATCCTAAGTCGTCCTGGCCTAGCAGCTCTTCATGTCATACCTTTGCCTTTCATATGAAGATGAAGTTCCCCACAACAACCTGAGTAGGGAAAGTTAAAGGGAGTCAAGATGCGATTTAGGCATGTTATACGGCCACAATCGGGGGCTCAGTCCTTTCCCTTGATGTCATACAAGTCCCTTGAAAGACGAGTTAGATTAACTCTGATCTCGTGGATAAGCTAGAAGAGATCCCCTTCATTATTAAAGATCAGACCAAGTGTTTCCGAGTAAGCCGATCTCTCACTCACTGGGTCTAGGAGAAACTTTTTAGTTGCATCAGGGAGAACCGAAACTTGTTTGCTTGGACCACTGCCGACATGCCTGGCATCTCAGAAGACTTGATCATGCACCAATTCAATGTTAATTCAGATGGCAAGTCGATCCAACAGAAGCCCCGCAAGTTTGCCCCTAATAGGCAACAAGTAGTCAAGGAAGAGGTCGACAAACTCCTAGCCACCCGCTTTATTCAAGAAGTCACTACTCCTAGTGGCTAGCCAATGTAATCATGGTGAAGAAAGCCAATGGACAAATAGAGGATTTGTATCAACTTCACCAACATGAACAAAGCATGTTTGAAGGATCCATTCCCTCTCCCTAGCATTGATGCCTTTATCGATGCCACATTCGGACATGAGCTCCTTAGCTTCATAGATGCCTTCTCGTGATACAATCATATCTGAATGTTTCCTCCCGATATCCTGAAGACATCATTCATCACCGACTAAGGCCTCTACGACTATTGTGTCATGCCCTTTGGGCTGAAGAACACTGGAGTCACTTACCAGTGCCTAGTGAACAAGGTCTTCACTGAGGCAGTTCGGCAAAAACATTGAAGTCTATGTGGACGATATGCTTGTGAAGAGCCTCAAAAGAAGACCATGTTCCGACCTCCAAGAAGCATTTGACATCCTCCGATGGCATAACATGAGGCCGAAACCCTCAAAGTGTTTTTGGGGTCTCCTTTGAGAAGTTCTTGGGATTTATGGTCAGTCATTGAGGTACTATGGTCAACCTTGAGAAGATCTGAGTCATACTAGACATGTCTCCCATGTCTATCATCAAAGAAGTCCACAGACTCATATGATGCCTAGCCGCCATTGGTCGCTTCCTCTTAAAATTAGGGGAGAAGTGCCTCATTATCTTCAAAGCTCTTCAAGGGTTGAAGGGTTTTGAGTGGGGGAGAACACAACAAGAGGCAATTGATTATCTCAAGGTGTATCTTACCAATCCCTACTCCTGAGCAAGCTTGAGCAAGGAGAGGTGCTCCACCTCTATCTGGCCACTTCAGAATAAACCCTCAGTGCCAGTGAAGGAAGAAGATAAAATTCAGAAGCTAATCAACTATGTGAGTAATGTACTTCACGACACCGAGCTTCGCTATTCTAAAATAGAAAAGATGGCCTATGATCTGATCATGGCCGCCCGTAAGCTCCGCTCGTACTTCCATGCACACTTCATCTTGGTCCTCACTGATCAATCTCTGAGGAAAGTACTACATATGTCAGAGAACTCTGGGCAACTGATGAAGTGGTCCATCAATTTGAGCCAGCACGATATGAGTTACTCGTTAAGGACGGTTATCAAAGCCCAAGCCTTAGCCGAATTCATTGTGGACAGCACCATCCCCGATCCCTCAGAGGAAGAAAAAAACCATCATGTCTAGAGTGTCAACATCGATGGATCCTCTTGCACTGAAAGAAGTGGAGCCAGAGTCATTCTGCTTGGTCCAGACGAGTTCACCCTCCAGTCCCTTTGTCTCAATTTTCATGCGTCCAACTACGAGGCCGAATATAAGGCAATGATCGTCGACCTCCTCCTAGCTCGAAAACAAAGGCACAAAAAGTTAGGGTGTTCAACGACACCCAGTTGGTAGTGAACCAGATCCTGAGGAAACTATGAGGTCAGGGATGACCGCATGGTCAAGTACTTAGCTTGTGTAAAAAAGCTCTTAGCTACATTCCAAGTGGCTGAGGTCATTCCCATCCCCGTGAGGAAAATAGGCGAGCAGGCGCTGTTCAAGCTAGTCTCGTCTTCCTTCAAAGGAATCGACCGCATAGTGCTCATTGAGATCCTACTCAAGCCAAGCATCGAAGAGAAAGCTTTAGAGTTCATAGCCATCACGTCTCAGCCACTGGGAACAACTGGATGAAACTTTTGGTCAACTTCCTTGACAAAAGGGATCTCCTCCCTGCAGATTCGAGAGAAGCGAGAAAGACCGGAGTAAGAGTGAAATGGTACACACTTGTCGAATGAGTTTTGTACAAGCGCTCAAAAGCGCTCCTAAACTCCCGTAGATGGTAGACCGTACTTGAAGTGTCTTTTCCTGAAGAGGCCAAGTATGCTTTTAGAGAAGTACATGATGTAATTGGTGGTAGCTACATGGGAGCGAGGTCCCTTGCACAAAAATTCTCAATCATTGTTACTATTGGCCATTACTCCTTTGCGATGCCTAAAAGTATGTTCGCCAGTGTGCTCCCTGCCAAAAGTTCTCCTCCATTAAGCTGGATGCCCAAGCTGACCTGGCTCCATGTAAAACTTGATCCCCTTTGCCGTGTGGAGAATGTACTCACTTGGGTTATTTCCTCCCGCTAGTGGATAGAGAAACTTCTTAGTGGTAGCTATCGTTGAAATAGAACCACTACCCTCCATCACCGAACACAAGATTCACCAATTCTTTTGGAAGAACATCGTATGTATGTTCGCGATCCCCCGAATTCTCGTCACTGACAATGGAACCCAATTCATTTCTAAGGGGTTCCACAAATACTGCGCCGATCTGGGGATTGAACAACGTTTTTCGTCCATCTCCCACCCCAGACCAACAACCAAGCAGTAAATGCCAACTGATAAATCCTTGGTGGACTCAAGAAAAGGCTGCATGAAGTTCTGAAGGGGCTACGAGTCGAAGAGATCCCAAGTGTACTTTAGTCCTACAGGACCATGAAAAGGACCCCAATTGGAGAATCCCCGTTCAACCTTACTTTCGGATAAGAAGCATAGATCCCCTTAGAAGTCGGACTACCCTCCTCCCGCCTCCTCTTCTTTAATGAGGAACAAAACACAAACGATCTCTAGGGCAAACTTGATCTCATTGAAGAAACTCACGAGAAGTCTACTCTACAAAGACACATCTATCAGCAGAAGGTGAAGAGGTTCTACAACAAAAGTTTTAAAGAGAGGGACCTCGTCTTGAGAAAGCTCAAAATTTCTAACCCCCTCAAGAAGGAAAAGCTCGTTCCCAACTGGGATGGACCATATAAGATCTCCAAAGCCATCCATCCAAAAGTCTATCGACTTGAAGACCTGGGAGGCAAGAAGATATCAAGAACTTGGAATGCCAAGAATCTGATTAAGTACAATGAGGGGGGTTTAACGCCCTCTACTAGTAATAGGTTTTCAATTTGTAATAAGGTCGATCCTTATAACGGCCAGTGCATGTAATAAAGGCCAGCCACCGAAGTAGCCACTTAGATTTATTTTTAAATAAAACTTAGCATTTCCTTTTGCAAAATTCTTGTACTACTCACTGGACACGAACAACGAGTTTAGTACTCAAATCCCCATCCAAACTACTCTAGAAACTCATTGACTCTTTAACAATAAGTTCGGAGTCCAAACTTGTGACTCGAATCTGCTACTGCAACTTGCAAGTAAGCAAGTTCAGAGCCAGGCTCGGCACTCGAAATTACTCCCACAACTAGTTAACCCCTAAAATAACAAGTTCGGAATCCAAACTTGTGACTTGAAGCTGCTCCAACAACTCGCTAGCAAGCAAGTTCGAAGCCTGGCTCGTCACTCAAAAATGCTCCCGCAACTCGTTAACCCCTCAAACAACATGTTCGAAGTCCAGCTCATAACTCGAACTGCTCCTACAACTCGATAGCAAGCAAGTTCGGAGCCGAGCTCGTCACTCGGAATTGCTCCCACAACTCGTCCACTCTTCAAATAGCAAGTTCAAAGTCCAAAATCGTGCCTCGAAGTCGCTCCCATAACTCGCAGACAAGCAAGTTCGGAATTCGACTCACCACTCAAAACTACTCACACAATTCGTTAACTCTTGAACATGCAGAGCTGAGAGTCCTGCTCTTCCCTAGAGCTACTCGCAAGACTTAGATATTCAAGCACATAATGTATGGTCTCTAGCTACCTTTTAGAACTGCTTCTGCAGCTCGCCGACTCTAGAAAACAAGTCACAAAGAAGGCAAGAGACAATACTTGAGTACTTAAAAGATCTTTATTTCATATCAGCATCTTATTACAACCTCCAAAAAAAAAAATGGGAAACTCTCGTTCAGTTTGGCACAATTCTAAAGAGTTAAAGTTCATGGACCATCCCACAACTCCTCTCCACTCCAATCACTTACGTCTATGAAAGTGAGGGGTATTTCGATTAAAAGACACGGTTCACTAGAGATGACTCCTTTCTGAAGAAGATCCACTACGTCCACCCAGCCACCCTGGAAAGGCTCCAACCCCACAGATTGGGTCCCAGCCTGGGCACGACGAGCACCACCCACCTTCTTAATAGGATTCATACTTGAAGTCCTGACAACTCCACTCTGGGCATCCCCAGGGGTTCCTCTAGGCTGCACGGCTGTCCGATTTCTCCTCTGGCCATCACTGCCAAACTAGTATCACTAGGACAAGGGGGTACTTTGCCCCTACAACCCTCCAAGCCTCACCTCTAGGCGGTAGATCTACAAATCATTCTCAATAATCAATTCCTTGAGTTGAACCTCTTCCTCAGAAATTCGTTCCCCCGGAATCCTTTTCCCTGGGGCACAACGACGTGTCAAACCATCGAGACAAGCCTCCCTTAGGTGGGCAAACTTCAAGTATCTCTTGACTAACATTACCGTCATGCGATTGAGCTCCAACTCTGTCTCATGCGATACATTGCGTGAACGAACAAGCTCCAATTCCATCATGCACAACTTATTGTGAAGATGAGCAAGCGTGGTGTCCTAAAGATCTCTCCCATAGTACACGACTATCTGCCAATAGAGAGGAGTTTAGAGTTACTACATCGCTTGTTAACACAACTCTAATGATAAGAAGACTCAAGGGCTATATCCAAAGTTCTTGGTGACAATGAAAAAATACAAGTGTTGGGCACCAAAAGTACTTTCATTCAATCAAAATGGAAGATATATCAAGTAGTGGGCATCCCACTATTAGGCATATTTACAAAGTCAAAAAGACAAAAACAGGGGTCACAGAAGATTAAAGCAAGGAGCAGAGGTTAAGGGTCAACCTCGGCCGACGAAGCTGCGGGAGTGGAAGCCTCAACCACATCCTTTCCCTTCACCCCTGCATCCCCATCCGGGGTCTTCACATTCTTATCCTTAAGCTTCTTCTGAGCCTGTAACGCCCCTGCGTCGAGCTCGGACAATTTATACAATTTAGAAGACAAATTAGATACTATGTAGTACAACTGCCCACCAATTATATTTATATATTATTTTATTATATTATATTACCGATATGGGAATTTTCCCAAACTTTCTCTCCCGTGTACACCCCAAACGGAGTGCCACGTCACCAAACTTGTTGACCGAAGTCAACGGCCCAAAGGTGAAAGCAGTAGCATCTTCAATGCTATTCACGTGTGGGCCCCCCACTACAAATGCACTATTCCATTTCCCATTATTACAAATTTGTCATCAATACCTTTTACCAACCAGCCAATACTTTTTATACTTTTGAATATATTATTTATACTCTTTTGAAAACTACGGGGTGTTACACACACCCCCTTTCAGAAATCAGCGTCCTCGCTGAGCATGAGCATGCACAATCCAGTGTAGGATCTCCTTTCTGGCCGATGTGGAGTGGAGTACCCTGATTCTGCTAGCTGCATCGTATCCTGATTCTGCGCATGGCCCACTATTTTAGGTCGCCACCTCGCTCCCTCTCAGGCATACCCGTACATCTGCTAGCTCCATCTCAGGCATACATCTCGCCCACTCTTACCCACACTCGGTGTCGGAAGTCGGCTCTGATACCATTTGTAATGCCCCTGCCCCGAGCTTGGACAATTTATACAATTTAGAAGACAAATTAGATACTATGTAGTACAACTGCCCACCACCAGCTACCTCTCAAAAGGTGGTTAACCGGATTGGTGACTCTTGATCATAGGCTATTATATTTATATATTATTTTATTATATTATATTACCTATATGGGATATTTTCCCAAACTTTCTCTCCCGTGTACACCCCAAACGGAGTGCCACGTCACCAAACTTGTTGACCGAAGTCAACGGCCCAAAGGTGAAAGCAGTAGCATCTTCAATGCTGTTCACGTGTGGGCCCCCCACTACAAATGCACTATTCCATTTCCCATTATTACAAATATGCCATCAATACCTTTTATTAACCAGCCAATACTTTTTATACTTTTGAATATATTATTTATACTCTTTTGAAAACTACGGGGTGTTACAGAGCCACCTCCTCTTCCTCCTCTTCATCCTATTCCTCTGACTCCTCTGCAACCGGCTCCTCTCCCGATTTTAGTGCCAGACGGTACCTCTTCCCATTGAAGTGAGGGATGCGCTTAACCACATCTCTGATAGCCTTATTGTAGGCCTTCTTCATGTTTGTGAAGAGGTTCCCCTCCGCTTCAGCCCTCACCAGGGCCATCGCAGCCTCCTTCTTCGCCGCTGTTGCTTCCCTTTCCGCAGTCCCTGTCTCCCTCTCCTTCGTTGCCTCATTTGCTTAACCTCAAGCTGAGCGACTCAAGCAAGGAGGGCATCCTCCCGATGATCTGCCTCCTCTAGTGCCTTGACGACCTTTGTCCTTTCCGACTTGGCCTTATTGGTCGTGACCTTCCAAAGCTTCTCCTCCATTGTTACCTTATCCAACAAGTTTCCTAATTGACACGCGACCTATAGAGAGGAAGAGCTTCATAACTTAGAATATATATTAAAGAATGTAAAACTAATATGAGAGGCATAATACATGGTGGCTCGAGAGATCTCGATAGAGGAGAAACCAATCGTCTCTTGAGCCATTCTACTCGTATCCTTCGGGGTAGGAAGATACCGAACCGCATCCATACAGCTCGCTAAATCACCGAGGAAGCCATTGTGCTGCTTAACTCCCTAGTTAGACACATAGATCTCCTTCTACTCATCAGTGAGGATCTCGTTGGCCTCAGCAACCAACGGGGGGCACCTGCCTGCAATGAGCACAGCATGGGTAAAACCACCAGTGGTGGGGCTCATGTAACACCCCAAAATTTTTTTTCTCCAAACCTCCAAATTCAATTCTATCAATTTCTATATCACTTTAATCATAAACTAAGGAAGTTATATTTCAGGAAAAATTTTGGCAGAGTCTCCCCTGTAAATTTTGCCCCGAAACACAAAAAGCTTACGGAATTCTGCTCAAAATTCCGTAGCTCACAATACACTCAATCAATTCACGGGCTCCCCAGGCCAAAATGAGCAGAAACATACAGGCAATATAATATAATGCTCTGGGGGCCAAACTCATAACGGATTATTAAATATCAATTAAAAACTATAAATTTCTTTGAAAAACGAAGTAAATTTTTAGAAAAATCCTTGTAAAACCTATCACAGAGCCCGGTACTCCCCAACGAGATGGGTACGGGTCACAAACATACCACACCACCCCACACTATACTCATCATCATCATATACATGCTTATACATTCATAATACAATTTAAACATAAATTTTACTATTCCTATAACTAAATAGTACAAAATTTTAAAATAAAAATTTATCCTACCAATCCACGCCTCACCTCTGTCCTGATGAGAACCTGCAACAGTGGGGGATCTAGGGTAGTCCTCAGACTCCCCTAACCCCCCAAACACTAAGGGGTTAGCCATTTCTGGTGTGAGTATAATTATTAATCTAATGACAAATTAAAATAGTATACAGAAAAAAAATTAAACTTATGAATACCAAATTAAGATAGTGCAACCTGAATCCTGAACACAACAACATCGTCAATACAACGATATATCAAATACTTTGTTAATTCTGCATTCAATTATCTAATTATCCATAACTTCCCACATTTCATAATATACTTCACAACAACCTCATATATATATATATATATATATATATATATATATATATATATATATACATACTTATTCGACATCCGTATAGTACAAATACACATACCATCCATTACTTTTCAATTTAACTACTCTAACCCAATATTCATTCTTCCACAAGTATCGTCATAATAGCATTATAACCATTTGTTGTTATTGCTCCTTTCATTAATAACAATTTGTATGAATACAACTCATAATACACATACTCTCTTAATAACCAATTTCATGACCAATCCCATAATACGGGTATTTATTTTATTATGCCCTATCCAGTATCATTTCTTACAATTACTTATACTTATTACATCAAAAACATGCTTTAGGGTTCATTTCCATCTCATTATACCACTTTAGAAATTCTCATTCTTATAAGTAATATATCTTATTATCATTTTCACTTAATCCCCAACACAGTCTGGGGCAACAACATATCACATTCCATAGCCGATAGCTTGGATAATAATCACTGTACCTCAAACACACAGTTTGGGTAATATCACATCACATCTCAAGCCGATAGCTTGATTATTAATTTCACTTCAGTCACTTATCATCTTCACTTCACTTTATTTCTCATTTCTATCAATCATTACCACTATTATATCCACTCACCCTGCGAATTATGCCAAGGCAGGTAGTTCCCACAATTTCCACACAAATTGCCGGCGGGTAGTTCCTTGACAAAATTCCAAGGTACAACTCATATCAATCTGTATTTACTTTAATGATCACACACATAATACAATTACTTCGTATTATTCATGATAACACATCTCTTTTATTATTTTCATCTTAAATTAATCACAAGCTGCATTTATCACTTCTTTTCATATACTAACTCATAGCACGTTCACTTTCACATTTACTTCATTCACAACAACTTTCTTTCCCACACACAGTTCACATTTCACTATCCACTTTCTTTTCCACACGCAATTCACATTTTACTATCCACTTTCTTTTTCACGCACAATTCACAATTTACTATCCACTTTCTTTTTCACACACAATTCACATTCCACTTACCACTTTCTTTACTACCACATTTATTATTAACACTTATTTATTTTATTAGTTTGTCGACCAGGGAGCCACAGTATCCCAACATACTAAAAGCCGACAGCCCAGTAAACACGCGGCCCGATGCTCACACAGAGTCTTACTCGTCCGAGGCTACGTCTTCCTCCTAGCCGAACTAGCGAGGGAACCACTCACCCCAAGTAGAACTTGGGTACTTCCTCGCGACAGCTGTCATCGAGGGAAACCGAGCCTCAAGCCGATAGCATGGACGATAAAATCCACTTACCCCAAACATAGTTTGGGTCCACTATTCCCAAGCCGGTCCTTGGGCGTTAGGAGGTCTAGCCCAAACCCCCAGGATTGCTGTAGGTACTGGTCAACAAAGCCATCTGTTATTAGCATTAATCATTTCATCTTTTCAGCTTACTTTATCAACACACACATTTCACTTATGAATTCAATAATTGCCACACCTTGACCTTAATCACAAAAATTAATACCACATTTTATTAGCACGTACCCGCTGAACTTTTATTTTCCTATCAATATACCAGGTTATGCACACACCCTGTTATTCCACACATAACTCATCATATCATATTATTACATAATATTAATGTGCCAAGTTATATCATTAATAAAAAAATTATAAGGAGTTATTCCGTATCGTAAGCATATCAAAATATACTTTATCACATACTAATATCATATGATTACCCATTACTTGTCTTCGAACATGATTAGAATGTAAACATGTACCCACTTATTTAATTTCATCAATTATTGCATCACACATCATAATCCTCTATATATATATTACAAATAAACACCACACATGCGGGTTTCCCAGAATAAGGGGTCAAATTCACTTATTCCCTCTAATTAAATTTTATAATATCTAATTATAGCATACTAGCTCATACATCATGTTTCATATAAGTAAAATCACCTATAAGGGCTTATATGCCCCAAAATATGCACAAAACGGGCACTATAATTACATGGATTTTCAAAACATGATCACAATCACTAATTTCGTCTAATTACATCTTATAACATCCATCCATAGCATTCTAGCCCATACACTAGGCTCCGCATATACCCAATTGCCTATATCGGCCTATATATTCCAAAACATGCACAAAACATGCGCGGGGTAAAAATATGCATAAACGATTTAATATATTTAATTTTTATACTTCAACACGTCACATTAACCCATAATATAGGTTTTGTATACTTAAAATAGTTAATTTCCTCAAATATCACAAAAACTCAGTTTCGGACCCTTAAAAATCCGTATTTTCATTCAAAATCAGTTTTTAATATAACTTCTACGAAATACATCACAAAGCCACGAAATTCGGCCACAATATAAAATATTTATAAATACAACATACTCACCTGACGGATCGAGCAAACGATGTCCCACGTCCGTCCTGTAGCCAGTCGAAGTTCGACTTTTTCCTACTAATTGAAAAATTATAGAACCGATTAGTTTAAAGCTCAAAACTCAACCTACGGACCTCCAGATTTCGATCCGTCTTCACCCACGCGTCACAAATGACATATGTAGGTGAGCTACATCGATGGATTTTGAATTCGAGTTTTAATACAAACACTCCCTTATTGATCGGAGGCTTTCTAATAAGAAAAATTCATATTTTCAAAATTCCTTAATCTCCTTTGTCCTAATCTCACATATTAGGGTTAATAATAATAATAAGACTCAACTACGCCTCCGAACCCATCAAATTTTCACCTAAATCTCGCTCGGGCATTTCATTGAACACCCGGCGTGCACTTTTCACCTATAATTCATTTCACTCAATTTAATTGAGCTGGAAGCCTATAAAAATCATCCTAAATTTATATTAATACTTTCATAATACTCTACATCCTCATGCATTTTCTACAATTATTTGGATCGAGTTTTCAACCCGATTTCATAAACTCCATAATTCGAGTTTATGCCAAAATCACCACTCTCCATTTTATTCTAATGGCTCACTACAATTTTTACTACCATACAAGGGATAATTCTCATGTATATAACTCTATTTTACAAACCCAAAATCCTAATTTATCAACAACTTATAATTTCTCTAACCATCTACCAATTCCTCCAATCTACCACTTCCAACCTCTCTAAATTTCTCTATTATAATATTTGTACTCAATAAAACTAACCACACTCAATTTTATACGAATAAATAAATTAGGATATACCTTTTCGGAATCCTTTTGAAAATCCGACACTTCCACGATGTAGAGCACCCTCCAATTAGCCTATCCCTCGATTTAATTTGGATTTGGCGAAGGAATCAAGTGGATTGGAGGAGGGGAAGGATCGGCCGAAGCTTGGGTTTCGGTGCTCTGGCTTCAATCGGGATGGACAAGAAAGAAAGAAGAAGGAAGGAGGAGAGAAGGGGAGGGTTTTTTTTTTATAAAATATAATGATAATAATAATAATAATAATAATAATAATAAGGTCCATTTTCACTTAAGCCCTCCAATTCCAAAATATTACACTAAACTCCAACTCTCTACTTTAATAATACCAATAATACAAAGATACATTAAAATCACCTCATAATAATCCTTCAAATTTATAAAATAAGGTAAACAATATTTATTCACATAAAATCTCAACTCGTAGCTCACAATATATCAATAACACCAATCAACCACAAATATCCATACCAATATCAATATAAAAATAATAATAAAATATAGCTTTAAAATAATTCTCACCCCTACAAAATAGAAAAACGAATACTTCCGGTATTTTAAAATCTGAGGTGTTACAGCTCAACCATGCAGCTGGAGGTGATCTTAGAGCCACTGCCGGGGTAGAAGTTAAGGAGCTCCTACGGCCTTCACGGATGCAGGCTTGCACATCGTCCTCTTCCTCTTCTTGTCCTCAGGCACCTTGTTGATTAACCCTGTGCGAGCAACCATGATCACATCAAAATCCACATCATTCTTTTCTGTGAAGGAAACAACAAGGAATATAAAGATAAGGCTAGACAAGGGGAAAAAGACAATTGAAAATTTAGCAAAGAAAATATAAGGAAAAGGCTAGAGGTAAATCGTATTAGGCCTATTAGGCTCAGACCAGCTCGAAGATGATCCTCTTCATAGTATCTCTCCACTTCAACAGCTTGCTCTTGAGGATAGTTTCACTCAAACTTTCACCTCATCACTTAACACTGGATTTTCCTTTAACTTCTTAGGGACGGCCTCTCACCACTTGATGAGAATCCCTAACGACTCAGAGCTACGGATAATCAAATACTTGCTCTTCCAATGCTTAATTGAGTCAGGGTTCTCGATTAAGAACATGCCCGGACGAGGAGAAAGATAGAACCAATGCTCCATCTTATTCTTCTGGTGGAGTTCGGAGAGCCTCCTCCACACACTTAGGTTCGGGTAGAAATTACCCCCACGAGACTGCAAGATGAAGTTGGTCACATGTCTCCACATGTTCAGCATGAACTGCACCCGGCTGAGAGTATACTAGTTTATGATCTCCCTCACGAACGGATGCAAAGGTAGACGCAGCCCGGCATGAAAAGCATCATAAGAGAAAATACAGAATTCCTTATATATCACCAAACACGCCCTAACTCCGGGGCTGGGCAGAAGTAGCTCGAACTCAGGGAAAATCCGGAAATAGGCTTTAATATGCATGAGATCCTCTCTTGTCAAGATAGTCAAGACGGAGTCGGCCTCAGTGGTCTCACGATAGCCAGGCTCCTCGTATTGCATCCCACTCAATAAACTCCCCCAAATCTATAGGATACTTGCAGATGATGCAATAATTCAGCATTATATCCTTCTCTACAATCTATTCTACTATGACAGAAGAAGACCCGGCTACTCCCTTCCCCATCTCTTCCCTCGTAGGTCGGGAAGAAGTAGCTTCTTCTACTAAACGGCCCGAAGAGGAGGTGTAGTCGCTCATAAAGACCCTAGACATCACTTATAATAAATAATATAAGTTACATGGTAGCGATGGTGGTCGATCGATAGTGGAAAACTAAGAAGGAGATTGTTAGAGACTCTTGGTATTCTAGAGAGAGAAGCTTTGGAAGAGAGAGAAAAAGTTGGAGAAAATTAGGAGTGAGATGAATGAAAGGATGGGGTGGAGATTTATAGGGGAGAACCCCCGTCCGTTGGGCCCCCAACGGTCGAAAAAGCCCAACGGTAAAAAAAGGAGAATGGAACAAAAAAAGATGATGATGTGAGAGTAACGTGGCATTCAAGTCAACTCCACATCGGTGCCACCCTGTCAGAGCCACGTGAAAGCCACGTCAGCTCCACATCAGCACCACGTCGTTGCCTCATTGCCACCGCGTCAGAGCCATGTGACATCTACATTAGCGCCATGTCAGTGCCCCCAATTAGCTCGATCACACCGAGGAGCTAAACGACGTTTTGGGCACATCTCGACCATTGGGTCGCCTCAATCTTCGCACAAATAAATCTAGACCGTTGGATTTGCACCAAAATCAAGCTCGCCTCCTCAGGAAGAAAGCGACAAAAAAATGACATCATCATGATGTCATTGTCCTGGAGCGGCTCGATCACACTGAGAAGGAGCCAAACCGAGCTAAACGTCATTTTGGGTACATCTCAACCGTTGGATTGCCTCAATCCTCGCACAAATAATTCTATACCACTGGATTTGATCCAAAAATCACATTCACCTCCTCAGGAAGAAGACACCAAACGATGACATCATTATGACATCAATGCCCCCGAGTAGCTCGATCATGCCGAGAAGGAGCCAAACCGACCCGCTCGATGTTTTGGGCATGTTTGGACTGTCTGATTGCCTCAGGATGCATGCCAAGTGATCTCAATCGTCGAATTGCTCCAAAATTTGCGTTGCGCATCCCGAGGAGTACCCCTTGGTGCCTAGGAGGACTCGATCCGAGCATGGTGACGCTTTTGACGTGTCAGCCATCGTGGATCTCTTCAAAATTCGTGCCCGCTCGATCTACGCACCCGATTGCTCTAGATCTCACTCTAGGTTTGATTGTTTAGTTAAAATCTCATTAATAATTAAAAATTCAGAAAAAATAATTAAAATTCTTAAAAATAATTAAAATATCGAGAAAATTAATTTAAAAAATTGTAAAAATAATTATAAATTTGGAAAATTAATTTTGAAATTCCGAAAAATAATTATAAATTTAGAATATTTAATTTTAAAAATCAAAGAATTAATTATAAATTGAGGGAAAATAATTAATAATTAAATTTTGGAGGAAAATAGTTAAAAATTTATTAAAGTCCGGGAAAATTATTTGAAGTGCTACAAAGACTATTACTACCCTTAGAAGCTCTAAGCAAGATTTAAGCATCCCCGAAGCTATAATATGTTCTCCCGATCACCCAAAAAATATTGAACTACTCCGTAGAAGTTGTGATATCCAATCTTTAGGATTGGAGGCTTATGATGTTGGTAAAATTTGCAACAAATTAGGGTCGTTCAATCCCGATACACATCTTAATGCTTCTCAGTGACAAAATAGTAATTTCAGTAACTACAGACCCATGAACTCATCCAGGTCTACAATTTTGGTTGATTTACAGCCCAATAAGAGGAGTTCCAGCTGATCCAAAGTTGTTAAACAAATCCTCTATCCTTAACAGAGTTATCAACTAACTCTATCCTATCACCATGAGAATCTGGAGTTTAATCTTAAAAAATGTCGATTTGAGTCTATCTTTAGGAACCAACTCCTAGGCTATAAATACTCTTCACCTCCATTATGCTCAGGGAATCAATTTTTGTCACAAAAACTCTTTTTTTTTTTTCTTTCTTTCTTCAGAGTTACTGACTTGAACGTCAGAGGGTCTTTTGCCGGGGCCAACTCCGATGTTCAGATTTTGTGCAGGTTCGCTGACGACATCTTAGCCGTCCAATCTAGATTCAGATGCTCTTAATGGTTCAGATTCAGATCAAGGAGACTTCAACAATCACGATTCAGATATGATTGACTGTCTAGATTGTAAGTATTTTCCTTAAAAAAACTCGGATTGCTCCCACACCATATATGAGACTGATAATGGAGAGGATGAAGATTATGTGTGTATACAAGTTGCGATTAGTTATGGTTTAAATATGTGAACCAGCTAAATACTATTTGGTACTACATGTTTTTAGATGTTTGTAGTTTTTTCTTTCTTCAATCGGACCAACTTCGGCATCAAGTTGTTTATGATCTTACGGGGAACAGATCATTAAGTGCATGATTAATATGCGGTTTTGATTTAATTACGATGCTAATTAGCTGTGGGAGATTAATTAGTTAAGTGTAAATTAATGCGCTGTCGACTAAACTGACACTCCATAAACATTTGGTCTCCATTTACAATCACTAGTATTATACACGTGCTGTGCACGTGGGAAAAAATTGGGAGGAATGAAAAGGGCAAAAAAAAAAATTTACCTACACGTGCGTTGCACAGGTTGGATTAAGGACAAAGGCCTTCTCCCATTATAGTAGTAGAGATAATGACAATGCACGTGCACAAATTAACTAAACTAACTAACGCTCTAATAGATGGTTGAATTATATACTACCGGGCCTTAAGATTGAGATTCCTGTGTATCTAAGTTGAGATTAGTTCTGCACTGAGAAAGGCAAACCAGCTAGGTACTGTTTGGTACATGTTTTTTGATGTTTGTGGTTTCGATCTCAATCTGACTAACTTATGCATCAAGTTGCTTATGTCTTATGGGGGAACAGTTCATAACTGCATGATTAATTGAACTGCATGTGGTTTTGATTTAACAAGGACGCTAATTAGTTGGTTGTTCATTTTTTACTCAAACGCCACTAATTTGTTTTTTTTTTTAATAAAGAAAAACGCCACTAATTTGTTGGGGGCCGGAGAACAACTAATTATAAGTAAATTTTGCTGTCTAAACTAGTGGTGGACATCGGTCGGTATCTGACCTAATATGGATCATCCACCACCGATTCAAAGAATATTGGTTTTTTAATTTTTTCATCCGCAACCAATTCGAATTTTAATTGGATCGGTTTCCATCCAATCCGATTAAGTCGGTTTAGATTGGATTGGATGGTCAGTTTGGCGTGCTACTTTTCACCTTCAACATCATTCATAATTTTGTTGACATTTTAAAAATCAACTTCAATCAAACTTAAAATACAACCTGCTTTTTGTTATTCAGAAACGAATTTAAAATAAAGATTCATAAAACCACAAGTTGTTAATAAATTTTGCACTAATTGTTTGAGATAATGACGTTTAAATGGGTGAGATAAACTGCTTTTTTACTTGCATACCTCTGTAATCTTAGTTTATTATCATAAAAGAAACATCAATAACCATAGCTAATTGAATTTCAGGTAAAATAAAAAAAGATTTAGAAAACAATTTCTGCTTGACTTGATTAAAGTAATTGCTAAATGTTACATCAACTTTATGATTCCATTAAGTTGGGTCACACTGTAAATCAATCATTTCTCAACAACATAATACAAAGGATTATGGAGAATCAAAACATAGGTAAAACAACTGCTCGGTTTGTATTAAAGAAATTAAAGAAGACTGTTTGTATCTCCCAAAAAATGAGAAATGACTATTTGTATATTCAAGAAATTAAAGGAGAACCATATTTTTTATGGACTTATGCATAGAGGTACGGTCAGTTCGGTTTCATCGGTTATTTGAAAGCCTCATCCAACAACCGAACCGGTCCAGTTGGTTATTGAAGATCAAGAACTGGGTCAATCCAAACCCCCAATTGGTTCGGTTAAAAACCAGTCGATTCGGGTTGGATTGGTTCGGATTGGTCAGTTCGGATAATAGTTGTCTACTCCTTGTCTAAACTGAGATTCCATAAACAGTTGGTCCATCATCGCCATTGGTTTTGTGATATTTTTGATAATAAGGATAGTCGAACGACTCCATTCAAAATATACTAAAACCAAAAAGTCCTATAGAAACTAGAAAGAATGGTTTTGTGATATTAAAATAAATAAACAGATTGTACAGTAAGTTTGATCTAAATGTTGCATGCATTCATATAGTTTAGCTTTTGACCTATAGGTACATATTGCAAATATTTGTGATTACTAACTTAAACCTAAATTGATAGTTAATTGAAGTGAAGTATATATGTAGCACAAAATGGTTTCCATATTTTTGTTGATTTTATTTTGATAACAGCTTAACATACTTATTTTTAAAAAAAAATAGCTTTACATATATTATTTCAGATAATGACTAAAGATAATCTCTAATACTATAATGGGAGAACCCTTTAGTCACTAACCCAGCCCGTGCACGGATTGGGTTACTTTGGTAAATATTTTCGAAAATGGACCTGTTTAGTAAATATTTTCGAAAGTGGATCAGTTTGAAAATTATTTTCTCTTTAATTATGGACTAACTTTGGTAAATACTTTAGAAATTGGACCTGTTTTGTAAATATTTTCGAAAGTGGATTGGTTTGGAAATTATTTTCTTCTTACCCTTTTCATTATCCTTCAATTGTTTCCACGTGCACGTGTGCACGTGTCTGATACTAGTATCATTAAGTGGGGAGCTCTCTTTTCTCAACTTGGGTATTTAAAATAAGATATTTTTTTTGTTTTTGAGTCGCTTTCTCTTTTACCTTATTGGTACCTCTTTTCTCTTTTCTTTTATTGCAAACAATTGAATATACAATGATGGAATCCTTGACCAAATAAACAAGAGATGCTACATTCACTATCAATTTCATTATATTTTTTTCACTACCTTACCTTAAGTGACACATTTCAATAAATAGAGAAAGATAAAGTAGGTGAGGAAACTCTCCAATAGAATTATGCTACCTAAGATAGTGAAGAGAATGGTAGTGAAATTGGTAGTAGCTGAAGCATTACTCAATAAACAATATCCAAAAAGATTGCACAGTTGAGCCTTCAACTTAGATTAAGCATATACACCAAATAAATTAGTAATTATACTAATTTATTTTGTAACTCTAGGGTAGTTTCCCGGTATGTGCATGGCTACAATGTACATATTATGAAATATGAGATTCTTATAGCCCTTAATTGTGCGTTAAATAGTGTGCGTTGTCCTTTATTGCATGCTTTAAAGCCTAGCAGACGGGAATTTTTTTCCAAAATGATCCTTTTTACGAAAGTATTGCCACAAACGATCTGTTTTTTTTTTTATTCCACAAACGCCCCACTCGTTTTTTGAAAAAGCGAGTGTGGTATAATCCCTCACGCCTTTTCAAAAAGCGAGTCTTAGGTTTCAGAAAATTGGTAACCTAAGACTCGCTTTTCGAAAAAGCGGGATGGTTTATACCACTCTCGCTTTTTCCAAAAGCGAGTCTTGGCCTTCTTTGCCCAGCAACACTCGCTTTTTGAAAAAGTGGGGTAATTAAATCACACTCGCTTTTTCAAAAAGCGAGTGTCGTTTGGGACTTAAACCCCCGCCCCCAAAACATCTCTCACTTCTTCTTCTATTCTCCAAGACTCGCTTTCGTAAACCCTAACCCATTGCTCGTAATCTTCGATTTCTAGCATATTTCATCAAATTAGCCGTCGATTAGCTCCTAAAATCTTCGCTTTCTCATCCCACTCCAGTTGCCCACTTTGTGTTTGAGTTTTCTTTTCGATTTTTTTGGTGATTGCGGTGGATTAAAGAAAAAGGGGTGGAGCTCGGTGATTGCGATTTGGTGGTGGTTCTTTTGTGTTTGTGGTGATTGCAGTGGCGTTCCTCACAAAGGGGTTGAACGATTTGGGGGGGTATCTCGTGGTTCAATTCTTGCGTGAAGATTGAGGTATATTTCTCGAACTCAATATTTTCTAATGTTGTATATATATTGTGTGTAATATGTGGTAGTGTGTGTAGAATTTGTGAACGATTTGCTGGTAATGTGTGTAGATCTGTGTTGAACGATTTGGTTGTAATGTGTGTAGAATTTGGGATTTGTGAGTAAAAGTATAATTGGACCTGTATAATGTAGAATATATGTAATTTGTGAGTAAATGTAGATTTTGTGAGTAAAATTAGGATATGACTATTAGTAATCAAAACTGTTAGTTGTATTTGTGAGTTGTAGATTTTGTGAGTAAAATTAGGATATGACTATTAGTAATATCTCCACCTATAATTTGTGACTATCTGTGAGTTGTATTTGCATTTCAATTCTCTTTTGCTTCCGTGATTATTTAAATTGCTAAAATGATTTTGGTATTGTTAATAATGATTGCTCGCTCCTCATTGTAGGATACTATTTTTTTTTGAAAAATGCCATGGAATAAGGGACGTGTGGAGGCTGGTTCTAGTAGTAGAGCCAATCGTGGCGATGGACCACGTACATCTTTTGGCCCACCTCCACGCAGTGGACGTGGTGGTGGTCGTCGTGGTGGCAACGAACGAAGTAATGTAAGTTTATAATTTTTTTTGCATTCGATTTGTTTCATTATCATATAATTGATTGATATATTTATTTGCTGATGTAAATGTTGTTTTGCAGGTCCCAAGTAACCAAAATGTGGCTGGTACTTCGTCGCCTGCCCCTTCTTCATCTACTATTCCCCTTGGTGGTCCAGGTCCCCTCGACCCCGCTCTTCTTACGCTTCAGTCGCACCATCGCTCCAAAGATGTGTGGGAGGGCGATTCGAAAGAGTGTACCTTCCGTGGGGGTCATCCACTCCCTATGCACCCACGGATTCACCAAATCTTACGGGATTGCGGTCTATATGGTATTGCACTGATGAGCGGCATCAAGTGCGATCGGCCACTACTAACAGCACTCCTCGAGAGATGGCGTCCTGAGACCCACAGCTTCCACTTGTCAGTTGGGGAGTTGACTGTTACGTTGCAGGACGTTTCAGTAATCACAGGCCTTCCGGTAGATGGGCAGGCGGTGACCGGATCTATGGACTTCGACGTGGAGACTGGTGTCGAAGTGGAGACTGGTGCAGTAGTTGGGAAACAGATTCGGTTGAAGTGGTTGAAGGAAAAATTCAAAGACCGACTGACAGATGATTCGACTGAAGAGGAGGTCCAGATGTACTGCAGGGCGTACATCCTGACTCTTTTTGGAGGTGTACTATTCTCTAATTCCAGCGGCCATTCCGTCCCCCTCATGTACCTCCCTCTTATTGCAGACCTTGGACGAGTCGGCCAGGACAGTTAGGGTAGTGCTGCCTTAGCATCTCTCTACAGGAGTTTGTGCCTGTGTGCCCTCGGGTCCGTGCAGATGAATGGCCCGATGATATTGCTTCAAGTGTGGAGCTGGGAGCGTATCCACGTTTGGCGTCCTGTAGTTAGGAAATAATCACCCAGCTGGATCCATCTCCCTGAAGACCAGTACATGCTTCCTCCTCTTGGTATGTACTGGTCCGGTAACCTTACCTGGACTGCCAACCCGAACAGATGCCTGACCTACTACCGGCTTCTCTTTTAACCAATTAGCCGCCTCCACATTTACGTTCTCAAGTTCAGCAAGTTTGGCCATGAACTTTTTCGGTTGGCGTTGACACGCTATAATTTTTGCCTTCTTACGCAATGCCTTGCTACCAAATTTAGTAAAGAAATTTGTAGTAAAATGGCACATACAATAACGGTGATATCCACTAGGTTCGTTCCAAGCTCCATTTTGTAACTCCATAGCAGACATTATACCAGCGTAACGATCAGAGATAACACACAACTCAGTGCGATCGGTGACATAATATCGGATGCAAGTCATGAACCATGTACACGTATTTATACTCTTTCCATCAACCAATACAAATGCAAACGGAAATAAGCAATCATTCGCATCTGGAAAAACAGCAATTAGCAAGCAACCCTTGTACTTACCGTACAAGTGAGTTCCGTCAACACTGATCACCGGTCTGCAGGACTTGAAACCTTCAATTGAAGGACCAAATACCCAGAATACACCCTTGAATGTTTCCTCGCCAGGGCTAGACTCATACTTATCCCAGTGAACAACGGTTCCTGTATTTGCAGCTTGAATTGCTGTGAGTAGAGCAGGCAACTTTGTATATGCTTATTCAAAGGTACCATACAACCTCTCGATCGCCTTTTGTTTTGCTCGCCAAGCTTTCTTATAGGAAATCTGATAATTATATTGTATTTTAACAATCTCAATAATTGACCTCGGTGATAAAGCGGTGTCCTTTTTCACCACATCAACAATCAGATTACAAACAATATTGTGATCAATTTTAAGGTGATCCTGATTCAACGTTGGATTCGTACAAGTGTGTGGCCCAACTATCTTCTTCACCACAAAATTCGTCCTGCCTTTTGGAACCATTGCTCGTAATCTCCAAGGGCAGCCACCATCACTTATGCCGGGGGGCCCTTGCACGATCTCCTCAATGGTATGTTTTCTAGGTGCCATTTTGCATTTAACAGTGTACAGTGATGGTGTAGATTTCAAAGTTACGAATTCACGATGTTTTTTGATAGAATACAACTTCACTGCCTGTTGAATCGACTGCTTACTTATAAACTCCTGTCCAACGTACAATTCGTCTACATTGGACGAACCAGACGACTCTTGTGGAACTAGGTGTACTCTAGCACCTTCAGCCATCTCCTCGGTAACATGCGCGTCAACATTGCCGTAGCTATAAGTAGCTCTGACTTCATTAGAACTGTTGTTCGTGGGATTTACATCTGCACCACTATCATCATCATCTTCGTCTACGTCATCAGTTTCACCACTATCAACATCTTCATCATCTGTTTCTTCATCTTCTTCATCATCGTCTAATAAGCTGTTGTTACAGACTGCATTTTGAAAGAGTTCAGATATAATGTCATTTGGAACAGAGTCAGGAACCGGGCTAGGTTGGCGTGGCAGCTCAACATTTACAGAATCCGGAATTGTTGTATTTGTGAAGGTGTTCTCTTGTGAGGATACCGGATTTGGTTGTGAAGATTGATCGGGGTTAGGCCTCGACTGCTGTGTAGGTACTACCCGTATGAAGCTTGCACTGGGGATATCATGTGGCTGAGCATTCACAACTCGAATTTGCTGAATATATAACTCTACTACAGACCAAGCACAATTGGGATCAAATGTCCTAGCAATCAATGACTTCAGCGCATTATCAGTAGGTACGGGCACTGTCATAAAATACTGACCATCTCCTCTTCCTGCTGCGTATCGAGCTAAAATTTTCACATTCCATTCATTCCTATCCCAATTAGTAACTTTATAGATTTTCTCAACTAATTCTTCAATTGTAATGGTACGGGGTACCCAAACTATTTCCGGTTCCAAATGACTATAAGAACAACCAATCTTTGGATCACGAATTATTTCACCACCAAAATATAACCAAATAGGAATCTCCAAATCCATACCTACGTTAATTTATACCAATAAGCGAGTTATTATCTACCCATAAAGAAAACCTACTTAAATTAACAAAATAATGGGGGGAAAAACTTCAGACCTTCACAATAAAGATGCTTTCCTCTTCAAGTATACCCAAATTCCAACAAATTAAACCTCTAACGGAAGATGGGATTAAGTTGTCCAAAGCAATTTTGTGGATTATTCAACAAATTACGAGGGTACTTTGACGAATTTGAGATGAGAGATGGGTTAGGGTTTCGCGAGCGTAGAAGGAAGAGAAAGAATAGAAGAAGAAGTGAGAGATGTTTTGGGGGCGGGGGTTTAAGTCCCAAACGACACTCGCTTTTTGAAAAAGCGAGTGTGGTTTAATTACCCCCGCTTTTTCAAAAAGCGAGTGTTGCTGGGCAAAGAAGGCCAAGACACGCTTTTGGAAAAAGCGAGTGTGGTATAAACCATCCCGCTTTTTCGAAAAGCGAGTCTTAAGTTTCCAATTTTCTAAAACCTAAAACTCGCTTTTTGAAAAAGCGTGAGGGTTTATACCACACTCGCTTTTTCAAAAAGCGAGTGGGGCGTTTGTGGAATTAAAAAAAGGATCGTTTGTGGCAATACTTTTGCAAAAAGGGTCATTTTGGGAAAAAATTCAGCAGACGAAACGACGACTGACTGAGAGCCAATGCATGTGCAAGGCATATTTCGCATATGCTCTACCATAAAATATCTTGCAAAATATCTAGGTAACTTTATTTTAGATCTAAATATATGCATCATTTTTTTTTTGATCCGGCTGGAGTCTTTCGACTCTATCCGATTACGTCAAAAAATATATGCATCATTTTCATATACAGTATTGTTATAAGAGCAGTACAACGTGAACAGTGCATTGTTTGTTGTTGAACCAGTTGGTAGCAATTTGATGAAAGTTGGCCTACTATTATTCTACTAATCATTGCTTTTTTGAATTTTGATAGTTATCTCGTGCATTAGAGCATCCACAGTCGTTGAAGCCAAATTTTGGGTAAATAGCAATTGAGAAATAGGAAAAAAAGAATGTTGCTGCAGTCGTCGAAAGCTAAAATATAGCCGGACGGAAAATTATCAACCGTCCATTAAGAATGACGGAGTATAATCGTCCGTCCCCTTTTTTTTTTTTTTTTTTAAATTTTTTTTTAATCACTAAAAGACAAAAAAAAAAAAAAAATGGAAAAATTCCTCACACGGTACATTATGTTCCTTCTAGCAACATTGACGCTACACTATCAACCGTCCCATTTTAGGTTGTTTAAATTTTTTTTTTTTTTTTTTTTAAAGCACTAGAAGACAACAAAAAAAAAAAAAAAAAAAGGAAAAATTCCTCACACGGTAGATAATATTCCTTCTACCAACATTGACGCTACATTATCAACCGTCCCATTTTAGGTTGTTTTTTTTTTATTTTTTTATTTTTTTAAAGCACTAGAAGACAAAAAAAAAAAAAAAAAAAAAAAGGAAAAATTCCTCACACGGTAGATAATCTTCATTCTAGCAACATTGACGCTACATTATCAACCGTCGGTTGACTTTTTTTTTTTTTTTAAGAAAACCCAGCGACGGATTATAATGTACTGTTAATCTCCTCACACGGTTAATTATCAACCGTCCGCTGTCAATTTTTTTTTTTTTTTTTTTTTTTTCAAAATCTGCTTAATCATTGGCTCAGTACTTTTTGTACGAGACGGAATGTTATCTTCCGTTAATTAGATCGGACGGCATATTATCTTGCGTTAGCTATATTTTGCATTTGGCCATTTCGCCTGCTATATTTGGCACGCAACTGTTCATCGTACACCCAAATTTTGGGTATTTGGACAACGACTGCAGCTCGGTTTTTTCTATTTTTTCCAAATTTTGGGTATATAGCAAACGACTGTGGATGCTCTTAGCTAAGATGCATGTTAATGATCCACTAGATTGCAATCTGTGACCCTAATTAGAGTGCACGTACGGTACCTTTTTTGTTTAGTAGGGTCCTATCTTCTCTTTGTTCTTTTACTCTTTTACTACAAACGGATGGAAATTTCCTGCATTTTTTTTACCTTTCCTGGCATTTATAAACGCCGGGGTTGATCTCCCGGCGCTTTAAAAAGTACTGTCGCAAGCACCGTTCTTGTCCCCGTCGGAAAAGAATATTGTCTTTTTCGGCGTTTTCAAACGCCGGGGTTTCGTATGATATCCCGGTACTTTTCGTTACAATTCCCGGCACTTCTAAAACAATTTTTCTGAAAAAAAAAAAACCTACCCCGGCATTTGAAAGCGCCGAGGTAGGCTCTATTTTTTTTCACCCAAAGATTACAAGTCTTCATACAATACAAATCAATAAGCAATTCATTTCAAGCAAGCTACACTCATAAATACAAGTCTTCATACAATACAAGTCTTCATACAACACAAATCAATAAGCAATTCATTCCACTCAAGTTACACTCAAGAATACAAGTCTTCATACAACACAAACTACAATTCTCTCACATTACATACAAATTCAGTCACCCTCCTTCCATTTTCATGAATTAACTACTATATATCTGTTATAGAATTTACAACCAAGCATGAATACTACATAGATTCATTAGATACCTAAATCCATTGTCGAAGCTTGCCACTATTTGATCGTTTGATCGAGAATTAGGCTTGACTTTCTCGCTCTGTTCCATGTGCACCTACCTGAATATAGAAAAATAGTTCAGTAGTTGGAGCGGATAGACCAATAAACATTAAACTAAATCTCAAACAATTGCAACACAACATAAGTAGTCCTTCTCAAAAAATGATGTCGAATATGATCACATATCACAATGTGGACAATTGCTAGATTATCGAATATGATCACAAATCACAGTTTCTAATTCAATTTAAATAAGTTTCTAAATGCTTATATGATATGCATTCTTCTTCTAATTACAAAAGAATATTGATCAGAAACAAGATATTAATGATTTGTTAGTAGTTTAGTTTCAAATTATCAGGAAAATAAATGTAAGACCTTACTTACAGCTTCTTGATCATGAAATGTGCCTTCCAATCAATACGAAAACTTAATAAAAATTACAAATAATTTATTTATGAGACAAAATGAAAGAAACGCAGATGGTAGAAACAATAAAAGATCAAACCTTTGGAAATAGACTACTCATGAAGCAAAAAGGAGTTGAAAATAACAACAATGGTAGGTGGTCTTAGTTTCTGTTAGTTTCTGTTAGTTGAAAATAACAACAATGGTAAACTAACAATGCAAATTAGTTACCCAAAGTTGACTATGTTCTCAGCTTGTACATAAAACATGGTTACAGCCACGACGCCATATTCTCCTCCTGGGTCATTTGTATCATAGACGGATCCTGTTCCTGGCCAAAAAAAAAATTCCAAAAATGGGAGAAATTTGGTTTAGCACAACGAAGCAGTTTAGAGACCAACTCATTAACAATCAAATTGATCAAATAGTATAGTTGCAACCATAGCAAATTTCGGAACATGAAAGTAGTCCAATAATAAAGTATCAACCTTAAATCGAGAATTTCAGACATGGACATTGATCCAAGAGGGTGTAGGTGAGCGGGTGTGCATGTGTGCATGTGTAATCATAGAATCTACACGTAAACATATTCCATTGTTTACAAAATATTTCGCACACTTTAGTTTAGTTCAGATACATGCCTAAGTAATGTCAGCATCCCTGTGTAGGTGACTGGATAATGCAATTTTTGTATTAAGCTTTAGTTGTGTAAATTTCAGTCAGCTTTTACTTATATTTGTGTTTTCAGGTGTGCAAATATATATATTTTCTATATTAGATTGATGCTGCTAGACTGACATCTATATATTAGGCATATGATACATATTTAAGAATGTGAAGCTTAACGAAGAATATGACATCAAATTATCGTCAATGAATCTTAAGGCTAAAATATCAAAGATGGAAATAACTCTAGTCTTTAAAAAGACAGGATTATAATAACGATGACAAATTAACGTATGAACTGACATTAAATGTGGGCAATCATAGCAGTATAGTTAATGTTAAACAAGAAAACTAACATCATAATTCAAATTTCAAGATTGAATTTACCAACTAAAACTACAAGAACGACTCAGTTCAGTTAAGTACTAGCAGCATGCTCCACATGTCTTCAGGGTGTTGGGGGAGAATGCCAGAGCTACTGAACCAGAGATCTATCAATTTTTTAGGTAATAGGGTTAGAGAAGTGAATTTAGCAGGCAGATTAATCAGTAGATAGGTTATTTTTCTACTTAACCCTTAAATTACCTATAGTTAGTAAAATAGGTGTTAACTAACTTACAAAGGCAACTTTATACAGTTACATATACAAGCCTTAATGTTCAAGTATTAACAAAAATTATAATTTGAACTATCTTCTATCCAAACGCCAATCAATAGAGAATAAATTGACGTTATTATTGTTGGTACAAGTACTCGCGTGAATTTATATGGAACAAAATCTGAACGTAGCACATAGTTTCTCTCCTTTAAAATGGAGGAGATAGGTACATTCACAAGGAAAAAGGACGAGCACAAAAGCCATTATTTGTCCAAATTCACAGCCAAATGCACGAGCTCTAGTTTTCCAGTCCAGAAGATGATTAAAATGAAGATATCATATTCAGCCTTAAAAGAAAAGAAAACCTCTCTGAATTCTGTTGATTGCTTCCATATTAACACCACTAACAAAAGAACATCTCTCGTTATACTCATCAATTAAAAAAGACGTTCTTCTATAAAAAAAAGGGACTACCAATCAGTTTCAATTCCAAATTGATAGATCTAGTAAATATAAACCCTAGATTCCAATCAATTTCAATTCCAAATTAATAACCAAAATGAAGCCAAATCTCTAATCAAACTCCTAGATTCAAAACCAAACAACTCAATAGAAGATCAAGATCTGCTCACCTTGGAACCAATCAAGATCTAAGCTTTGACAGTGGGAGACCACGGGGGCGACGGAGGGGGAGGGGGACAGCAGCGGGGGAGGGGAGGAGGGAGTGAGTGGGAGAGAGAGAAGTGAGCTGGAGATAGAGGGAGCAGGGAGCGGGGGCGGGCACGACGACGGCGACGACGACAGCGGCGGAAGTGAGTGGGGAAGAGAGCGAAAAACAGAAATTGGGGAAATTGAGAAGTATGGCTGAAAAAAATAAGAAAATGGGTTTTTTTTTAATCTTAAACTACCCCGGCGTTTCTTCTAACAAACGCCGGGGATACCCTGGCGTAACTACCAAACGCCGGGGTAAGGTGTTTTTGTTGTAGTAGTATGTTTTTTTCAAGAATTAATTTGTTTGTTAGATAGGATATTTGATCAGGATATATAGAAGTTTTTTTTACTAGTTTGCGAAGTTATTTTAGATGAATCTTCACAATCAGAAAGGTATTGTTTTCTGAATAAGTATATACAGAACACTTCAAGTACAATTATATATCAAAAAACTTGCTAGAATGTTCAATGTACATAACACACATAATGAAGTGTGTAAGGTGACAAAAGGACCAAATTGACGATGAACTTGTTCACTTATCATGATGTTTATTTAATGCCTTAATGAGAAAAGTTTTTAATTGCATACGGTGTTAGGCGGGAGGTTCATCGGAAGGAAAAAGCTGAGAATGGAAAGAGCGAGGTCAGGTGAACAATGTACTGTAGCGCGGGAATAGGGTGAGCGGAGCCAAGACACAGGTGCGGGGGACTGATGATCTCTTTTTCTTTCCCTTTTATACTTATTCTCTTATATCTGACTACATATATGTTTTGTTTCATTATATCTCTAATCTTATAATGGGAGATGGCTTTCTAGAATTAGCCTTCTGGTTTGGGCTTCGTCATTGACCCTGTCCAACTCAAATCTCCTCCACTCAATTCGTTTGCTTGAAATCTCAAGAGCTCGCGAGAACAATGGTCGCCATGATTAGTGCTTCTTGGAACATTCGTGGTTTAGGGTCGGGTACTAAACAAGAAGCTATTTATAACCTCATTTCTTCTCTCCACTGTGACTTGTTTTCTATTCAAGAATCTAAAATTAATGCTTTTTCTCGTACACTTTGCTGTGTATTGGGAGGGTCTCTTATCTCTAAGTGGATCACTCTGGATGCTATTCATTCCAGAAGCGGTATCCTATTTGGCTATAAAGCTTCTTCTTTTGATGGAATTGCTATTCGTCGTTTAAATTTCTTCCTAGTAGTGACCTTCAATTGGTTTGAATTTAACTGTCCTCTGACGGTTGTCTCTGTTTGAACTTAGTTTCCGTCTGGGTCAGGAACGTCGTCCTCTCTTTTGGCAAGAATTTCAATCCTTCATTGGCTCCATTGTCAGTCTTTGGGTTTTTTGTGGGGATTTTAATGTCACGAGATTCTCCAACGAAAGATTGGGGAATGCTTCCAATGCTGCGGACTCGTTTCAGTTTAATGACTGCATTCGATCCCTTCAGTTTGTGGACTTTCCGATCAATGGTCGTTGTTTTACTTGGTCGAATATGTGGTTATCTCCTTTTATGGCTAAGCTCGACCATTACTTGGTCTCCCATCAGTGGGTTTCCAAGTTCCATAACTCTTTTGTCCACAGCGCTTCCTAATCCGTGCTCAGACCATGTGCCCATTGCTCTACACTCAGCTTTTAACTTTGCCAAACCTTTCAAGTTCCGTTTTGAAAAATTCTGGCTTGAAGACCAACTTTTTGTGAACCTAGTTGGTGAGTGTCTTTCTTTTATCACTGGCTCCCATGGTCTGGGTAGGATTCTTTTGAAACTCCATGCAGTTAAATTTGGATGCAAAATTTGGCACAAGGAAAAAGCCGGAAGTGTGTATTTTTTGAAGAACTTGCTTCTTTCTACTATTCAAGATATTGATCGTTCGGAAGGAAAGCCAAGTCCTCTCCCAAGCTGACAGAGTTAAAAGATGTGAGTGTAAAAGAGAATATGCTTCTCTCCTTCATCTAGACCATATCAAATGGGCCCAAAGAGCTAAGGTTAAGTGGCTCACAGAAGGTGACAGTAATTCGTCCTTCTTTCATAAGTTTGCTTTGCATTGGCAAAGATGTAATCACATCTCATCCATTTTGGAGGATGGCGTGGAATTACATTCTATATCCGATTTCCATTCGGCTTTTCTCAAATACTTCAAACTCCTTTTGGGGATGTCCCAGCCTCCTTCTATTCTTCTTAATTGGACCCAACTTTACGGCAATGAGTATCATGATCTTTCCAGCCTTGAATTGCCCTTTTCCATGGAAGAAATTAAAGAGGCCATTTTTTTTCATGCTTAGTGATTCATCTCCTGGTCCTGATGGATTTCCGACGTTCTTTTTTCAAAAATTTTGAGATTTTCTGAAAGACGACTTCTTTGTCTTGTTCTCGGATCTCTTCTCTGGTAACTCTCCTTTGACCACATTAATTACGTGAACATTGTGCTCATCCCTAAGATTATTGGTGCTAATAGGGTCTCTGCTTTTAGATCGATTAATTTATTAAACTCTACTTTCAAAGTCATTATGAAAGTTCTGGCTAATCGCCTTAGCTCAGTCATTTGTCCCTCTCATTGACCCAGTGCAGTCTGGTTTTATTAAGAACAGATTTATTCTGGATAGTGTTGTGTCTGCTCAGGAGATTATTTCCAGTTGTCATCGATCTAATTCGAAGGGATTTTGTTGAAATTAGACTTCGAAAAAGCTTATGACAAAGTCAATTGGAATTTTCTCCTTGATATCCTTCTTTAGCGAGGCTTTGGTCTCAAATGGATTTATTGGATTAAATCCAGTGTCGTCGCTGGTGTTTCTTCTATTTTGATCAACGGTATTGAAGGTAAGAAGTTTAAGTGTAAGCGTGGTTTGTGCCAGGGTGACCCGATTTCTTCTTTATTATTCCCTCTAGTTGCGGATGTTTTTAGTAAACTTCTGTTGCACGCTTGGAATGCCAACCTTATCGAGGGATTGGGAGGTTTCAATTGTTTTCTTGGCATTCTTAATCTGCAATATACAGACGATACTATCTTGTTCTTGAAACCTAACGGTATCACTCTGTGCAACTTGAAACTTCTACTATACATCTTTGAAAAAGCTTCTGGTTTATCCATAAACTTCAGTAAAACTTCGGTTCTTTGGCATGGTGGCTCCGAGAACCGTAATTTCGAAATTGCGCAGTTTTTTAACTGTGCTGTTGCGTTCTTTCCACTTCAATACCTCTGTATTCCTTTGGGATGGGATAAGCTTCACAAATCGGACTGGATTGCACTTATTGATAAAGTGGAATCCAGACTTAATGTGTGGGCTGGTAAGCTTCTTTCTAGGGGAAGGTCGTCTTATCCTAGTTAATTCTGTGCTTTCTTCCATTCCGCTTTACATGATGTCTTTCTTCTACATTCCTTCTTGGGTTATTGCAAAGATCGATCGTATCAGACGCAATTTCTCCTAGTATGGTACCTCTCTCTTCAAAATGGGCAAACATCTTTGTAATTGGGGTACTGTTTGCAAGTCCAAGCGTGATGGTGGTCTTGGGGTGATTAACCTTAGGAATTAGAACATCACGCTATTGGGTAAATGGATTTGGAGAATTCTTAAAAATGTGAACTCTCCTTGGGCTTGCCTTATCTGTCATAAATATTTTTCTCGTCATAAAATTTGGGCACTACACCCTTCTATTCTGACATCGGCCTCCCCATTCTGGAAGGGTGTGTGGAAAACGGTCGGTCCCTTTAAATGTGGAATTCTCAAAGTTTGGGGTGTCGGAGATACTATTCGATTCTGGACAGATCTCTAGTTGAGAAATTTCATTATTGCTTCTTCTTTTCCTGAATTATTCTATCTGGCTGCTAATCCTCAAGCGACTGTGGCAGATTATGTGGTGTGTCATAACAATTCGCGGTCTTGGTACATCCCTTTTACTTGCAATCTGCCTCCGACTTTAATCCCCAACCTTTCCTGCCTCTTGGATTCCCTACAGGCATACACTTGGCATCCCCAGGATGATTACCTCTGGAGATGGAATAGTTTAGGCATTTACTCAGTTAAATCTTTCTATAATTTTCTTAACTCGGGAGGTGTGTCTTCTCCGATCGCCAATCCTATCTGGAAGTCTTTTGCCCCTCTGAAGGTCAAAATTCGAGTCTAGCTTGTAGTTCAAAACAAATTACTGGCTGTGGAAATTCTTAACAAAAAGAATATCGCTGGCAGCCAGTATTGTGTTTTCTGTCACCAATTCCCTGAGAATGCTCAGCATTTATTCATTGCTTGCTCCCTTAGTCATCAATTATGGTGGATTGTCCACAAAGCTTGGGGGTTGTTAGGACTCCCTGAGACTTTAGAGTCTTGGTTCACTTCTTGGCGAATGAACTCTGTCCCTAAACCTGTCCGTATTTCTTGGGACATTACTATGATGGCCATTATTGGGATTGTTTGGAAGGAAAGGAGCTCTCAGATCTTTACTAATTCTTATCGACCGATTACGAGTTTAATTGATGACCTGCTTTTTTCCCCCAAGTTCTGGGCCTCCTCCTTGGCCCCTACAAGAGTTACTTCCCTTAGACTTCACAAGCTGGACACTGCGGCGTCTTTATTCTACCACTACTATTTCCTTCCTGCCGTAGTTTGTTCCTTTTTTTTTGCTACTTTTGTTGGCCTTGTGTTTGTTCTATTTTCGTTTTATTCTCCTATGCTTACTTGCTCCATTTCATTGTGAGTGCTTTTGCTGATGCGGGTTTTTTATTCGATTTGCAGCGCTGATTTGTTGGGCCGTTTTTCTACTAGTGTTTTGGGTGGGAATGTTCTACTCTCTGTTACTCTCCTTATATGCTTCTTGCCGGTATCTCCCTTACCTGCTTCGGTTTGTAGGTTTTTGGACAAGGGCCATTCTTCATGGGTCCCTGTAGTGTTTCCCTTTGTTTTTGTGACTTTGCTGTATGTTTTTCAATGGCCGCGGGGCACCGTGTGTTCATTTCTATCGCGTCTTTAATTAGACGTTTCTACGAAACTTTATTTTGTGTGTTGTTGTGTGGCTGTCTTTATGGGAATTGTGTGCGGCACCTGTAACTATAGCCTATTCCCTTGCTGTTTTTAGCTTTTCTCTCTCTGTTGTTTGTCTTTTTTGTTATATTGCCGGTTGGTCTATAGCCCACTGCTGTACCGGCCGTTGTCTTGCGAGATTCTGTTGCTTTTGTTTTGTGCTTCTGTCTGCTTTGCTATTCTCTACAGGTGAGGCTTGTGTCTCTTTTTTCTGTTGCTTGTGGTTTGTACTTTGTGTTCTCTCCAAGGTGGGGCTTGCTGTGCCTACCTGGCGTTAGTCGGCCTACGTTGCTAGAGGGGTTCTCCTCGAGTCTGCTTCATTCGTCGGGACGGAGCTGTCAGCCTTCGCTGGTTTCTTCTTCAGTGTGCTGGAGGTGTTTTGAGGTCTGTTGATTTTGCTTGCCTGAGGAGGGCCGATCCTCTCTCCTCCTATCTGAGATCGGCTGCGGAGTCGGTACCTTGCATCTTCTGGATGCTGTTGCTCTTTTGTAAATGTCTCGTTTACTTGTTATGTTGTGTTCTTCGTTCTCTTAGAGTGCCGAGGGTTGGCGATTCCTTTAGTGTGTTCTCTTTTTCATGTGTCTGTAATACGTCATGTATTATTATTTCTTGTATTGTTCTGTATTTTTGGTGCGTTTTATATATATTTATTAGCTCAGGGCTAGAGTCTTTCGACTATATCATTTTAATCAAAAAAATAATAATGGGAGAAAGCCTTAGTGTCATTTGTCAATCTACCAATATGTGCAACACACGTACATAACTAAAACTAATATAAAGGAGGTTTTTTATTCAAACCTTTCGAATCCTTCCTATCTCTGAGTTTTTATCTTATTTTTTGAAATTGTAATTTACTAGTTTTTATTAATGGAACCGTCGCATTCTGCCACCTTTTTACTCAAAAATAAAAAATAAAAGCATATTAGTTTTTACATGGAGCATCAAGTGCGTGCGGATTCCCGTTGGGATTTATTGAGTCTCGATGAGACATGCGTTAAGCAGCTAAATGTATCAACTTCAGTAGGTGTAATTTACTTGGATTTATCTGTATTATATAACTAAAAGTCTCCATAATTAACTAGCTACATTTTCACAAAATCATCGGTGATAGAATGAGAGTAACACAGTATCCTTCATTTTTTTAAAAGAGTATTTTTAGACCTCGAATCCAGGGGTCGAGACCTACCCACAACTTTTGATGAGTTAAAAATTGTACGAAAAATATCATCACATTTTCCTAAAATTAACTTCAGCCTAATACATGTCCACCCAAAACATTATTCGGAGTTAGGCTCAGCCCAATAGATCTCCGCCCAAACAAGTGATATTCTGGCCCAATAAAACAACTTCAGCCTAGAAATAGAGATATTCTCAATTCAAGTACGAACATGGGGTGGTGATCTTACATAGAGTCACCGCTCCATTCATCACATATAAAAAATTTTAAAAAACCCCATTTTTGAGTTCCTCCTTCACGGAAAATTGTAACCTCGAGCGACCACAACTTTTTGGTTTGATCCCATTAGTATGTCTCTGCACCTTCTTCTATAGACTTTTAAAAAAGTTACTTCCCCTTTCTTTAAATCTTTTACTAATTTTAGTGTTTTTTATGCAATTTTTTTTTCAGTGCCTTAAATTATTTCCCGTCTCATTAGATAATTAGTATGTTCAATACAAATATTATTTTCTTTATTTATGAAAACTTACCAATGTTCAGATAGCCACATTTTAAGTTTCTAAAACTAACTAGCTACATATTCCGATAGCCACAAAATGTGATAGAGGGAGAGCAACATAACGTTGAGTTGCGAAATAACTCAATATGAGATGCAAACAAAAGAAACTGATCACAGAAACGAGAACAAATTAATCAACCAAGCATACAAAAATACATAAGATTTTTCGAGGTTCACCCAATGTAATGGCTACTTTTCCGTACAGAGGTACTCCTGCGATTTCCACGAGAAATAACGAAGAGCAACATGTTATAATCACTTTAGATCACACCCCCAATGTGTAGGTTTTATCTTCTTATTCTTTTTTAAAAACAACTGCTAGATTTCTCTCTCTCTTAGAATTATCACTCCTTAACCCTAATAAGTGTACACCATACATATATATGAGATTACAAAAAATTAGATCTCAACCATAGATCATCAGCACCTCGCGGTAGACTATATAGATTGACGGTTAACTGCGTTCAACCTTCAAGTGAAAAGAGAACTTGACGATCGACTGCCACTTCTTGGCAGTCGACTGCACAGCTCTATAGAATGAGAGCTGTGCATGTCGGTCGACTGCCAATGTGCAGTAGACTATAAATGAATCTGCATGCTTTCTGTCTTTGCTGTTGTTCTGCTTGCTGCCTTTGCTGTTCCTCTTGTTATGTTCTTCAAACTCATTGTGACGTGTATTGGATCCAAAAATCTCAACAAAATCCCACTTAGAGACATATACATGAAGTCTCTAACATGTTCTTCATTTCTCTATTGGCATATTCAAGACATGTGCCTCTGCGAATCTCCTCATCAATTAATCTAGTGAAAATCTGATAGTGGAATAGCAAAACTGATGCTTTCTACTGTCCACTACCTTAGTGATCATATCTGCTGGATTCTTAGTGCTAGGAATCTTCAATAGCTTTAACCACTTCTTTTCAGCTGACATTATGATAAAGTGATACCTCATCTGCATCTGTCGAGTCCTAGCATGTACGCCGAGTTCTTTTCCAAGAATAATGTACTCTGACTGTCACAGTATAGATCCCCTATGAGTTGCTTCCTATGCAACTGATCCATGAGTCCCTGAAATCCACAACACGTCTTTCGAAGACTCTGTAAGTGACATATACTTTGACTCTGTAGTTGACTATGCTACAACCTTTTGTAACTGTGAATCCCAGATAATAGATGTACCTCCAACTGTAAACATATACCCTGTAGTGCTCCTACAACCATCACGATCACTGCAAAAGTTCGTATCGACATAACCATGTATATGCAAAGAATTACCCTCAAAACATAGAGAATGATATGAAATACCTGCATGGTATCTAAGAATCCACTTTAATGCATACCAATGCTCTTTACCTAGATTCTTAATGTATCGGCTGACAACTCCTACTGCATGTGCAATATTTGGCCTTATACACACTATTACATACATAAGACTACGAACAGCTGAGACATAAGGGACTGCAGTCATCTCCTTCATATCTACCTTCGATGTAGGACACAATTTGTTATGCCCCACTTCTCATTACGGAAACACAGGGTACGCAACTAAGGCCCAACGAATGATGGGTACATCATTCATAAGTTGTAACAGTTTAACTCAACAATATGAAAGATAACAATAACCACGCATGCAATAAAATATCAAATAAACATGAATAATCTGTGAAGTGTCTCATACATACCAACATCTGGAAAGCAAATAGTTTCGGGTCAGCAAAGCCTGAAATACAAGTTTGCAGTAAAGCCAAAAAGAAATTAAGAAGCATAATATAAAGCAAGAAAAACAGGCTGGAATTCATTTCCATTCTTAGAACACTTGATCACTAATTCCTTCTGGCAATTCTTCTCCTATTCCAGTAAATTCATCATCTCGAGTTGGGGAAGGAGAACACCCATTAGAGCAAGAAACGAGTCGCAAGTAGTACAAGCAAGTATGTAACAAGAACAGAAATATAGCAAAAACAGGGAATCATGTGTACAGGAAATAAATCATATAACGAGGAATACAACATGTAATCGAGAATAATGTAACTTGTCTTATCAGTAGGAATCATGTAACTAGTAGACTGAAACATGTAACATGTAAACGGGATCATGAAAACTTGCAAACAAGAATCATATAACTTGTAACAGGTAACATGTAACTTGTAAACATGAATATGCATGTACTCACTACAAGACTAACAGTCTTTACTGGCATTTTTTTTCACATTGACCGACATTTTTAAACGCCGCGGTAGATACCACCGGCGTCTTATAAATCGCCGGTACAAGTGTCGCTGAATCGTGCGTCGCTGTATCTTAGGGACATTCCCCGGTATTTTTTACGAACGCCGGTATAGGTTAAAACTACACTGGCGGTCGAAAAACGCCACCAAAAGGGTGGTTTCGTTTGGAACTTCTGTTTTCAGCCATCACCTACACCGGCGTTTTTGAAACGCCGGCAAAGGTGACAAGTTTTGCTGAAAAACTACCCCAGCGCTTGTAAAAAATACCGGGGTAGATATATATTTTAAAAATTTTTTTAAAAAATAAAAATTAAAAAAAAAACCCTTCAGCACTCTTACAATCAAAACCAATTGCAAAACTAAAAGAGACCCATTATAATATATATGAATGAAGCATAATAGTATAATATCATCAAATTGTAATCTCATAAACATAATAATGTGATCTCACCACATTCATCACCAAAATATGGAGTTCAAAATATTGAGTTACAAAGAGTGAAAAATATTATTTTCACTGTCAAATTCAGGCAAACAAGTTACTAACTGATATGAAACTTATACTTTTATAATACTCATGAGATAACTGTCAATTGAAACCACAACATAAGTTCAAACAAGATTATTTCATCACTAGTCACTCCTCTGTAAATTATAGTATGCAACTTCAGTTACATAATCCATCTCATCATCACTTAAAAACCAATGAGAAAGAACAATCTCATTTTCAAACCCAAGCAACAAGCATGAATATTATCTTAGAAACTGATACTCATCTAGACATCATGATATAATTGTATATAAAGTTTAGATTAAAAAAATTCCATCACTAGTCACTCCTATATAAAAAAAATTATAGTGTGCAACTTCAGATACATTATCCATCTCATCTCCAAATTCAGACAAAAAAGCAACTCGTGAAACCAAACTTCTAGACAAACCATTGCTCAATTGTAGACAAAACAACCCCAAACCATTGCTCAGTTCTTGAGTCACAGTCTTGGAATCTATCCCCGAAACCAAAGCAGCAGTTCATCATGTAGAGCAGTCAAAAGTATCAGCAGATAGATGCTTGCTAATTGCTATTCATAGTACCACAGAGATGGGTATGCAGCAGATAAATCCAATGGAATCTCAGACGAAATAGAGTCATGTCAAGTGTAGATCGGCAAAAGAAAAAATATATATATACAGAGAGAGAGAGAGAGTAAATTCAACTAGTTGGCACTGGCAATTGCAAAAGCTATAGGAGGAGAGAGCCAGCAACCAAAAATTATTGAGTCACACAAAACAAATGGAACATAATTGGTGACATACATACATATGCACAAATCTCAAAGCAACATTAACCAACTCCTATATCATATACTAGTTATGAAGACCAAATACAAAGTCTACTAACCCATTCAGCAATACAAAGGCAATCCGACAGAAAACCAACCAACCCATATATCAAAGAAGAGAAATAGCAAACCGAAAGAAAGTATTTGAGTGAGTTTCACAAACACCAAATTAACCAAATGATACACGACGACAAGTTTTACCGACCTCTAAACTTCAGCCACAAACCAGGCAAACAAGATACTAACTGAGATGAAACTTATACTTTTATAGAGCTCATGAGATAACTGTCAATTGAAACCACAACATAAGTTCAAATAGGATTATTTCATCACTAGTCACTCCTCTATAAATCATTGTATGCAACTTCAGTTACATAATCCATCTTATCATCACTTAAAACCAATGAGAAAGAACAATCTCATTTTCAAACCCAAGCAACAACCATGCCATCCACTTGAAAAATAGAAGAGGAGACGATGATTTTCAAACAGAAAAATTTTGTTGGATCTCCCTCATTTTATTACCAGCTGGAGCTAACACTAATTTCTAATGGATAAACTATTTCTTGTTTAACCATTTAGAGTTATGCCGGTAGGCCACAATGACATGTTCATTTCAGCTATGCTCAAATACTTACATTCTAAAGTTGCCCATTTTGAGCGATGCCAGGCTAGTCATATAACTGCCTACAAAAATTTCTGGCTCAATTTCAAGAATATTTTGGAATCACTAATTCCAGATTAATTTCTTAACTTTGGTCATGCCAATTTAATACAATGAGCAACATCCTCCTCAATTTCCCATGAAGCAAAAATGACACTTCTGAGTACTTGATTCTCAAATTAGGAATTATATACTCATTTATTCTCAAACTCCTACCAAGCAAGTTGTCAAGTGAGCACAAACAATGTAGAACCAATCTCAAGAACACACAAGCAAGCTAAATTAGAGAGTTGAGAAAAAATGTAGAACCAATCTCAAGAACATACCAGCAACATCATAGTCAATGCATAATTTGACATCCTACAAATTAAAAAAAAAAAATTAAAAAAAAAACGATTCAAAAATTTCAAGAACAAACCTAGGGTTTGTGTAGAGGAATGGGCGACGACGGGGAAGGGGGCGGCGATGGGGGGAAGGGGCGATGAAGGGGGAGGGGACGACGATGGGGGAAGGGCCGACGACGGGGGGAGGATGCGGCGATGGGGAACATGGCGACGTCGGGGGAGGGGGGTGGGGGAAGGGATGGGGGCAGCGATGGGATGAGGGAGATGGAGAGAGAGAGATAGAGTGCAAAATTGCGGGAAATTGGGGATAAAATGAGAGAGAGAGATTATAAAGAGTGAGTACCTTTTCCTTATCCACAATCTACATACGCCGGCATTTTTCACATATGCCAGTGTAGAGTTGGATTTTTTTGTTCTTTACATTAACTTGTTTCTATAGCGGCGTTTCTACCAAAACGCCGGAGTAGAAATGCCGGTGTAAAACTATTTTTTTGTAGTGACTCAGTGTTAATCTTATGTCTATCAATCTTTTATCAATCCTAACTAATGCACGCAATCATGCGTTCTATATCACAGGTTCGGGTGCATACAAACAAGTTTCGTTTAGACTATAGTGGTGAATTCTATAGATCATGGATCTAAGTCTTGCAATATCAATGACCGATGACCGATGACCGATGACCGATGACCGATGATCGATGACCGATGACCAATACACGATAAATCGGGATACTGTAGTTAGTAATCCACAATCAATCGATGACCAATATGACCGATAATAATGACCAATATGGGTTGTGACCAATATCCTCTTCCAAGTACACTCTCCTATATTGTCCACTACTAAGTCGACCATTATTACCCCGACTTTATATTTTTTACAATAACCAAACATGAACATGCATAATGAGAACGGGTATCAGGACAGGATCATGGAGTATCAAGGGCTATGCAATATACGATATGCAAGTTCAATTATTTAAATGCAAGAAATAAATATATTTAAAATCAATGACATGAAGTTACAATTTTGGACAGCCATACGTTGCTGTACAAAAATCTGCTTTCCCGTTGCTACAAGAAAGCAAATCAGGTACCGTAAGAGATTCCAGAAATTAGACTTCATGCCAGTTCTAAAGAATATTCACAAGATACATTTTGAATACAGTAGCTAGGTCTACCAGACAGTTCTTTACTGATCTACTGTTCAAGCAGCAGACCAGGATCAAATTCTTATATATATAAAGTGACTGTAAATTCATTTAAAAGTCTTATACAAATTATAAATCGATTCCTAATCATGTCTAGTAACAATGTGGCAAATATCAATTCTTCATTTTTTGGTCAATAAATCATGGTAGTGTACTTCAAATTGATAATCTGGAAATTAGAACCACACAGTATTAAAAATGAGATAACTTGCAGCCTATAAGTCGGAATCTGGATATGTAAGAAGTTCCAGAAACTAGATTCATAGGGCTACAATTCTCGTGTACAACGCTCTAATTAATTTGAATAGTAGCTAGGCCAAAATATAGCTACAAGTTATAGAAACAACAAGACAGCAACTTGCCAATTCAAATTGTAATGGTTCTTACTTGTAAACTTATAGTTTCAAATTCGTGTTTGTGCAATGAATGTCGGGGTAATGGAAAACTACGATCTTTTGATGGCATCGAATCATGGAGGCAAAAGAATTGATTTGAGTCAATATAACGACTAATCTTGATATGGGAACATCACCAAAGACAAATACTACAAGAATAACGGATTGCAATTGCAATGATTCTAATTACTAATTGCGGGAGATCAAACAATATGCTTGTATGGAATAATAAAATTTACAAGGTACTTATTTTTATAGACGATGACTTCGAATATAAAGAATAACGGGAACGAGAGTCCCGATGGCAATGGAGATAGCAACAGTGACGACGGCACGGGCAACACGAGAGACAACAGAAACCATAGTAAGAACAACAGCGACAATAACAATCGCAGCAAGCGGGCGGCAAAGAACACAGCAAAAGAAGCGGCAGCAAGGTGGAAGAGGGCAGCAATAGCGGAGGTTCAGGGAAACAGCAATGCAGTAAAGAGGCAGTGAAAAACACAGCAAAAGAAGCAGTAGAAAGGTGGAAGATGGCAGCAATGGCAGGGGTTCAGGGCTGCATGGGGTGTTGGATGTCGACAGCGAGGGCGAAGAGCAGCGGCAGGGGGTGTGGAGTTGCAAAATCGAAGAAGAAGAAGAGGCTTCGCCGGTGCTTGGGGGTCGGCTACACTCAGGAATGGAAGCAAGGGGAAGGGTTGCCAGTGCTTGGGTGGTGCAGCAAGGACAGCAGTGCTGCGGGCAGGGAAGGGGACAACAGGGGTGAGGGTGATTGCAGTGGTGGTTCGGTAGCGAGCAGAGGCATGAGGTTGCAGAGGCAGCAGCGTCGGTGGTCGGGGAGCGGTGGGGTCACTGCGATGGAGTCGAAGTGGAGATGCGGTAATAAGAGGGTTACGGGTGGAGGTGCTGCAGCAGCGTGCGTCGAGGCTGCGAGGCACTCTGGATGCAGGCGGCAATGGCAGGAGGGAGACAACATGAGGCAGTAGAGGGAGGCATCGAGGGTTGAGTGTAGTGGCGAGGTCGGTGAGCGTGGTGCAAATGGATGAGTGCTCGAGGTTGCATTCGATGGTTGGGAGGTCATGGTCGATGGGTTGCTGTAGTGGAGTTAGTGGCAGCTATGCTGGTTGCGGCAATGGTGGGCTCGGAGGATGAGGAGATGGTTGTGGGGATGGGGGCAGTCGCAAGGTCGCGGGGGTAGCAGGCAAGGGAGGGCTCGGTACTGACAAGGGGCGATTGCGGCGATGGTGGTGGAGTCGTAGTCGAGCAGGGAGTTGCGGGGGTTATGGTGGTGACGACTGCGCCGCGGCGAAGGAGAGGAGGCGTTGTCGGTGGTCTAGGAGCAGGAGCAACAGGGGGGTGTCGTCGAGGCTGGGTGCGACTGTAATGGCGGCAAGGCGGTGGATGGAAGGCTCGGGATATGTGGCCGCGACGGAATGCAGGTGCGACTGCGGTGGAGGCAGTCGGGTGGTTGCGGGGGATGGTGAAGGAGAGGGCGATGGGCGGCGACGAGGTGCAGTAGTGGCTTCAGAGGGTGTTGGGTTGCGGAAGCATAGAAGAAGAAGAAGAAGAAGAAGAAGAAGAAGAAGAAGAAGAAGAGAGAGAAAGAGAGTCGGGGATTAGGGGGGAGTAATATTTTTTAGAGCATCTCCAACCACGCTAGTTATTTTGGCTAACTAGAATAGCCAAAATAGATAACAAATGGATAATTTGGCTAGCGAAAAAAACTCACACTCCAACCATGCTATCTATTTTGGCTAGCCATAAATAATTTAATTTTTATTTACTAATAAATAGTTAAAATAATATTTTTTTAAAATGACAACATTTCAGGTAAATCTATAATATATGTCAGGTATAAGCAACTTCATGTGAAGCTGATGAACCTCTGTTCTGGCCATTTGATCAAAAATCATATTGCATTACTGAATTTGGTAATAACTTCCTTTGCTTGTCACCTCAAAAGATTGAAACAAGGAGTGGAGTTCATAAACATGATGGTTAAAAAAAATGATGGTTCAAAAATAGTCAGATATCTGATATTATAGTAAATAATAGTAGCAGGTATCTGATACTATAGTAAATAATAGTATCAGGTATCTGATACTGTATCTGATACTATTCTTTTAGAAGAGTAAGTCACCAGGGCAACTTCAATTTATTTTTAGAGAGAAAGTTTTTAGCTGAAGTTTCTTTTAATTTTAATTTCATGCAGCTTACGTTTTAGTATCTTATGCTATATGAATTCTTAATTTTAATTTAGAGTTTATTTATAAACTAGCTGTTGTAAAAATTGGGACAATTCGCATATAATTAAACTTTTTTTCCTGGAAGTAATATTTCTCCTCTTCTAATCATGGAGTTATAAACACAAAGCAAGATATGAATAATGAAATTCATTGTATTTCTGTTAACCTATTTTCATTAAGAGAGTTCATAATGTTGAATTGCAATTTTCATTAAGAGAGTTTATAAACTAATCACAGTAGAACTCGTATGCCATTACATTCATGGATATATCACTGGTGACTTACTCTTCTAAAATAATAGTAAGGTATCTAATACTATAGTAAGGTATCTGATACTATAGTAAATCAGATACTATAGTAAGCTCTAATATGGTTGTCAGGTATAATCAAGCTGATACTATAGTAATGTCATGTAAGGTTCATGTCAGGTACACAAAACTTCATGTCAGGTTCACAAAACTTTACAAATCAGATTACTTCAGTGCTTATAAATATTTCACTTCACAGCTTATAAGATTGGGGTAAGACCATCTCCAAACCCAATGAATAAAATTACCGATGCACCAATCTACCAAGAACAAAATTCTAATCCTTTGTTTATAAACATTTCACTTCACAGCTAATAAACATTTCACTTCTTGTTCCTCAATTTAAGTATAAACATTTCTAATCCTCAAACTGTGAAGTGAAAGAAGAATGATTGGGGGTAAGACCATCTCCAAAATTCTAAAATGACATCATTTTTAATCCATAGGTAGCTAACAATTTTCATATAGATTATTTAAACAAGAACAACATCTTCGATCCAAAATTCATATCCAAAACAACTACACTGATTCATTTTCATAATGGAGTAAATTCATCTTGCAGTAAATTCATATTCAAAAACCAAAAAAAAAAACCTAAAAAACATATTATTACCTGATGAAGAAGAAGAAAACCCAATGAAGAAGATGAAGAACCCAATCTGGCGAGCAGGATCGAATCGCCAGATTTGGTGAGCGGATCGCAAGCGAAAATCGGTTCGCCAGGATGGCGAGAGATTTGGCGAGTCCGTTGGAAAGGATTTTTGGGGATTTAGTCGCTATATTGGCGATTTGGGAGGAATAGTGAGCCGCGTTGGAGTTGGTGTTAAGAAATAATCACGGAGATCAAGTGGTTAGTTAAAGAGAATGCGGAATTAGTGGGTGGTTTAGGAAGAGATTACGGAGAGTGGAGTTGTGTGTGCGATTAATGTTGGGAGTGAGTTAGTAAAGGGTTTCGGTTTTGCTTAGTGGGTTTCGGGCTTAGGTTTGGCTTTCAATAGGATTTAGGCTTGGATCTAACATGGGCTCATCTTTGGGTTTAGAAATATATATAAGCTTGGGTTAGGCTTGAGTTGTGGGCTTACACAAATTAATAAGTAAACAATTTATATAATGGATTAAGATTTAAAATGTGGGCTTGAAAAAATAAATAACTAAATAAATTACAGGCTGGTTTGGGCTTAAGTTCAAAAATTAATAAATCCAATAGGAAAAGAAACAAACTTCTATAATAAAATAAGATTACTGTTAAAATATAAATCGTTTGAAAATAACTACGAATACATTTGATGTTTAGAAAGAACTCTACCAGGAAATCCAAAATGAATAAAAATAAATTTAAGAGTGAAAACGAATTTTATAAAGAATTGTATAAATGAAAAAGAATTTTATAAAGAATTTTATAAATGAAAAAATTGAATATCCATTACTCTTTCAAAAGCGATTTTTTTCTCCTCCATTACTCCCTCCTTCTTCCGTCAGATCCGTCCTCTCCAGTGGATTTCGTAGCCGCCTTCGTTCATTAAAATTGTTCCTCTCCTCTCCATCTCCAAACCCTTTTCTTCCTGTCTCCCCTATTGAAGTCTCGTCTTCCCATTCCTGTTTTCCCTTCCGTTACTGTTCCCATCAGTGCCCCGTTTCGTAGTGTAGCTTCTCCCCCCTCTCCCTCCTTCCTTCCCCAGCGTGCGGGTCGTTTCGTGAGTCCTCCTTCCTCTCTGTCGCTGGGTGCTGCTTCCCTCTCTCATCCTCTCCGCCGATCGTGCTCCTCGTCGCTACAGCAGTATTGTTTCCTTCTTCGTTTTGGCGGCTCCACCGTTTGATCATTGGAGGGGTGGAGCTTCCTTTTCAACAGACCATCTCCGCAGGTAGTTTCTCTCTCAGCTTCGCCACTGTAAGTATTTCCCCCCTACCCTTTTATTTCTGCGATTTGGTGAGCGTGCGCTCTGTTAGCTCTGTTTTGTTGTTTGCGGCGTTTTTTAGCGTTTGTTTTCCTCGGTGCATCCGTTTTTGCCGGAGCTATTCTTTCTCATTCTTGGGGGCTGCTTCGAAGCTCCGCCTCTGGAGTGTTTTCTTTGGTGCATTTGATCGTGCTTATCACTCTGGTAGCTTTGATTGTACGCGAGTTTACCGTTGGTAGAGTTATTCCTCCCCTCGGTGCTTTTTGGGTGAGTGGGATTCTCCTCTTCATCCCCTCCCTTACTAGTTTCGCCTTAGCGAACGTTTCTAACTATATTACTCGTTCTAATTGTTCGTCATACCGTTTCATCCTTATTTCTTATCTTTGCGATTCCTCGCACAATGTTCTTGAGTCCCGTGTGTTTCGTCCTTCGTCTCACCAGCAGTTTCCTTTTGGAACTGGTTTGTTTTCGTTCGGTGGTAGCTGCTCAGTGCCACACCATTTTCTTTTCTGAGAGTCCATTTGCTGTTGTTGGGCTCTATTTTCTCTCTGATAGTTGGCCCATGGAACTCACCTGGGTCCAAGTGGTTAAAAAATCAACAAAAATTAAAAACTTCCATCTCTTGGCTGATGATGGGCCGAAGTTGAAGGATGTCTCTTGGCCCAGAGTATCGAAGTTTCCCAGAAGCTTCCCTCTTGCCTCTTCCCGCCCAATCACATCAAAGCTCTCTCCATCTTCTTCTCGTTCTAAACTGGGTTCTCTCCACTCCCCTATCTCATGTTTCCGTTGCCTTCAAGCCGGCCACATTAAAAAATTCTGTTCGGCAGCAATGAAGTGTCTTTTTTGCTTAAAAGAAGGTCATTCCTGCTCCAAATGTTTTGCTCTTCAAAGATTACTGGGTCTGTCCATCGGGGTCCCTATCTCGGATCAGGTCCTTGCTGCGATTGATCTTCCAGCTTTACAACGTAAACTGTCGTCGAATTCCTCCCTCTCTTCGACCACCAAGAAAGCCCCTTCCAAATTGCCGATCCTCCCCACCCCTCCGCTTAGCAAGCGACTAGCTGAACCGACCGTTCTCCATCTGTTCCCAATGTCTCCGCTTCTGACACCCCCGCCAAACCGATTGTGCTTCAGGTCTTTATCCCTAGATCCGACCTCTCGGATCGATTGAGATCTTTTGATACTTATGGGGCTATATCGTTCAGTGGTGGATCTATCCCCATCTTTACCCTCAACTCCTTTCTCTGTATTTCTTATAATGTGAAGGACTGGGATTGGTATCCTAGCTCATGCTCGAACGGTGATATTGTGATTCGCTGTCCCTCCCCGAAAATACTTCAAGACCTCATTGAAAAGTCCTCACTTTCGATCGGCTCAATTTCTTTATCTATTCGGAAATGGGTTCAAGCGACTCCTTCCACTTCTGTTCCCCAATTGAGTTCGGCGATTGTTACCCTTTTGGGTCTGCCTCTGTTTTGCGATTCGCTGCATCGGATGGGTGATCTGGTGAAATGCGTAGGTAATATCACTAGCATTGCTTCTGTTGCTAAACTTGCATCGGGTTGTATGCAAGTGGAAGCCACTTTCGAGATTCCTGATCAGCAAGCACGCATCGAGGCCTTTGTTCTTCAAGACGGTATTGTTACTTTTCCGGTGACTGTCCAATACCATAGTCCCTCTCCTACTATTGTATCAGATAAGGATATTACTACTCTACCTCATCCTGCTTCTACTCTTCCTTCCCCGGCTCCCACTGCATTTCATCCGGGTTCTGCTTCGTCCTCTAAATCTCAATGGAAAGTTCCTTCCAAGGCTTCAGCGAAGAAAAAATTCATGTCCCGAACAAGTCTCCCTTCCCTGTTAGTAAGGCGAAGATCTCTCCTGTCAAACCACCAAATTTGGTGTGGATCAACCCCGATCTCCAATCTTCTCAGTCGACTAAGCCATTTACCAAGCCCCTCCCTCTCCCGAATGTCTCATCCGTTCTTTCTGCCGAGAAGAGCGAGGTTAAGCCTTCCCCGTCCTTTGTGCAGCCGTCGGCTGAGGCTTCTCTCCTGGCCCCCAAGCTATCTATCTCGGATTCTGATTGGCCTAAATGGGAAATTAATCCTCAATTCGAGTCAGACTGGCAATTATTTCAAAAGCTAGCTCATCTATCGTCTATTACTTCCGCTGATCCCAAGCTCCCCCTCATTAAGATCAAAAGTGATAAGTCCGCGAAAGCTTCATCGTGGACGGATTCTGATAATCTGCTGGAGGAGGAAGAAGAGGATTGCAAAAAGGATTTAGCCAACTATAAGGTATGTTCTTATTTCGATATTATTTCCTCATTTGTTAAATCTTTTAGTTTGCATACTGTTTCTTTCTGTTTGGTGGGGTTTTATGTTTTCAGCTGTCGGTTTATACACCAACCGAGCTGTAATTCCTCCTCTGTTCTATTTAAAAAAGGAAGATGTTCTACTTCTCCTATCATTAAGTATGCGATGCACGCATCTTTAAGTGTTTTTCTGCCCTTAGTTGGCGCTAATTTTACTAGATTGTTCCCTTCGTCGAAGTCGAGGTTCTTAGCCTCGTCCAGTCACTCCCTAATGGACCCGTTTCCCTCTAACTATCTTTCTCCCCCAAAAGATTCTGTGGCTCAGCAAACAGCTACCAGGATGTCGTTCAATAGTTTTTCTAGGAATGGCCTTCATTCGATATCCAACTCCAAACCCCGCATCATCCGTTCCAGTGCTCGTTTACGAGCTAAATCATCTGTTGTTTTCCCCCAGCCTCTATTCGTAGATTGCTCTTCAGCCACTGAGGATGAATCTTTAAATCCGCCTCTAGGCTCGATTTTTCACCTTCAATTCGAACATTGTTCTGATGGTGAGCTTGTAGCCGACTCATTGTCATTAGGCTTCAAGCCTCTGTCATCCCCGTCGTCTCTAGCTAATACCATCAGACACATAGAAAGATCTAGAGTTAGAGAGTTCAAGGTTTTTAATGATTACACTATCATGGAACATTAGAGGACTTAATTGTCCCGATAAACAAAGATCGATTTATCAGATGATTTCCTCTTCTCGTTGTGATCTCATCTCCATCCAAGAATCGAAACTTGATTCCTTATCCCCTTCGATCCTAAGAACGATAGGAGGCAACTTAATTTCGAAGTGGATATCCTTAGATGCCTTAGGAGCGAAGGGAGGTATCCTCTTTGGTTTCAAAGAAGCTTTATTTTCTGTTAGTTCTGTTATCCGTCTCAATTACTTTCTCGTTGTTCAACTTTTGTGGATTCCTCTTAATGCCAATCTGACGGTTATTTCTGTTTATGGCCCATCTTCTTCCCAAGGCCGTCCTCTTTTCTGGAACGAATTCCAATCTCTACTCCCCTTCTCGTACGGATTGTGTTTATTTTGTGGTGACTTTAATGTCACCAGATTTGCCTCAGATAGATCTACGCCGTCGTCTAATGGCAATCATTGGTTCAACGATTGCATCAGATCTTTACAACTACATGACATCCCCTTATCGGGTAGATCTTTCACTTGGTCTAACCTTCGCCATCACCCCTTAATGGCGAAGCTCGACCGTTTCTTAGTATCCAACGAATGGATAGACCGATTCCACAACTCGTTCGCGCAAGCTTTACCTAATCCCTCATTCGACCACGTTCCCATCGTGCTGCATTCGGACTTTCTCTTCCCTCGCCATCATCAATTTAGATTTGAAAAATTTTGGGGGGAAGACCAAGTTTTCGTTAACCTTGTCTCTGAATGTCTCTCGGCGATCTCTGGATCTTCCGGATTGGGATCCATTCTTCTCAAACTTCATGCGATCAAATTCGGCTGTAAGATTTGGCGCAACGAAAGACAATTCAACACCAATTTTCTTAAAAAGTATCTCCTATCCACCATTGAATCTATTGACAAAATGGAGGAGCAAGGCCCTATCTCGATTAATTTGTTCAATGAACGGCGTTCTTGTAAATCGGAATTTTCGGATATCCTCCGGCAAGACCACTTGAAATGGGCTCAAAGAGCCAAATTTCGGTGGCTCAAAGAGGGGGATTGCAATACTGCTTTTTTCCATAATTTTGATTCCCATAGGCAGAGATGTAATCACTTTTCCTCCATTTCTCAAGATGGTACGGATCTCTCATCGATCGAGGACATCCACTTGTCTTTCCTGCGTTTCTACAAAAACCTCCTTGGCTCTCCCAAACCTAGGACTCTGAGCCTAGATTGGGATCAACTTTACGGGGAGGTGAATTACGATCTTTCTGCGCTTGATGCTCCATTTTCAATGGACGAAATCAAAGCGGCGGTCTTCGCCTTATAAAGCGACGCCGCGGCTGGGCCGGACGGTTTTCCGGCCTTTTTTTTCCAAAAGTTTTGGCTCTGGTTAAAAGATGACCTCTTCCGGATGTTTGCTGACCTCCATTCAGGTTCATTCTCCTTCGATCGCATCAACTATGCGCATATAGTTCTTATCCCTAAAGTTCTTGGAGCTAACGCGGTAGCGAATTTCAGACCGATTAGTCTCATCAATACCACGTTCAAAATTATTATGAAGGTTCTCTCAACTAGGCTCGGTGAAGCTATTTCCCCCCTTATCGACCCTGCCCAATCGGGTTTCATTAAAGATAGATTCATTCTCGATAACGTGGCTGCGGCCCAAGAAATTATCTCTTATTGTCATAAGTCCAAGTCTGAGGGGATCCTTCTCAAATTGGACTTTCAAAAAGCTTACAATAACGTTTCTTGGGAGTTCCTCTTCGATATCCTTATCCATAGGGGTTTCGGTCCCAAGTGGATTGCTTGGATTAAATCCAGTCTCTTCGCGGGAACTTCCTCCATCCTCATTAACGGATCAGAGGGTCACAAATTTAAAATCAAATGTGGTCTCAGGCAAGGTGACCCTCTTTCTTCTCTCCTTTTCTCGCTGGTGGCTGACGTGTTCAGCAAGCTTCTTCGCAACGCTTGGGATACCCAGGTGATTGATGGACTGGGTGGATCCCGTCTCTTCAACGGCGTACTGAATCTTCAGTATGCCGATGATACCATTATCCTGGCCAAGCCGAATCCTCATACTCTTAGGAATCTGAAACTTCTTCTCTATTATTTTGAACTCGTTTCTGGTCTATCTATCAATTTTCATAAATCTTCAGTCATTTGGTTAGGAGGCTCTCCTAACAGGCAGAACGAGATCTCTGAATTCTTTAATTGCCCGGTCGCGTCTTTCCCGGTAACGTATTTAGGAATCCCTCTGAGGTGGGGTATGCTTCATAAATCGGACTGGTCCCCCATGATTGATAAGATTGAATCCAGACTTTCGATTTGGTCAGGAAGGCAACTTTCTCGCGGTGGTAGACTAATCCTGATCAACTCAGTTCTATCTTCAATTCCCTTGTACATGATGTCTTTCTACTTTCTCCCTTCTTGGGTGATAAAGAGAATTGATCAGATCAGAAGCAATTTTCTCTGGTCTGGATCTTCCGATTACAAACCGGGATCCCATCTTTGTAACTGGAAGCGCATATGCTCCTCCAAAATCGCGGGAGGTTTGGGGGTGTTAGACCTTAGGCACCAAAACCTGGCTCTACTTGGTAAATGGATATGGAGATTTCTCACTTTAGAGGATCTTCCCTGGATCAAATGTATCAAATCCAATTACCTTAACTCCAATGATTGGTGGTGTTTTCTAGGTCAGCCCCCTAGACTTGCGTCCCCCTTTTGGAAAGGCATTTGGAAAGCTTCAGCGGCTTTTCTTTGTGGATTAAGCCACGGTTGCGCCGAGGGCTCTAGGACTAGGTTCTGGACCGATATATGGATTGGTCAGTTCTCTTTAGCGACCGCTTTCCCTCCTATTTTCCGGTTGGCTACCAACCCTTTCGCCTTGGTGTCTGACTACCTCAGTATCAACGATGGTATTAGGGAATGGTCGATTCCCCTATCTGCCGAGCTTCCTCCCCATTTAGCCCATGATTGGGATGATCTGTTTGTTATTCTCAACAATGCGGTTTGGTTCGACAAAGAGGTACTGTTTTGGCGCTGAAATTCGTCAAGGATTTTCTCAGTCCATTCTTTCTATCAATTCCTTAATTTTAGAGGTACTCTATCTCCTTTCTACGATCTGGTCTGGAAGACTTGTGCTCCTTTGAAGGTTAAAATTATGGTTTGGTTGGCTCTCAACAATAAACTTCTAACGGTTGACAACCTCAATAAGAGAAATCTAGCATGGGGACAATTATGCCCTCTGTGTGATGCGGAGTACGAGAGTGCTAATCATCTGTTCTTAGACTGCGATTACTCCCGTTCTCTTTGGAAAATTTCTGTCCTAGCTTGGGAAGCGGGCGACTGTCCTCTCAGTCTGGTTGACTGCTGGACGAAACGTCCTCCTAATCGTGCTTTCCACAAGTCGTGGATCCTATCTCTCCAAATTATTTTGTGGATTATTTGGAAGGAAAGGAATAACAGATTATTTCGTCACAGTCACTCGCCTATTCTTTCGTTAGTCGATGAATTCCTGTTCTTATTCAAGTTTTGGACTTCCTCATTAAAATTGGTAGCTAGGGATGCTATGTGTGCTGAGCGGATGGAGAATGCTTCAGTTTGCCTTTCTAACCTCAATGCAATTTAATTTTTAGAGTATTTGGAAGTTTATATTTTCCTATTCTACTGCTCTGGTTTCTCTATTTTCTTGTCTCCGTCTAAGTTTGCAGTGATTTCTTTCTTCTATGTGCGGCTGATTAGGAATTTAGTGGTGGTTTTCTTATACTCTCTCTGTTGATGTTTTGGTTGCAGGCTTGAAGGGTAGGCAACATACCATATTTTGCACTTAGTAGCGTTCTTGTTGGGCTTGTTTTTGCCCTTGTTTCATCAGGGTGTATCCACTTTTGCTAAGTTTTTGGTAACGCTCCTATCACATCCAGTTGGTATCCATGGTGTTTCCCCGATTGAGCTCTTGTGTGTAGCATCAGAATGATCGTTCTTCGTGTTGCTCTCTCGTCTTGACGAGATCAGCAAGCTAATCGTCTTCTTAGCTGTTTTCTGCTTACCTTTCCGCAGTGTTGATGCTTGCTTCTCTCTGGGATGTTATCGGAGCTTCTGTGGTGTTGGATTTTTTGTATTAAGGAGTACTTATGTTCATTTTCTTTCTGATGCCATCGATGACACTTGTTTGTTATCCATGTCTGATGCTTGTATTTAGCTATATGGATGTTATGCTTTGTGATGCCTTTGAGCTGTTCTATGCTGCTTTTGATCAGTGTTGATGTTCTTGTTTTCAACTGTTCTTTAGTTTGCATTACCTCTCCTTCTAATTTTCCTTAGTGTCGTATTATGTTTTGGCGGCCTTTTATTCGTTTATTCCATATGTTCATTGACTTTCCTTCGACTATGGCTGGTTTGGGTGTCTTATTGTTCCCAGCTCTCAGTGGTGTGGAGTTAGAGATGCGACACTGTCGTCTCTCTGTTAGGCGACTCCATCCTTAACGGAGCGATCGGATCGGTGTTTCCTCTCTGTTTCCCTGCGAGCAGCGACCGTTTTGTTGACTATGCAGCGTATAGGCGTAGGGGCTCCCCGTTTGGCTCTTTCGACCCTGCTTCTTGAGGATTTTGCTCTTCTGATCTGTAATATTTATGTTCATAGTTAGGAGGTGTGGCTATTGTACTTTTGTTTTACGTCTTGTAAAACCCAACTATTGTATTACCTTATTATTAATGCATGGCTGGAGTCTTCCGACTCTATCCGTTTCATCAAAAAAAAAGAATTGTAATACAGAAATACATAGAAAATACGTATGGACTGGCACAGGGGTTACACAAGTCCATTGATAACTTGAGGTGTGGACTCAAGAGACAAGTACTGGCCTTGCGCAGTCCATATTGAATCACTTCAACTCTTTCTTTATATATTCCACTTGTGACAACCAAAGCTTCTTACTCTGCCTGTCTCTATTGATTTTCATGCCGATAATTTACTTTACTTCACTTAAATCCTTCATAAAAAACTAAGAAGCTAGCAACTGTTTCACCTCATTAATTTTCTTTATACATGACCCTGCTTAACAATATGGCATCCACATATAAAGCTAAAATTACCGTGTCGTTGTCGTCATACCTGCGCACATAAACACAATGATCAAATCCGCATCTCCCGAATCCTTCTACGCATGAAACAATCAAACTTCAAGTATCATTGTCGTAGTGCTTGTTTGAGCCCATATAGACTCTTCTTCAGTCAACAAACCATGTCTTCTTTTCCCTTAACTTCAAAACCTGTAGGTTGTCTCATATACAGCTATTCTTCTACATCACCATGGAGGAACGTTATTTTGACATCCAACTGCTCTATGTGCAAATCTTCAATTGCAAATATGTTAAACAGAACCTGATTAAAGCCATCTTCACAACTGGAGCAAAGATCTCATTGTAGTCAACACTTTTTCTTTAAGAAAAACCTTTAACAACAAGTCTCACCTTGTACATCTTTCTTCCATCTGCATCATCCTTGATTATGAAAATCCACTTGTTCATAAAAGCATGCTTCCTTGCAGGTAACTTGGTCAACTCCCAACTTTGGTTCTGTGTCAAGGAGTTCATCTCATCCTTCATGACAGAGTCCCACTGAATTCGAGCACTGTATTTCAAAACCTCTTCATGAGTCTCTGACTCGTCTGAATCTGTGTATAGAATATGCTCGTGAACTGTGTTGGCTGATGGATAATAATACTTCACTAATTTATTTATATTTCTTGTTGACATTCTCAATGCAGGTACCGGTTCACCGACCGATTTAGGATCCCCTAATGGTTGTGGCTGTACTTGTTCATCTTGGATCTCCTCCTCATTCTCATTAGACTCCTCTTAAACCTCATGTGCTGGATGATGCTGCACTGTAGGGGCCCCACCATTGGGACTGGCTTCAGAACTTGAGATTGAATTTTATTTGAATTTGAATCTGAACCTGTTTTACTTCCTTGACCCGTGTGTCTGCCTTTATACAAGAACTCTTCATTGAAGACCATATTTCTGATGCAAATGACCTTGTTATTCCCAAAATCTCAAAGTCTGTAACCACACTCATCGCCGCCATAGCCAATGGAGACACAATTACTGGATTTTGAATCCAATTTCTTTTCTTTCTTCCCTGTCAATTAGTGCATATGCAATACCATTATAAACTTTCCAATGTGAATAATTAACATGTTAACTGACCATAATTCTTGAAGTATGCCCCCAATCAAGAGCATTGGATGGGGAACAGTTGATTAGGTACATTGTTGTATCCACTGCAGCTGTCCAAAGATGGACAGGAATACCTGCATTAAGTCTCATGCATCTTGCCATTTTGAGTATCATGTGGTTGATTCTTTCTGCAACTCCAGTATCATGTGGAGTTCTAGGAACCGTCCTCATTCCTTGGTCATGTTCCATGTAGTCAATAAATTCTCTGCTTTTGTTCTCACCTCCATTGTCAGATTTCAATGCTTTAACCTTGAACCCCATCTCGTTCTCAACTTTAACCTTCCAAGCCCTGAATGTCTCAAATACCTCAAATTTCTCATGAATTGCCATAACTGTCATGCCCCGCTTCCCAAAAATACGGAATGCGAGCATGTGACACGGCCCAGCAAATGACTTGCGTAATCCATAGGCTGTTATCGATCCAACTCAACCATATAAACAAGAAGTAAAACAACCACACATGCAATGAAAGAATAATCACATAAATAACAACATTGGAAATTAAGCATAAAAATAACCAACATCAAAATAACCCAACATCTGGAATTTAACAAACAACATTCGGGTCAAAGCCCACAATACAAAGAAAACAACATTTGTTCAATTTATTAAAGTTATCAAATAAAGCAATATTATTTAAGCGGCACAGCAAAACATCTCCTTCACCATTGTTGCTCCCTTAGTCCATTAGGTAAATCTTCATGATTACCTGTAAGCTGTTCATCTAAAGAAATGAAAAAAGTCCTTAGAGCAAGTCGTGGACAGCAAGTAGAGAAACAGAGAACAATGACAATAACGATATAACGATGAATTCAATGAACGATGAAACCAATAGTGTTGAACAGTGACAAGTGATAATAGTACAATGTGCAATAATGATAATTTATAACGATAACAATAAAGTAAAACAATAATGGTAACAATAACGATAACACTGTTCAATAAAGATGACAATATACAATGACAATGTGATGAAAGTCTTAAATCTATTATTTATTTTTAATCCTAGCTAATGCACGTACTACTACATCTCATACTGCAGGTTTTATGCATACAATCAATTTCGTTTAGACCAAGGTGGTAGATTCTATAGATCATGTACTCGGAAACGATATTTAATAATGACTGATGAACGAATCAATCGAGATACTGTAGTCAGTAATCTACAATTAAACGATGACCGATATGACCAATAGACCAATAGACCGATAGACCGATAGACCGATAGACAGATAAATAGGGAAACACGGGCCCCTCCTCCGAGTACAGTCATTATGTCATCAACTACCCTAGTCAACCCTTAACCCCGACTTGATTAACATTCTTTATTCAATTAACATACAATAATGCGATTAATAAGGGACACTAGAAAGATGACAAAACAACTCTAAGATTATGCAATATACTCTATACAATTAAATGCAGCAAATATAATATTATAGACTCAATTATATATTATTAAACATAGGAACGCAATTCTTGACAGCAGTAGGTTGCTGTACCAAAATCAGAATTCATGTTACTACAGGATAGCAAATGTGGATCCGTCATAAGTTCTTGAAACTAGACTCCTTCCTAGTTCCAACACATATTTAAAGTCTACATTCCGACAACAGTAGCTAGGTGAAATTCAGTGTTCTTTACAGATTTTAGTTTCTGGCTGGTTATCGGTGTTGACTAGTTTCAATTGTAAAGGCAATAAATATTTATTGTAAAAATCAGTAAAAATAATTTTTATTACCCTAAGCATGTTATCTACCAATATGAAATTTATCGTGGCAATATCTGATCATTAGTTCACTTAATTCATCAGCCTAACATGGTATGTACATGAGTCTGAAATTACAGCGCAGTAGTAGCAAAAGGGTCGTAACCCATGCAATATAAGTTGGAATTCAAAAATTCTGGATGTTATTGACAACTAGACATTTAGGGCTACATTTTATATTCAGGAAGTGACTGTTTTTGATGACATTATCTACGTTGAAACAGCACGACAATGTTCAGGTTGGCAGTAAAATTCAGGGTTAGTATAATTTTTCATGCATAAAAATAATCAAGATGTTATGAATGGTGCGTTAGAGGTTAATAATCATAAATCACAACAAGTTACCCCTATGTAACATGGTATTATGATATATAATGTCCATAACCCTACTAATTACAATCATTCAATTTATCATTATCAATCACATGAACAATCAACCCTAATACACGATCTACAATAGTTGTGTATAATGTCATGAGATGAAATGTAACAATAATTTCCTATTCTTATATTCAATAACTAACTACATGAATGCATGTAAGATCTCTATACATTAGAGGCAAAAAGACGACACGAAGTCAAGACTACTCCTTAGATTCGCTCGTGTAAATCCGTAATATCCCAACGATAGAATACAGTAAGCAGTATACGATAATCAATTTGGATCTACTTGCGGGATTCAATAAAAATCTCGAATATGATACAATAACTATTCGATAAGAAATGACTTGCCTTTAGATGATGATTAGATCCGATAATTTGAGAATAACGGGATCAGAATACCAGCGACGAGCGAACGATCACGATGATCACGATCAGACATGGATCTCGTTGGTCAAGATGGTGATCAAGATGAAGATCAAGAGAATCCAACGGCCTAGATCGAAAATAAAATATACAAGAATTAGAAGAGTACCGAAAGAGTAAATATACCAAGATTGACAATTTGATGAATGAGAACAAAAAGTAGATCAAATGTTTAACTCACCAAGTAGAAGATGAATAAGATGATCGGAGACGATCAAGGGCCGAGATCAAGTGTGATCGGTCGATCGGACGGCTGAGATCGAAGATTAAGATGATGATCACGATCGCGATGATCAAAAAGAGATCCGACGGTTGAGATCAAGATCTTGATGATGATGGTGATGACGATCAATGCAAATCCAACGACCAAGATTAACGGATCAAGATGATGATCATCAAGATGATCAAATGGAGGATCGAACGGATCACATTACACTTGAAACCTAATAGAGCCAGGGGGAGGGAGTGCTCTGCGATGGCTGGCTAGCGGCTCAGGCGGCGGATGGCGGTGCCCAGGGGCAGCGCAGCGGAGGGCGGCGTGACGGCAGAACAGGGGTCGTGCGGTGGAGGGTGGCATAGCTTGCTGCATCGGAGAGAGAGAGAGAGTAGCGCTACAGGGGCTGCCGGCGACTGGGCGCGAGGCTCTCGTTGCTGCTGACAAGGAGGGGCACCGAGAAGGAGGGGACCAGGGGGCGCTGTGTCGCATGGGATCGCGACAGGGAGGAGACGCCTAGTGGTCGGGGATCGAGGGAGTTGGCGCTGTGGTGCAGCCCACAGGGAGGAGAAGAACCAGGGGGGTCGCTGGGGCTTCACTGTGGAGGGGTGCAACGGTCGTCGAGGCGATGGGTTCACGGGGATGAAGATGGGAGGAGAGACGAACGGGAGGTAGAAGGAAAGCGACTAGGGTTTTCAGTGGAGAGGGGGAGATGAACAGGTAGTGTAGATATATAGGAATATATAATAACGGGTATGAATGCAACCGGGTTGGTTATAGGGTATATAAAACAGGGTAATTGGGTTTATAGGGTTTAATTAGGCTTATTGGGTATTTGGGTTAGGTGAAATGCAATTGGGTTTGGGTAGAAAAGATCCAATAAGAAATTAAAAGGGTTAATGTATATTGGGTTCATGGGTATAAAAATCCAATTGGAGATATACAATAACCAGTAAAAATATAATTTATAATAATTGTAATTTGCATTACAAAAATGGAATTTATTTGAAATACTACAAATACAATTAACAATATAAATAGATTTTTACTTTATCAATCAAGGGTAATAATAATAATAATAATAATAATAATAATAATAATAATAATAATAATAAAAAAATAAGGATAACAGTAATAATAAAAATACTGATATGAAAATTATAGTGAATAGTTACAAATAAAAGTATTGATTAAAATAAACTTTAATAGAAGATCCGACAATACATTTTAAGAAAAGAATTTGAAAATGGGAAAATAATTTACAAAAATTTAAAATACCAAAAATACACAGTAAATACGGAATTGGGGAAACAGGGGTTACAATAACCCAAACTTTTCTTATAGCATCATCAATGAATGTGACGAAGTATCTCTTACAATCATAAGAGAATCCCCTAGCTGGACCCCACACATCTGTATGTACCAACTCTAGCTTACCAAGCTTCTTCTTATGCTCACCCAATAGAAAGCTAATTGTCGTTTATTTGCCCATGACACAATTCTCATAAAAATTCATATTAATTTCCTTTAGCCCTAGCAAAAGATTTCGAGAATAAAGTTGTTTGACATCTTTTTCAGCTAAGTGCCCAATCTGACATGCCATAAGATTGAGGGTGAATTACCAGTTGATGCCGTGACAATCATATCGCATGAATCACCTCTTGTGAGTTGGTACAATATGCCCACATGTTTTCCTTTTGCCACCAAGCTAGCACCTATAGTTATCTTCCATTCTCCTAATCCAAATGTTGTCACAAGCTCTTCTATGTCCAATTCGCTGATTAGGATCAAGTTTTTCCTCAAGCCTGGAAGTGTCTTGCGTTATGTAAGACTAGTTTCCCAACACTGCGAGCTTTCACAATGATCGTTCATTTTTCAACAACTGGGTAGCTTTGCTTATTTCCAACTGTGACTTGAACCGACATTACATGTCTTGTAATTCTCAAAAGCATCCCTCATAGATGTACAATGATAAGAAGCACATGAGTCTATAAACCAATTATCTTGCATAACATCAACTCCAGCAGATAAACACAAGTTATTTAAATGAGTTTTGTTGCTTACCATATTGGCTCCCTGTGACCCACCTTATTGTCTCTTGTACTCTTCGCATTGATCTATTCTATGTCTTGGCTTATGGCAGTGCCAACACCCTCGTATGCAATTTCCTGCTCTTGACTTAGACCTTTAATTTCTGCTTTTCGACCTCCCTCTGTTAGTATTTCTCACATGATTCTCAGTAGTCAAAGCGGAGTTGCTAGAAGATAACAAATAAGATTCTCCATTTCTTTTTCTCCTCACCTCCTCCTCCTTCATGATGCTGCTCACAACTTTTTTGAGAGTAGTTGTATCAGTCATAGCACTAGTGATAATCTGCTCTGGCGAACCATAACTGTCGGAAAGACTCAATAGCAATAACAATGCATATGCTCGTTCCACCAACTTCAACCCTACCGATTCTAACTAACCATACAAAAATTATTCGTATGCTCTGCCACTGAATTCCTCTCTGAGCACTTCATGTTCACCAACTTCTTCAAGTGAAGGATCTTCAAACCTGTTGTGCCATGTATTGGATTCACAAATCCGAACACATAATATACTTCATTTTTTTGAAGGACATGTCTAGACTCGAACACGGGGTCAAGACCTAGCCAAAAATTGTCACCCTAATAACATCCAACACAAAATATCCATCAAAAGAAAAGGCCTAATCTTGTGCATTGAGAAATCAGAGATCGCCTGATCGAGTTTGTGAGAATACTTCGAGATTGTCTGAGAACACTATTGCAGAAATCTCCACATATCAAGAAACTAGAGATACACACCTGAGTATGGGATACTAGTATATACAAATTTCCATCTAGGAACAGTACAATGATTGGAGAATTATTTCCTCAAGTTTACAAAAAAGAGTAAAAAAAAGTGTCCAAAACTGGATCGGTAAGGCAGAATCACCATGAGGCAACAAGCCATAGATTGAAAAGAGAAGAAGCTGCAGTTAGAAACCACGACAAGAAAGCCATCGCAGCAGAAAGTTGGTATCTGCCACAAAACTTAGGAGGGCAGAATGTGCCATCAAAGTGAACGAGAACATCAATAACGCTAGCACTCGAACAAGCAGCTGCCAGAGAAAGTATTGCTAAGACCTGTGCAAAAATCTCATTTATATCAGTCTTAATTGTAATTAAATAGATGAATTAAGAGTTTCGAAAAATCTACTATGAACTTGCAGTCATTATTATGTGCAACCCCATGAACTGTTTTGGTTACTCGTAGAAAACTGTCTTCTGTGTCAGTGTAGTCTAAAAACTAATGACATGCTTCGCACATGACTTTTCCGCGCAGACGAAAATATCATCGATACCAATATATCATGGTTAGGGCAGCAAAGTGGACGATTGTGTCCAGAGACGAACTTGGTATCAGAATATGATGCTTCATGGGAGGTACACATTATAAAACAAATTCATGGCTGATTTTTTAAACACCTCAAAATTTCTCGTAGTTATCTTAATATAGTACTTTTTCAGCATTAAGCCATAGAACTGATACATACCCAATCTCCGACGACGACCACCACCATGACACCAGGCAGGCGAAGGGGGTATCCTATGAATATAGAGTATACATCTACCATGGCTAGTGTAGCACTCCATGGAATCACTAACCCCATCACTGTCACTAGAAAGCTGGCACAAAGTAAATGCAACTCAACATCAGCATAGAAATTTTATACTTCAAGCTTAAAACAAGAAATCCAACTTCACTTGATTACATAAAATAAAGGGGGAAGGACGAAATAGCACCCAAAGTTTATCTTAATTTTTAAATAGCACACAAAATTTTTATAATACCCAAATAGCACCCGAAATTTTTAAATATGGACGAAAAAGCACCTACCGTTAATTCTTTATCAGAAATGACGTGAAATTACAAAAATACCCCCACTATCTTCTTCTTCTCTTTTTTGTTCAGTTTATTTTATTATATTCAGTTTTTCAAAAGTTTTTTTCAGTGGTGGTGGAGATGGCGGTCGGTGGTGATCGGTGGTGAAGATGGGTTTGGATTTTAAACCTGTTAAAAGGAGAGAGCAATTTCGACATTTCATAACCTGTTAAGAGGTATATTCAAGGAATATTCCATTAACTTAACTGAAAACTTAATGGCGGATGCTTTTCGTCCATATTTAAAAACTTCGGATGCTATTTGGGTATTTTAAAAACTCTGGGTGCCATTTGGGAATTAGTATAAATTTTGAGTATCATTTGGTCATTTTCCTAAAATAAAACAACTTCTATAAGGATGTAGTGAGCCTAATATTCATTTACGGTATCCCACAATAATACATTTTATATTTAGCGGCCTAATATTCATTTACAGTATCCCACAATAATACATTTTATATTTAGCAAACATACATATAAGTTTTCCTTTATATGAGTGTCAATGAAATCTGCATTTTCGGAACATAAATCGTCACAATTATGTACTCGTAATTTTCGAATGCTCTCAACAAGTTTGATATTTGTGATTTAACCATTGTAATATATATTGGAAGTAAATTGACGGATTTGTTATAGAATGTGTACAATAGAAAATACATGAATCTTAATCAAAAGTGGAATATGTCAAGTTATAAACTATTCCAAATAATATTATGAAAATTATATTCAAGTTTTGTATTATACACAAGATGAAGACAATAAACTAATGTTTTACCCTCTTCAATGCAATAGTTAGAAAGTGGAAGATTAGGAACCATTCACTTTCCAAATGGAAGAAAATGATATACACTAAATTGCTAAAATACGCTGCAAATTATTGATGTACGAAAACTTCCAACAGCGTGTCATGATTTCTTCGAGTTCTACTGTCACTTGCTGCCAAATCTTGACTGGTTGTTGACGAATTTGATGTGAAGAATGCATTTCTGTATGGAAATTGACAGAAGAGGTTTATATGGATCTACTGCCAGGATCAAATAGACCAGTTCAACACAGTAATAAAGTGTGTCGGTTGAGAAAGATGCTATATGGTCTCAAACAATTGCCAAGAGCTTGGTTTGGGATGTTTACAAAATTAATGAGGACATTCGGATATTGTCAGAATAATTCAGATCATACCCTATTCCTGAAAAGGAAAGAAGATAAGATTACTGCTCTCATTATATGTGGATGACATGATAGTAACTGGAAATGATCCTGAGGATAGAATGACATTGAAGAGTTACTTGTCACAAGAGTTCGAAATGAAGGATCTTGGCTCTTTAAGATATTTCCTTGGTATTGAAGTTTCTTACTCAAGAAATGGTATATTTCTGTCTCAAAGAAAATATGCTATCGATTTATTGAAGGAAACTGAAATGTCTGCTTGTCAGCCGATTGGTACACCATTAGAAGAAGGACAGAAACTTTACAACGAATCTGATCATGTGCCTTGTGATAAGGAAAGATATCAGAGATTGGTTGGACGACTGATATATCTTGCGCATACACAGCTAGATTTATCATATGCTTTAAGTGTGGTAAGTCAGTTTATGCATGCACCTCAGGAACACCACATGGAAACAGTGATGAGAATTCTGAGATATATTAAGTCTGCTCCGGGAAATGGGGTCCTATTTGCGAAATATGGTCACTTGAAGGTTGAGGCATATACTGATGCTGATTGGACATGATCTATAATTGATAGGTGCTCTACTTCAGGATATTTTACATTTGTTGGAGAAAATCTAGTTACATGGAGAAGTAAGAAGCAAAATGTTGTTGTACGCTCTAGTGCAGAGGCTGAGTATCGCGGAGTAGCTCTATGTATAGCGGAAGCTTTATTGCTGAAACTCTTGTTGCAAGACTTAGGTTGTGGTCCGAATGAACATATGAAGGTGTATTTGACAGTCAAGCAACATGTGATATTGCCGCCAATCCAGTTCAACATGATAGGACGAAACATGTAGAGGTGGATAGATTCTTCATCAAGAAGAAATTGGAATGAGAAAGTCATTGAGATATCTAAAGTGAAGTCAGAAGATCAACTCGCAGATATCCTGACCAAGGCAGTTTCAAGTCGGCTCTTCTAGAAATTTGTTGACAGGTTAGGCATGATCAATATCTATGCACCAACTTGAGGGCGAGTATTGAAATGTAGTAAGTACTAATATGTATATTCTGTTTCGTAATCTATAGGAAACAGATTTCTCAAATCTCTCACCACTCAATCTTCTCTCAATTTCCTTTCTTCTCCTCCAAGAATGTAATCCTTATATATAGATGTATATAGTAAAGAATAAAGAATAGAATAAAAATTATTTTTCCCAAATCAGTTTTCAATAGTGTCATACTTAGTTTGTTGACATACTGGACATTATTGTACAAATCTCTGTACATTCTTGTGCATGTTCTCCCTATAGAAAGACCCAGTCTAGTTGTAGTCTTGGCAACACCAAAATGACCCCCTCAGGAGATGAATGCCATTCACACAGTATTTCTTCTTGAAGAGCTTTTGGCACTACAATCCTGCCTTTGCACAATAACAATCCATCTCTTAATACATAAATAGGCTTAGCAGTTGGATTCAGTGTCAAATCATGCACAATTGAGGCCCACTCTACATCTCTTGCAATTCATCCCTGATTCTATCAATAATAAAAATATGTGGATTTACAACTGCAGACAAAATTTGATTATGCTGAGCATGAGGCACTCTGGACAATCCATCAACGGCTGAATTTTACCTTTCCAGGTTCGTACATGATCTTAAAGTTATATCCTACCAGCTTATATATCCATTTCTGTTGTTCAGGTGTCTGGATAACCTGATCAACCATGTGATGGAAGTTTGTTGATCAGTCTGAATAATGAATTCTCTCCCCAACAAGTGTTGTCTCCATTTCTTTATAACCCATCTCTTTTACATATGTAGATGTTGACTGCATTCTAGGAGACACATTTTATTGAAAATTGCCACTAGATGATCACGCTGTTGAAGAACTGCACAAATTCCCTTATCAGAAGCACCAGTCTCTATTATAAATTGCTTTGAAAAATCAGGCCATGCTAATACTGGAGTGTTTTGCATGGCTTCTTTGAACAGTTGAAATGTTGTTTCAGCTTCCTTTCCTCAAGCAAATGTATCCTTCTTCAATAGATAAGTTGATGCAGCTACCATTGTCTTTTGTAATACCTAGTCAATCCTAAAAATGCCATCAGCTGTTTTGTTTTCTTAGGACTAGGCCACTCCTGAATAGCTTCCACCTTTGAGAACAAGCTTGAATACCCTTGACTGATATTACATGTCCTAAATATTCAATTGACTGCTTGCCCAATTCACATACTCTTATTCACATAAAATTGATTATGCTCTAACACCCTCAATACAACTGCTAGATGCTGAAGATGACTACCCCAGTCTGCATTATACACCAATATGTCATAAAAAGAACTAGCACAAACTTCCTTAAATATGGTTTAAAAATTGCTTTCATGGTAGCCCGAAATGTTGAGGGATCATTTGTAAGGCCAAAGGGCATTGCTAAGAACTCATAATGTCCCTCATGACTCCTAAATGCAGTCTTCTCAATATCTTGAGCTTGGACTCTTATTTAATGATACCCAGCCTTGATATCAAGCTTTGTGAAATACTTAGCCCCATATAATTCATGAAAAAGTTCATCCATACTATGAGAAACTTATCTTTGACAATTATAAAGTTTAAAGCTCTATAATCAATACAAAATCTCCATATAATTCATGAAAAAGTTCATCCATACTATGAGAAACTTATCTTTGACAATTATAAAGTTTAAAGCTCTATAATCAATACAAAATCTCCATGTGCCATCTCTTTTTAACTAACACTGGTGATGAAAATGATATTTTACTTGGCATGATAATTTCCTCCTGCAACATTTTGGACACATGTTCTTCAATTTTTTCTTTCTGAAATGGGGAATACTTGTATGGTCTAGCATTTGTAGGATGCACTCCATAATTTAAATGTAATGAATGATCATATTCTCTGCTTGGAGGTAAGCCCATAACCTTATAAAACAGTGGAGCATACTGCTACAATTCATCAATATCAGCATGAATTGCATCTGTTGGTTGCACCTCTTGCTGTACCAAATGAAAAAATTGGCCAATAGCATTAGTGTTCACTTCCCATCTCAATGAATTAGGCTGCATTTGTGAAGGAACACATCCCACCCACACCACCCTGTAATTTCACTTTTGAAGTTCATGAGTAAATTCCATTGTCATCTCTTAATAGTCAAAGATTATCTTGCCCAATAATCTGAAGATAATCTGAATCACTATATCCCCAATACCACATCAGAACCATATATAGGCAGAGTCTCAAAATCAATAAAAAATGAATAGCCTTGGAATATTATAGGTATTACAACACATTATCCCTTCCACTTAAGAGTTTCTACATTTCCAACAATCACATTAAAATGAGAAGAAGGCCGAATTGGTAAATTTTAAAATTTTAACTAGCCTCTCTTGAAAAAAGTTGTTTGTACTCCCTGAATCAATGAGTATCTGTACTGGTGGTTTCAACTGTTTCCGTGAACTCTCAAAATTCTCAAAGAAACCTAGCCTGAGAAAGCTTGAAAAAATATTTCAGCTATACATGTATCAAACTGTGCATGTCGCTCAGGAACACATTCAAAATCAGGTATATGTGCTTGCTCTTCGTCCTCAACAAGTAGCATGATAAATTGCTTCTTACACTTGTTCAGGTACGTATTTTTCATCACAATTAAAGCATAATCCCTTTTCCTTCCTTATTGCCCATTCAACAGGTGGAGTTTTCTTCACAAACAATTTCTAGGACTGTGGATTGTTCTATGTCTGACCAGTTTGCAATGGTTGTTTTGGTGGTGTTGGAAGCAAAGGAGGTAGTGTACTAGGTGGAGGTTGTCATGGTGGTATGTAATTACTACCTCTATTCCACTGGGCCTTACTCTAAAGGAACTTTTCTTCCTGTAGTATAGCTAACCCAATAGCATCAGCTAAAGACTTGGTTTATGATCTAAAACCATTCATCTTATGTTAGGTTTCAATCCAGAAATATAATTACTCCAGACATGATAATCAGCCAACCCCTTAGTTTTATTCATCATGTCAAATTGATCTTGATACTTAGAAAAAGACAAAGTTTGTGTCAACTTGAAGAATTGCCCGGCATGATCCACATAAGGTGACACCCCCAATCTAGTATCTAATTCTCTAACAAATGTCTCCCAATTCACAAATTCACCATTATCAAACTTATACTGAAACCAAATCAATGCCCTTCCATCCATATGAAATGAAACTATATTCAACTTCTATTCTTGAGGTGTTTTATGATAGGCAAAGAACTGATTAGCTTTAAAGAGCTAACCCATAGTATTGCTACCATCAAACCTGGGAAAGTCCAACTTGAGGTTTTTGAAAGGAGTATCATGATGCGAGGAAGAAGGTGAAGCCATTACAGTGATTGGATTGTGATTGGATTCCCAATTGAAGCAGATCGATTGAGTTGCTAATGCAACTTCCCTTCCAAAATTGTAAATCGATGGATCATCTCCAAAAACAAATTGTTCTGCACTTGAATGTTGTCGGTTAGCGTCAACAGCTGGTCGCCCTATAGTCGTGATGACTCCTTCAATCCATTGATAGCTTCATCCATCGATCAAAGTCTTGTTCCGTCCGCCATGGCCAAAGCTCAGATCGGTGAAAGCACCAATTGATAGGAGATGATCTTTCTTAATCACAAATACATTCGAGAATCATCAAAGAATCGAATGAATTGCACTTGTATTGAAAGAATTAGAGATACGCGAATCTAGGGTTTGAGAGATTGGGGACGAACAACAGGTTCAAGAAGAAGAAGAAGACAAGATAAGATTTGATTACAAATCAACTAACTCTCTCTTATTCATACTAATCTCATAATCTAATGACAATCGATCGCCACCATACATCTGTCCACCCTTTCTCCCGCTTTTGATCTTCTTTAAACTTCTAGCACAAAGCACGTACTTCTTATGTACACCCAATATCCACCAAGTAACTGGGCTGAACCACACTCCTTTTGGGCCTAACGTTGCTAGTTGGGTCTTCATCTATATCAGGAAATATAAGGTATAAATTTATTATTGATTTTACATTTATTTTTTAATTAAATTCATTATTTATTCTTATTAATACTCAATAGCCTTCTTGACGAAATGCCGGATAGTATTTAGGTTTCGGGAACAAGGCAGCCTCTCTACTCGCCACTCCAGTTCTGTAGTTTCAGTACTTGTATATAGGTTCTGGAAATAAGCAATTGTCTATTCCAATTAAAAATATCTTTCAAATGCTTCTAGCGTCCTAATTATGATTTCCCACCTTTTAAAGAAAATATGCACATTATAGCTTCCTAAATATCATATCCTCTCTATTTAGTAACACAAACATGCAATGATATCATCATAATATTTTGTAAGTGAAAAATGGAATAGTCGACTGTGGCTAACAGTTATTTAAGTAGTTTCAAAATAAGTTTGAGGGAAGAGCTTCCTGAATCGCCAGTCTAGTTCCACTTTTTGATGCACAATGACTCATAAAGGAGTGCAGTTTGTTCTTATCCTGTAACTGGCTTCGATATTCTGATTACATTCGACCCATCACCTACCACATAAAGTGATAAAACTAAGTGGTTCATGATACACTCATTAACCAGAGTATACATAGATATCTTCTATGAGTTAATTGCTATTTTGAGTGAAACCTGATAACAGAATAAAGTACAGAGAATCAGATGCAATCTATCATATCAAGATAAGAGAGATCAGTCTCAAGCTGCTACTTCACAAAAGCATATGAAAGATTTTCTCAACCCTAATCCTAGACGATATCAAAAAGCATCAAGCATACCAATTTGGAATGCTTAAAAATGTATGACTTATAAAAGGCATCAAGCATACCAATTTGACACAAAACTAGGGGTGGCAACGGGTCGGATTCAGGTCGGATCCAATAAGATACACTTGCAGATCCACACTTATCGTATCGGATTCGGGTCGGATCCCACTATAATTTTCAGATTCAGATTCGGTTTACGGATTATCCAAGATCGACTTTTTCATAAATTATTAACTTCTTGAGAATTTTTTTTTTCTCTACCTCTAAAACTAATTGGTAAAATTTACTTGTTACATGTTCAAAATACTAGAATAAACATATAAATAAAAATTATTGATACTTCTTATCTCAAGAGCCATGTATAAGTTTTCATCTTTCTAATCAAAGAAAATAATAATTAATTGGTACGTGTGTATTGCGAACTATATGGTATATTAATATTTGTATTGTCTAATTCACAAAATCCATTCCTACTAGACTTGATCAAAAAATAAAATACATTATCTACTCATTAAAATCTTTATGGATTTAGGATATATGTTTAAATTAACATATACAACATATATAGTTCGGATTATCCACTAGGTCATCGGACTCGGATCCACAAAGATCCATATCTAGATCCAATAAGAACATGGATCAATTATGGAGGAACCATACCCTAAAATTCAGGTCAGATTCGATCGGGTTATCGAGTTACGGACATTTTTGCCACACCAACAATGAAACTTGGAAAATAGTCAAACTCTAATTGACAATAATACAAATTCCTGAAAAGGATAACTTGAGGTGAATAACTTCTTAGATAGGTAACTAAAACATGCTGCTTAAATACATTAGCAATGGAAACGACACAAAGAATAAGAACAAAGTGACAACTTGGTGACCCTAAAACGTTTTAGAGTGCCTTTCTTTTGAAAGGTAAAATAGAAGAACTATTCTTGATAGTGCATAGAAACCATTCCCTCTTATCAGTGGCTAAACTATTCGTGATAGATATCAGGTGATAAAGAGGAAGCCAACAAACTAATCAAACCAATTTATCTATTGACCTAGACTTGGTAAAGCACGCATCAACCCACAACGAAAGAGAAACAGAGGAGATATATCCAGTACATCGTCAGCAACAGCCAACAGAAAAATCTAGTCTGCATATTTCCACCCATAAGACTTTTTTCCCCACATAAAAATAAAAAAAGAACGAGTCACAAATCTTCAAATAGGGAAATTTAGCAGTAAAGAAACACAGTGGAATTAAAAAAAAAAAATTGTACAATTCAAACTGTAGCACATCCTTAAGAAGTAAGAACATGGTTGTGTTGACTCGGACACAAAGCAACACCACACACCGACACACAAAATTTTGAAAAACAACATTAAATTAGCTAGTGCCATGTCATCTTCGGTTGACCGACATAACAAGGCTACCAAATAATAAGTGTCTGTACTTCATAGTAGACCCACAATAACCCACCACATGATTAGAACCCTAAATTAGGTATGGTAATTGAAGATGAAGTTTAGATTTTGAAACATGTATAAGTACTGTTAGAGTGTTAGTTTTGGTTTTTGTGTCATGGTTGTATTTGAACTCTTCGTTATTTTTTCATTAGTGAAACATGGGAGGATATTGTTACTGAGAGTGACTTGCCATCTTCAAGCAAAAAAACATTAGAAACTTAAATTACACGTGAGAAGTGAAAATTTTAAATAAACATAAATTTCATGATATTGAACAGAACAAACATAATCAACTCAAAAAAAAATTAAATTAAAATTATAATTAAATTTAAATTTAAAAAAGGAAATTTACCAAAAGGCAGTGTAGCTGTAGAACTCAACACCAACAGACATGAAGAGGAGAGAGGCAGAGGAGAAGAGGGTTTGCCCCAGCCTAAGTGACAGGCTGGCACTGGTCCACACCGCACCTGGCCTCTCGTCCATCCGACGGCGGCCAGCGAGAATTCCGACGAAATCCAACGGCCCTGGTTTCTTGTCACGTCCTTGAATTCCTACAATAGGGGGGGGTTTTTTTTTCTGTCAAAAGGGTTTCTTGGGTTGAAACTTTGTTTGAAGGATTGGAGATGGAAGGAGTTGTCAGTTGAATCACCCTTTTGAAAAGTTGAAAGTTATAAGGACACGTGGCTTGATGTTATGCGAGCTGCATGAGGGAGGGGAGCAGCTCTGAGTCTGATGCGTGTCGTGTTGATCTGAAGCGTGCCACGTGTTAGGAATTGTGCGATGATCCGCCAGTGCCAATCAATTAATCCTCCAAACCAACTAAACCGGGGATTTATGCTTACCAAAACTAGTACTAGTTGGATTAGTAATCTTTGTTTTAAAATATTAAAAAACTACTATTAGTTGTTTGTTGGCACATAGGATACGTGTACAAGTACAATGATTTTTTCAGGAATTCAGGGTCGTGTGTGATTCACTAATTCGTTAAAAAAAAAATTTTATATTTATGATTATGAATTAGTAGTTTCTTTGAGTGAATATTTATTATTTCTATAGGTTTTCAATTTTTTTTTTTTTTGATTAAAAGATGACTCCGTCATCTAGGTTTTCAATTTATGTATTGAAATTAGTCCGTTCAAAACTGAATAGGAAAAACCCACTATGTAAAATTCTAGAGTTTAGTGCAGCAGTTTCTCAAATAGATATACTCAGTACAGGTTGTTTTAAAAATAAAAAAAAAATTATAGTAGGGGTAAAGATTGTCTTAACAAAGTTTATGCAAGGTGGTTGACTAAAAAAAGGGAAATTATTCTAAAAACTAATAAAGAAATTAGTTAATCATCTACTTAAGGTTAATGGTGTTAATTGACTAACATGCTCCGCAAGAAGAACAGTGGTACAATTTTAACTGAGTGGAGCCCATGGGAAAAAAAAACGGAATATAGGGACCACCATGCCAATGGAGGAGGGAATATTCCAGGTGGGCTTTTAGAATGGAGGGAGGAATGTGTTTCCTAGAGTGGTGTGCGGTCCCTCAAAAAACGTGCTCTTGTTTAATCTGTATCACTGGTCTAGCTTTAAGATTCGGTCCCAACTAAGATGGTCCGATTAGTTTTAGCTTTAGGTAGTGTAGTGGTCAACTTCACAATGACTAATTTAATTTTGATACTTTTGGATTTGGGGACAAATAGATAGAAAGAGATACGAGCATCAATCTTCAACATGTACGTTATGTGCACTTTTGATGGTCAGGTTTCACCTGTTTAAAGAATGGATGTCGACAATCCACGTATTCCAGACAGACAATCAGAGTGAGAGGGAGAGAAATCATGGACACCCAACTGATTAGGGATATGTATAATCATTAGATGTTTGGAGGAACTGACTTTTTTGGGTGCTAATTAATGTGCTAAGTGCTGGTGTAGCTACACACCCAATGTCTCTTAGCAATAAACAAGATGTCTAAGTGTGCATTTCGAATTATGCTGATATCAAACTCCGACAAGGTCATGCAAAGTGAACAAGACTTGATCAATATGGTTCCAAGAGATCAAAGTGTGATCTCAAATTCGAGGCCATACTACATCAAAATTTTTACTTTAAAAAATATATATTTTTGTACTTTAAAAAATATATATTTATTAGATTTGCCCGTGGGCACGTGCCTACGGCACGTCTTCGGAACGATACAACACACGAAAAGTCCTGTAAACAGTAAAACAACAATTATGTAGTTCAAGTTTGAATAACATGATAATAATTAGTTGTAATTAAAAGTCCATGTTTCTATTAGTGTATGTTGAAAATTAATTATAAATGAGGATGTAAAATCTAACTTCTTAGAACTTTAAGTGTGGAAAATGATGAAATTTAACTGTTAAAGAGATATTTGCTATTTTCAATATAACATGTGCAATAAAAAAAAAACATAAAAATTCTGAAAATTTTACAAACCTGAAATCTTAAAATCTAAATTTCTAAGTTATAAAGAAAGAATGGGAGAGAGAGAGAAAGAGAGAAATATGAAAAAATGAAGAGAGGAGAGAGAGAGTAATAAAGTAATAGGGTTTTTTAGTTTTGTTTGGGCGGAAAAATATGTTTTTGAAGAACCAATCTAAGTCATTGATTTTAGGGAAGATTGAATGAGAACCACTTGATAGCTTTCTTTGTAGCTTTCTTTGTAATTTATTATATAGATTAGTATTACTATACGATTAAAAGAGATAAAGCAATGTGAACGACTTGCAAAGATCCAAACATTTCTAATCTATATGGATCTCATACATGATACACCCTGCAGTCTACTAATATCAAGATCATGCACATGACTACAAATATGAAGATCATTACATTAGGAGTCACAAATCTAAAACGAGAGGTAGAAGAGAGCCGAATGGCATGAGATCATAAGTCCTATAAAATTGAAAAAAATGAAAAGTATCCCTTTAATAAGAGAGTAGTTCTTTTGTGAATATGAGGGGGATGCAACCATCTTATAGAGCCGAATAGAGTCCAAAAGTAAATATTCACAAATTTGCCAACAACAATGCTACTACAAGAATGCCATGTTTTAAAAAATTGCAGATCATTAATCTATCAGGAATACGTAAACATAATAAACAAAGCACATGATATCTTGAATTGCACTGAAAATTACGACATTCCAATGCCCACACAACCATATTGAACCTCAAAAGCTTTTCTCATATCTTTATTGCATATCTAAAATATGCCTCTGATAAGTTGCATAACCTAAACACAAAATTAGTGCTAAAATTAACATCAGTTGTACAATCAAAATGTTTCAAATATCTATTCAGCTGCTTATAAAAACAGTCATACATCTCTGTTAACATGAGCAGAAATGGAAGATCAACAAGATTTCCTATGTAACTGAACCAGCTGGAAAAGCAACATAATTCTTCCTCTGAACTCTCTCACTGATTGCCTCCTCCAAGCACTAATGCACTGAAAGAAAGAGAACAAAAAAAAAATGCAAAGATTAGAACAATGATATGCAGAAAATTTATGTTCTCACATATAATTCTACGACAAGCACGGTTATACAGTAGGCCAATAAAAATCTGGTGATTCTCTTCATAGTGTAACCATGTTATCCTATTAAACTAAAATCTTCCAGGTAGAGTTATCCAAAGAGTGATAAATTCTGCAATATGGGCAAGCAAAATAAATAAATAAACAAATGAATAGCAAAACAACATTGGAGAAGGAAAAAGTCAAACAATTATGCAAACTAACTGTTTTTGGTATCATAGGTACAGCATGTACAAAATCTGTACTTTCGGAAATTGAAAGAGAAGCCAATCAACAGTAGCATATCACGTAGAATAACAATTACCGCAGCTAGGATTCTACGCCAATCAGTTCAATACTTCAATCAGTAATTTAAGAGAAGTGAGGTGAACACCATAGAAGACAAGTTAAGAGAGAAGAATGACGCTAAACATAAGTTGGTCGAAACTACCAAGTAGTGGCACTAAACTAGTCCAAAATCATTTACTTCAGTAATTGGTAGTCAATTTCAGAGAAGAAAATTAACTAAAGCACCTTGAGTATACAATACTATTTAATCAATTGCATCCCAATTCTTGTCCAAGTCACAGCTTTCCAATGCAATGTCCTCCCACTCAAAAATATGCTATTAGTGAATAAAGCTTGTTACATAGTGTGCACGATAGTATGTTCAGTGCAGCAAAGCAACAAATAAAACACTATATAGCATTTAACTGGTTCTAATTAAGCTTAGCCAAGCTTTAGCTGCGAACCCAGTGCAAAGAGCATAAAAAAACCTAGTGGAAAAAAAATGGCTCCAATTAAAAACCAAGTGCAAATAAACGCCACTAAACACTCAAAAAAGAAGGGTAAAAAGGCTCAAAGTTAAGTTCACTATGCCAAGATAATCTGTAAAACACAAAGTTCTTCAAGCAATACTGCACATAGTTTCAATAGTTTCAGTAGAGAATTATACTGTTGATTTTAGGTATTTCTAAATAAGAACAAAATATACATATTAGCAATGCAGTCTATTAAAATAAGACAATTTGATTCAGTGCTTAAAAAATCAAGTAGGAGATGGGACAAGAAGCAATGAGAACCAGTCAGGATTCATGAGTAACATCAAGAATTATTCAGCGGATTGACATGACAGACCGTGAATTTCATGGTCACTTCGCTCTTCCTTTTCCCCCTAATTTCAACGCAAAACAAAATTTCTAACAAAAACAATAAAAAGAAGGGAGTGAGCTCAGAACTTCTTCGAGGGTTGTGTTACCATCATCGAGATCTGATACAGTGTTCTAAAAATCTCCCTAGGCGGTCGCCTAGGCCCTGCTTAGGCGCTAGACCGTCCCCAGCCGACTCGACTAAGGCCTAGAACTTTTTAAAAATCGGTTTGACTGCCTAGTCAGGTCTGGGGCAGATCTGGGAGAATTTTTATTTTGTGTCAAGTGAACAGGTTCATTTAAATCCCCACATTCTCAAAATCCCCTACCCCCGTGCCCCTCTCTCTCTTCTCAAAAAACCCAAATCCCTAAATCAGAAATCTCCTAATCGCTCATGCTTTCCCTAAATCCTCAAAATCTCAAATCATCAAAATGTCAAATCAATCGCCCCCCTCATTGGAATCTTGATAATGGACAATACGCAAAACGAGCGTTCTACCAATGAGCTAATTCTCATTTATGATTTTTTTAGTACAACATATATCTTGTATTTTACGCTACATCATATTTTCTTATAAATATATTTAAAAATATTTTTAAAACCATATAGCACCTAGCCTCGGCTTACAAGGTTCTAGCGCTAAGCCCCCATCGGCCGCCCGACTACCGCCTAGTGACTTTTAGAACATTGTTGGTACACGATTTGATTTCCTCAAAGCCCTTTCTAAACAATAAATCAAAAAAATCAAATACTATACCAAAAAATTAAAGAAATTAGAAAAGCATAAATATTACCCTTTTGGCAAAGGCAGAGCCACAAAGGTGAAGAGAAGGATGTACTTGTATAAATAAGAGTGAATAATCGTGAAGGAAATGGAAATTCTAAAATAATTTTGTTGGTATGGGGATTTTCAGGGATAACTGACGAAATGCAAACATTTTTATTAGTGGGTCTGTAATTTAAAAGAAAAAATATATATTACAGCTCAACATTGTCTATTAAATAAGCCTATTTGATTTAGTTAGTTACAAAATCTAGCTGGGGATAGGAATGAAGCGATCAGAACCTGTTGGGATTGATGAGTAACATAAAAAATTATTCAGTGTCAAGTGGACTGACAGACCATGAATTTCATCGTCACTTCGCTCTCTCTTTTCGAAAAATTTAACCCCAAAATAAAATTTCCAAATAAAAAAAAAGCAAAACATAAATAGAAGAAACGGAAAGAGTGCATAACTACTTAGAGATTGAGTTACCATCCTCAATATCCGGTACACGTTTACATTTCCTCGTAGCTCATTCTCAATAATAAATTAAACAAATCAAATACTATTTAAATAATATTACAGAAAACGATATTTTATGCATTCTTTGTTTTGGAACAGAGACGCATAGGTGAAGATGTGCATGGATTGGTATAAATAAGGGTGGAATAGAGAGGGAGATGGAAACATAACTCTAACTCTGTTCGTGTTGGAGTTCTGATTGCAAACAAGTCTTATAAAAAAAGAACTACAACACAGATTACATCCTCACCCTGTTCATGATTGCAAACTAGTCTTTGATAAAAAGAAGTACTACTCAAATAACATCCTCACCCTATTCTATTCATCATTGCAAGCAAGTCTTTGCAACAAAGACCTTGATTGATAAATAAACAACCACATGTCCATCGCTAGCTATTCACATTCATGGCACACACCTCTCATCAAGTGTTCATTTAGATACCACCAACTCACATCACAACAGATTTATACGGTTCTGCCAGGTAATTCTCAACGCAGATATAATCTGAGAGTTTTGGACCCAAGCCAAATGTCAACAACTAGGGACCCTAAAAAGCTATACTTGAACCTCTAATGTCCAATTTAGGAACGAGGTTAAGTTACAATAACTAGAGTTTCGTACATCTAAAAAATAAATCTACTCTTTGAATTTATTTCCAAAAATGTACAAAACTCCACTTATCATAACATAACACTGCCTTATAATTTAAGAGAAACAAGTAAACCAGGACTTGGGAGTTTCTCTCATCTATCAAGCAAATATATCGTATCATTGTGTTTAGATGGTTCACAATAGCAAAATAACAATTAGTACAACGAGAAACCCAATAAGTGAAACAAGGCAAATTATGCATAATTCCGTTACTCCTAAATAAATGTTTCTACCTAGTAATTCTCACAAAGTATACAACCTTGGTCCCATTCATATCCCTACAATTGGGATACTAAAAGGTAACAATAAAATTAATCATGCAAGTTTCTCATCTAGTTAACTTAATATAGTGGTGTTTCGATGATAGCCAACATAACTACTCATTCGACAACCAAAAACCCTATACGCCAAAAAGCCAATATACCCCCACACATCTAACACTCCATTATTAAATAACACATTATATCTTATATGAACAAAATTTTCAACAAATTATCACTGATTTCTCGTAATCAATACGTGAACACAAAATCTAGAACTAGGATTTCGATTTTATACCATTAGAGTTCGAGACGGAGCTCCTCCTTCTCCTGAGAGAGAAAATGGAGGACGTACGGCGTGATCCGAACGACGACGATAAACGCACCCATCATCGTCAGGTGCTGCTTCAGCTGCTTGTATGCCGTCGCTTTGTCGGGCTTCGGTCGCATAAACATCTTCGATTATCTCGATCAAAAAACCTAAATCGCTTTGATTCGTAGATCTGCCAAAACTCTAACCCTAGATTTCTCTCTTTCTTAATCAGAGATGATTCCAAAAAATATATTTATAGGGTTTATTTGTGTTTGATGGACGGTCTTGATTTGTCCTCGGATGGGTCGGTCTATGTGGGCCGTTAATGGATTGGTGTTGAGCAAATAGTGTAAATGAACAGGACGGTCCGTCGTCCGTCCGAGTCCGGCTCGAGAAATTGTCCAGACCGTAAACCGTCCGAACTGTTATACAAACCGAACTCGAACAAATTATTAGGTCCGATTCATTACCGAGCTCGAGCTGGACATAAGTCCGTTCAAGTATTATTGCGGTTCGATGCTTTATCGAACCGAGTCCGGACTATAAAATTTTGTCCGACCTAGAACGAGCCGGACATAAGCCCGTCCGACTAGAATTTTGGTCCGAGCTTGAACATATGGTTGTTCGATCCCGTCCGGTCCGATCTACAGCCCTATGAGCAATTAGGCCTCATGTTTTACTAGCATATTTTCCTCATGTAACTTGCATGTTCAGCACGCTCTAGTTATTGGCGGATGAACCCATCACCAAAAATATATATTGATATGGGGTGGATGACGTGGCCTCATCCGGGCCATCAGATCCCCTCAAATCTTGCTCCTCCGTGATCATCAGGTCAAAGTAGGTCAAACGGGCTTCAGCCCATTCAGGCCCACAGGAAACGGGTCCGACCCGATCCGTTAGGGTCTCAGACCCGTTTTCCCATGCCTATATATACCAGACCCCCATCTCACTTTAAAAGGTAATAAACTTTTCCCCACTTGAACCCTAGCTACTGTGCTTTCTCAGTGACTGACTTGAACCTTGGATGGCCTGTCGCCGGAACTTCTCTTGGTGTTTCTAGGCAGTGTGCAGGTACAAGAGTCCGAACCAAGACTCGAAGATTCGAGCCGAGCACCCGGTCTCTACCTCTCTACTACTACCCCCGAGCCGACCCTACAGCCTAGGATCGGACCAGCACCAGTACCACATCTTCCGCTACACAAATTACAAGAACTCACACCTGTTGCCGCCACACCCCAAAAACAAATAGCATCAGGTTGGCGCCGTCTGTGGGAACCTTTTAAGTACTAACGCCAGTCCGAACCCAGCCAGGGACGTCATCTCAAGTTCGAGCTTCTTCGTGGCTCTAAAAGCAAGGAGGGTCGTCGCCTCTGGGTATCATCCGGATCCTCCTCCCCATCACAGCCACGCGGATGCCTAGGGCTCCAATCAACCATGGGTCAATGGCGCAGCTGGACCCGGACCCGAACCAGGCGCTTCTCACTCAGTCGCCACTGACTTGCGGCGCTTCATCCAAAATCGGCAGGCCAGTCGAACCAAGGGAGGGGCCGCTTCCAACTCGGTCCCAAACCACGGTGGGCAGCCGACCCCAGAACGGGAGCCGGGACACAGCCGCTCACCCCGAGGATCTCAACCGTCGCGTAACCCGGTGGGACAAGCCCCAGTTATGAGGGCCGAGTTTCAGAATTTTAGGGACGAGGTCCTCCAGGCAATCCGAGGCGATCCTAGGACCGAGGCGCGCAACGACTCCATCCCTCAGCCAGAAGCCCGGGGCGGCGAATCTTACAGCTCGACTCTCCCGCTTGAACAGGAAGACGCCATCCTCTAACGCCTCCGAGAGATGGAGAACCGACTAGCCTATCTTGGCCGATCCAACCCCCATTTTTCACTCAAATCTTGGAAGCCAAAATCCCCAGAAATTTCAGGCCTCCCCAATTCGAATCATACAACGGCGAGGGTGATCCCGCTGATCACATGGAGGGGTTTAAAACCCTCATGGTAATTCACTGCGCTTTGGATCCCCTCCTATCCGTGCTTTCCCTATCACCCTGCGAGGTCTGGCTCGGGAATGGTTCTCAACGCTCACCCCCGGCTTAGTCTTCTCATTCGACCAGTTGGAAGCGAACTTCCTAGCCCACTTCATGACCAGCAGAGAGGTCGAGAAGACGAGCGCGTCCCTTCTAGATCTCAGACAGAAGGAAGGGGAGTCACTCCGCAAATTCGTTCAGAGGTTCACCACCGAGGCGAGGTCTGTCTCCTCTCTCGATGCGAGCGTCACTTCAACAGTTTTCCAACACAACGTTCGGAACCCTCAGCTTAAGGCTTCCTTGGCCAAAAAAACCACCCGTCGACTTCCCCGACCTGCTCAACAGGGTCGAGAAGTACATTCAGGCAGAAGAGGCCCTAAACCCTGAGGACACCAAAGAAGCCCTTGCTAGGGGAAAGCGGAAGGCACACGACATCGAGCCCGTCAAGATAGTCACGAAAGAGGCCACCGGCCTCAAAAGAATTCCTTCGGTTCCCTGATTTTAGAGATTTACGTCGCTGACATAGAACATGTCGGCAATCCTGATGGAGATCGAGGATAAAGGGATCGTCCGACTCCCTTCCTGATCAAGAAACAACAAGAAGCGGGACCAAAGGTTCTACTACCGCTTCCATCGAGACAATGGGCACGAGACGGACAACTGTCGGGCCCTCAAAAACGAGATCGAGGCCCTCTTCCAACGAGGATACCTGAGGGAGTTCACCCGGGATAACCCAAGAGATCAGAGGGATACAAGGAATCCAAGGCCTTCGCCTCCCCCTCGAACGATCAACCGACGACCCGAGCGGGACCCCGAGCCCGAGGAAACCAGAGGGCAGACCATCCTACACCGCGTCCATGGTGGACCTATGGGAGGGGAATCCAATACTTCCTGTAAGGCCTTCATCCGAAAGGTTAACTCCGTTCGCGACCATCCCCCCCCCCAGATTCAGCAGCGACCGGACTCCTTCTTCGGAGAAGACCTGGAGGGATTCCGGTTTTCGCACTGCGACGCCCTCGTCATCAGCCTCGTCATGGCAAATTTCGAAGTCCGTCGAATTCTCGTGGACAACGGAAGCTCAGTTAACATCCTCGAGATAAGCTAAAGCCGGATGGGTACACCCGGCACCGGTTCTCGGGCATCCCGGTGCAAATCGAAGGGATCGTGACACTGGATGTAACAGCCGGCACGACCCCCATTACACGAACCAAATCAATGGACTTTATGGTGGTCAACGTCAATGCAGCATACAACGTCATCCTCGGCCGAACCGGCCTCTACTCATTTTAGGCCGTCCCCTCGGCCTACCACTTAAAGTTGAAGTTCCCCACTGACCTCGGAGTCGGCATTGTCAGGGGGAATCAGAAGTCTGCGCACTCATTCTACATGAACACGGTTGGAGGCGGGGTGTTCCCCCTTGACATGGTCGAGCTTCTGCCTGAAAGAAGCCAACAAGAGTCGTTGCCTTCGGACAAATTGGAGGAGGTCTCATTCGAGGCAGAAGACAAGTGGTTCCGTGTGAGCCGCACCCTTTCCCCCGACCTGAAGCCAGGTCTAATTGATTGCGTTCGTCGCAATATCGACCTCTTTGCTTGGACCCCGTCCGACATGCCCGGGATTTCCGAGTACCTAATCATGCACAGGCTGAGCATCGTCTCGGGCTCCAAGCGGATCCATCAGAAGCGGCGCAAGTTCGCCCTAGAGAGGCAATAAGCAGTAAAAGCGAACGTGGACAAACTGTTGTCCGCCCGGTTCATTCAGAAGGTCAGCTACCCCGAGTGGCTGGCTAACGTCGTGATGGTTAAGAAGGCCAGCGGGAGCTGGAGGATCTGCATAGACTTCACGGATCTCAACAGGGCGTGCCCTAAAGATCCTTTCCCCCTCCCGAGCATCGACGCTCTGATTGACGCAACGTCGGGTGATGAGCTCCTGACCTTCATGGATGCCTTTTCAGGCTATAATAAGATCGAGATCCGGACTTCGCCAAAACATCCTTCGTTACTGACCAGGGTCTCTACTGTTACCAGGTCATGCCCTTCAGGCTCAAGAATGCCGGAGCCACCTACCAGAGACTTGTCAACCGAGTTTTTAAAGATCAGATCGGTCGTAACATGGAGGTATACGTCGAAGAAATTCTCGTCAAGAGCCAATGAGGGCAGGACCATGTCGCCGACCTCAAGGAAGCCTTTGGTGTCCTTCGTTCCCACAACATGAGGCTCAATCCTGCCAAGTGTGCCTTCCACGTCTCCTTGGGGAATTTTCTTGGGTTTCGTTGTTAGCCAGTGCGGTATAGAGGCAAATCTCGAGAAGATCCAGGCCATAATCGACATGGCCTCTCCCAGAAACATTAAGGAGGTTCAATGGCTCACGGGAATACTAGTGGCCATCGGCCACTTCCTCTCCAAGTCTGGAGAGAAGTCCCTCCCCTTCTTCAAGGCTCTGCGAGGAGCGAAAGGCTTCGAATGGGGTGACCCCCAACAAGAGGCGTTCGACGAGTTGAAGTCCTACCTCGCTAACCCCCCACTCTTGAGCAAGCCCGAACCAGGCAAACCCCTCTTTCTGTACCTCTCAGCTTCAGAAAGCGCACTTAGTGCCGTGCTCATCCGAGAAGAAGAAGGTTTTCAGATGCCTCTCTACTATGTGAGTAAAGTCTTGCTCTCGGCCGTGAAAATATACGCAAAGATGAATAAGGTGACATACGCCCTGGTGATGGCCGCGCGTAAGCTCCGTCCTTACTTCCAGGTCCACTCTATTCAGGTCCTTACGGACCAGCCCCTCAAGGCCGTCCTCCACAAGCCCGAAAGTTTTGGTCGTTTAGGCAAGTGGTCGATCGAATTGAGCCAGTACGACATCAGCTACCAGCCCAGGACAGCCATTAAGGGGCAGACCCTTGCCGAATTCATCACGGGGTGCACTATCTCCGAGCCATCCAACGTTCAGGAGACAGATCCGGTATGGGAAGTTTATGTCTATGGCTCGTCTTGTGAAGTGGGAAGCAGCGCGGGCGTCATCCTCAAAGGTCCCGACAACTTCATTCTCCAGTATTCTCTCCACCTGTACTTTCCAGCCTCGAACAACGAGGCAGAATATGAGGCTATGATCGCCAGGCTTACCCTGGCCCACAAGGCGGGGGCCCGACAAATCAGGGCCTTTAGCGACTCCCAGCTTGTGGTCAACCGGATCATGGGGGAGGACGAGGCTCGTGACGCTCGAATGGTCCAATACTTGGCGGTAGTCTAGCAGCTCTTGACGTCATCGATCAATCCTCGGTGGAACGGATCCCTAGGGAGCAAAATGCCCAGGCCGACTCCTTGTCAAAACTCGCCTTATCATCCTTCGAAGGGCTCGATCGCACCGTTCTGATCGAAGTTCTCCTCAAGCCTAGCATCGACCTTCCCGAAGTCCTCTGCTTCACCATCGAACCTCAGTCGGACAACTGGATGACTCTCATCCGAAAGTTTCTATCCGAGGACGAGCTTCCTCAGGATCGGGCCGAGGCTAGAAGGACTAGGTTACGTTCAGAAAGGTTCATCATAATCAACGAGACACTCTTCAAGTGCTCGTACACGACGACAGATGGCAGACCCTACCTTCGCTGCCCGGCCCCTGATGAGGCCAAGTACGCTATGAAGAAATTGCATGAAGAAATCGGGAGGGGGGTGTTACATGGGGAGCAGGTCGCTCGCTAGAAAAGCCCTCAACCACGGGCACTACTAGCCGACCATGTTACAAGACGCCCAAGACCTCGTAAAAAGGTGCAGCCCTTGCCAAAGATTCTCCTCGGCAAAAAGGCTTCCACAAGACAACCTTCGTTCCCCGGCCAGTCCAACCCCCATGCTATGTGGGGGATGGACTTGGTCGGCCCTTTTCCAAAACCGACTGGCCAAAGAAAGTTCCTCGTGGTGACCATCGACTACTTCACCAAATAGATCGAAGCAGAGCCTCTGTCCACGATCACAGAACACCAAACTCAGTAATTTTTCTGGAAGCACATCATCTGTCGGTTCGAGATCCTGCAGGTACTTATCACAGACAACGAGACCCAATTCGTAGGCAAGAACTTTCGGAAGTTCTGCGAAGACTTCAGTGTTCAGCAGCACTTCTCATCAATATGTCATCCTTAATCAAATGACCAGGCCAAAAACGCGAACCGTCAAATCCTTGATGGCCTCTAAAAGCGGTTGGATAATTCAACCAAGGGTCTGTGGGTTGACGAGTTGCCAAGCGTACTTTGGGCGCACCGGATGACGAAGAGAATTCCCATAGGAGAGTCACCGTTCAACCTAACCTACGGCACAGAGGCGGTTATCCCCCTAGAGATCGGGCTCCATTCGCCCAGGATCATGGCCTTTGATGAAGAGAACAACTCAACAGACCTCAGAGCCAACTTGGATCTTGTAACGCCCCAATTTTCTTAGCCGGGAAACCATGACATAAGCCAGAATCTTTTTCTTCAATTAGCCACACTACACAAAAAAACAGAAAAATTTAAAACTTTTTATTCAGCACAAATGTATTACAAGTCCGAATGTTATAAAACTGCAATACATTACATTAGTGTTACAATAATGCCTTACAAGCCTAAGTGTTAAAACTTCCAATAAAATTTCATCAGAGTCTAATGAATAATAAATAATACTTGGTACTTCACTTGGATGCTCCCTAATATAAAATAAATTACAACAGATGTTACAATTGAAAATAAAAATCAACACTTTGCTTCTCTTGCCTTGAGTCCTCCTGAATCCGGTACCTATAGTTTTGCAATCTAGTACCTATTTAAGTGGGGACGTCAGTACATATACTGACGCTTAAGGCCTGATGACTAGCAACGAATCTCAACTTAAACAAACATAATTTAAGCATGGTAAAATGTGCAGGTGTAGATTAAGTGTTCGTCGGTGTTGTGACTTAAAATATAATGCAATGTCAACTAAGGCTAGGGTGCACTTATTCTAATGCAAGCAAGACTCTAGACAGTATGCAGCCCATAAATGCATACGCCTATATCAAGTCGTTTCTTCACATATAGTGATTTGAACGAGCACCATGAATTCTACTCTTATACTCAACCCGTTCCTGAAGATACACCGTGACTGATGAGGTTGCTCTGAAACAGTATAATCCTGCCATTCGCAGTCATATAGTGGTGTCTCTGTTTGCCACTATTGCCAGCGTACCGGACCTCACTCAAAAATCAGACGAACCCACAAAGTTTACTACAACACAGATTAGCTCGAAGCATCCCCTATGGCCCCTTAGCTCATAGACCATAGTCTATGGCATGTTCATTTTTCCTGACATAGAACATGAATGATTTCCAAGGGTCCATCCCCTAGTTCTGACAGGAAAACTTCCTGTTCTTATCATGGCACTTCAGAAATTAACAGACGGAATACAGATCTAGTGCTCTCAACTCGTGAGAAGGCACAGACCGTATCCCTTTGATAGGAAGGGTACAACCAATAACACCACATAGTGCTGGCCTATAGGACATGTCGGATCATAAGGTATCACCCCTAATACCAACTGTTTCCCTTCGGTGACGTAATAGATAAAAAATTTATATAGCAATAGTCACCAGTTACTACCCTAACAATGTCGCTAACCTTAAACAATCTGAGGGATGACCACAGTACTAACACAACATGCTAGGTCTTAAGTTAGACTTTAAAAGATAACTTTGCTAGGTGCTCAACCTAGACTTACCAGGGTCACCAAGGATCCTGTCACAGCCGATCGATCTAAGACCCTGGCAATACGAAATTATTCGCATTCTACTACCCTGAACTTGGATTCCGTTTATGCTCCTGGCCCGCGATCAACCTACACCAGTTCAGATCTGATGGTGCACTAGGGGTGACTCGTCCATAGTCCACGAGAAGTAAAATAAATACACGTTTTGATGGTCGATGGCCCCTAGGACAATGATATCATCCTAGATGAGCACAACAAACTGCATACTAGATAATAAGCTATATATGAGTAAACAAAACTCATACGAGCCAGATGAGCTACGCATGAACAATCAGCTACATACGAGCCAGGTGAGCTACGTATGAGACGGACTAATATTTATTACAAGACTTATGAGCACAAGGAATACTTATTACTCATAATCAAGTGCATGATTCAAACCACTAACAATTCACGGCAACTCTAGTTAGCATGAACTAGAATTTCGTGTATATGCTTACTAACATGAACTAACTTGCATGTTAAGCTTACTAATTTAACATACAAGATGAACATTCAAAGCATAATCTCTTAACCATTTATAACTCTAGATGGAGAATAATCATAACCGATGCAACACTTATCGGAATATAACAAAATAGGATCTTGTAGAAAGGTGAGAACATCAACTACAACTCTCTAGTTAAAAACCTTCTCAGATTCAGTCAATAAGAGGTAGAAAACTTCGAATACTCTAAACAGTGAACTTCAGCCAAAAGGCCAGCTACTGTCGACTTGTAAAAGTCATAACTCATTCTATGCTTATCGGAATTCAACAAAATTAGACTTTTTGGAAAGGTGAGAACATCTACTACAACTCTCTAGTTAACAACTTTTTCAAATTCCGTATAGAACTCAAATTTCTCGATTTCAAACACATGTCAAAATCAACCAAAAACAGCAATTTTCCTAAAAAATTGTAAAGCACATAGCTCATGCTACGCTTATCGGAACTCAACAAAATTAAACCTTTTAGAAAGGTGAGAACATTTACTAGAACTCTCTAGGTAACAACTTTTTCAAATTCCTTATAGAACTCAAATTTTCCGATCTCAAACACATGTCAAAATCAACAAAAAACATCAGTTTTGCCGGAAACTTGTAAAACTCATAGCTTATGCTACGTGTGGTAGGGTAAAAATGGCCTGGGGGCCCAACCAGGGCCCAATACAACTCTCACTCAAGAAAGGTAAAAATAGCAATCTAGTTCGGCTTCGAACCACTGCAGGGTCGGCGCCGAACCTCAAGTTCACCCCCACAGAACTGGCCTCCTCGTATCCGACGAGCCTCAGTGGTCCTCGGCCTCCGATCCGTGACAGCCCCACAGGCCGTCCCCCCTTTCTGGCGAAGCATGGGAATGACCTGGTACAGCCTAGGCCCTCCGATTCTTCCAGAAGCACAAGAGACCCACGATCAGCCATGTCAGCTCCAAATACCACCAAGGGTTTTGCCACGTCAGCCTTATACCGCTCCTGGTATTGCCACGTCTGCCCTAAACCCCCTGGGCCTTCTGCCACGTCAGGCCCATGGGCTTTCGGATCCAGACCCGGCCCTCAAGCGGAACCAAACCCGGTTGGGATTCTCTATAAATACTAGACCCCCACCCACCTTTTGAGGTAATCAATCTTTTACCACTTAAATTCACCTAGTTATTGCTACTCTCTCACAGAGACTGACTAGATCGTCGGAGGGTCCACCACCGGGATAATCCCGGTGTTTCAGGACCGTCTGCAGGTACACAAGACCTCGGATCCGAACCCTCTGATCCGAGCCCAGATCTCCGCCTCATTCCGAGCCCGCCGCAGGTTCCGCCCGGTCAGCCGAGGGTCGTCAGACGAGCAGCTTTCTCCTTCAAATACAAATTGAGTCCGAACTCACACCTGGTGCATCCACACGTCTCCCATAAATAAACCGCATCAGGTTGGCGCCGTCTGTGGAAAAACTGCTTCAGAAACTGACCCGAGCACGACCATCAAGGCCCCTCGACAGCCGAACTCTCATGGCCTCCAAGGGCAAGGGGGCTGCTTCCTCCGTCAACCGACGGGACTCGCCTCCACCAACTGCTAATGCCGGGCCACACACTTCAAAACACAGGGCTCCCCATCAGGAGTCCCAGAGGAGCGTCACCCGTACAGTCCAGCCCGACCTACGGGGAGTAATCGTCAACCGACAGATTACCCGAAGCAGGGGAAGGGCCGCTTCCAACCCGGCCCCGAACCATCCAAGACCGCCGCCCGAGGGACGGAGGCCAGCGCTCAGCCGCGTCGGAAGGCAACCTTCAGATCGACCGAACAAGGGTCGAAGGAGCCCCCGTCACTCACAAGGGATTCCAGGACTTTCAAAGGGAAATTCTTGAAGCTCTCCGACGGACCCCCAGGGAGGAAGGCCCACGGGATCGGCGAGGTGCTAGGAACCGGAGACTCTCACCTCCGAACCCTACTCCGAACCGCATCCAGGGTCGGGATCCCGAGTCCGAGGGAGCCGTGGGTACGCCATTCACCCTGCACTATATCCACAGGGGGGCCAATGGGAGGAGAATCCGATACTTCCCGAAAAGCCTTCATCCAAGAGGTGAATGCTGTCCAGTACAGCTCCTCGCCCAAGCTACAACCTCTGCCAGTCTCCTTCTCAGGAGAGGACCTCGAAAGAGTTCACCTACCCCACTGCGATGCCCTCGTCATTAGCCTCTACATAGCTAATTGTGAGGTTCGCCGAATCCTCGTCGACAACGGCAGCTCGGTAAATATTCTTTTTCTCAAAGCCTTCGAAAGTCTCAAATTATCCAAAGGGAAGCTCAAACCAGCCGGATACACGTTGCTTGAATTCTCCGGCGTCCCGGTCGTAATAGAGGGGATTATTACCCTCGACGTCAGCGCGGGATCGGCTCCTGTCAAGAGGACCGAATCCATGGATTTCATGATCATCAACATCAAGGCGGCCTACAACGCCATTCTTGGCCGACCCGGACTAAACTCCCTCCAAGCGGTACCTTCGGCCTACCATCTGAAACTTAAATTTCCCACCCCCCAAGGGGTCGGCATAGTCCGAGGTAGCCACGAAGCAGCACGATCGTGCTACATAACCGCCGTCGGAGGAGGTGTATTCCCCCTCGACGCCGTTGAACTCGAACCCGAGAGGGACGGCCCAGCTCTCGAGCCCGTTGACGAATTAGAAGAGGTCCTGTTCGATGCCGAGGATGAATCGAAATGGTTCCGGGTGAGCCGCTCGCTCTCCAAGGACTTGAAGTCAGGCATCATCGCCTGCATCCGTCGCAACGTTGATCTCTTCGCTTGGAAGCTCTCCGACATGCCCGGGATCTCCGAAGACTTGATTATGCATCGACTGAGCGTCATCCCTGACTCTAAACCGATCGTCCAAAAGAGGCGCAAAGTCGCCCCGGAGAGGCAACAAAATGTAAAGACAGAAGTGGACAAACTCTTGTCCGCTCGATTCATCAAGGAAGTCAGCTACCCCGAGTGGTTGGCTAATGTCGTCATGGTGAAGAAGGCAACAGGAGGTTGGCGGATCTGCATCGACTTCACGGACCTTAACAAAGCATGTCCGAAAGATCCTTTCCCCCTCCCCCGCATCGACGCTTTAATCGACGCAACCTCGGGGCATGAGCTACTGTCCTTCATGGACGCATTCTCGGGGTACAATCAGATCCGGATGTTTCCACCCGACATATCCAAGACCTCGTTCGTCACCGATCAGGGTCTTTATTGTTACCGCGTTATGCCCTTCGGGCTGAAAAATGCTGGAGCCACGTACCAGCGACTCGTCAACAGAGTCTTCAAAGACCTGATCGGCCGCAATGTGGAAGTTTACGTCGACGACATGCTTGTCAAAAGCCGGGCCGGGCCGGACCACATCGCCGACCTCGAGGAAGCCTTCGGTGTCCTCCGACGCCACAACATGAGACTCAACCCGGCTAAATATGCCTTCGGCGTCTCCACGGGGAAGTTCTTGGGGTTCATCGTCAGCCAACGCGGCATTGAAGCAAACCCCGAGAAAATCCAAGCCATTATTGACATGTCCCCGCCCCGGAATGTCAAGGAGGTTCAGAGGCTCACAGGTCGGTTGGCGGCAATTGGCCGTTTCCTCTCCAAGTCAGGGGAGAAGTCTCTCCCCTTCTTCAAGGCCTTGCGCGGAAAAGGGGGCTTCGAGTGGGGGTACCCATCAACAAGAAGCCTTTGAACAGCTGAAGCAATACCTCGCCAACCCGCCTCTCCTCAGCAAGCCCGAGCCGGGCGAGCCGCTTTGGCTCTACCTGTCCGCCTCGGACAACGCTCTCAACGCCGTCCTCGTCCGAGAGGAGGAAGGGGTTCAAAAGCCACTGTATTATGTGAGCAAAGTGCTCCTCCCAGCCGAGACGAGATACGCAAAGATAGAAAAGGTGGCCTATGCCCTGGTCATGGCAGCCCGGAAGCTTCGCCCTTACTTCCAGGCCCACTCCGTCCAAGTACTGACCGACCAACCACTGAAGACTGTCCTTCACAAGCCCGAAAACTCCGGCCGCTTAGTCAAGTGGTCAATCGAGCTGAGCCAGTTCGACATCAGCTATCAGCCAAGGGCGGCCATTAAAGGACAGGCCCTCGCCGAGTTCATAACTGAGTGCACCGTCTCCGAGCAGCCTAGCCTCGAAGGGTCGGATCCGACCTGGGAGGTCTTCGTCGACGGCTCGTCATGCGAAACAGGGAGTGGGGCTGGCATCATCCTTCGTGGCCCCGACCAATTCCTACTTCAATACTCCCTCCGCCTCAACTTTCCGGCCTCCAACAACGAGGCAGAATACGAGGCCATGATCGCCGGATTGACCCTCGCCAACTGAGCCGGAGCCAAGCAAATTCGGGCCTTTAGCGATTCTCAGCTCGTGGTCAATCAGATCACCGGAGAATACGAAGCCCGTGATGAACGTATGATGAGGTATTTGACGGCAGTCAAGCGACTCCTGGCGTCCTTCAGCTGCGCCACGGTTATCAGAGTCCCCAGGGAACAGAACGCTCAAGCAGACGTGTTATCCAAACTTGCCTCTTCCTCCTTCGAGGGCCTCGATCAGACGGTGCTCATAGAAGTCCTCCTGAAACCGAGTATCAGTGACCCAGAGCCGAAAGCGATGTGTGTGCAAGATGGGACCAGCCCGGACGACTGGACCACTCCCATCCGAAGATTCTTAATCAGTGCCGAGCTTCCTGAAGACAGAGCCGAGGCCAGACGAGTCAGAGTCCGAGCTGAAAGGTTTGTCATGATCGATGACATCCTCTTCAAGCGCTCGTACACCTTGGCCGACGGCAAACCATACCTCCGCTGCCTCACCAGCGACGAGGCCAGCTACGCCCTCAGAGACCTGCACGAGGGGATCGGCGGATGCCACATGGGGAGCAGGACGCTTGCTCGGAAGGCCCTGAATCATGGGTACTATTGGCCAACCATGCTCCAAGACTCACAAGACTTAGTCAAGAGGTGCGGCCCCTGCCAAAGATTCTCCCCTATCAAAAGGCTTCCTCAAGCCAATCTCCGGTCCCTGGCGAGTCCTACGCCATTCGCCATTTGGGGTATGGACCTTGTGGGGCCCTTCCCCCCAGCGGTGGGACAAAAGAAATTCCTGATCGTCGCCATCGACTACTTCACCAAGTGGATCGAAGCCGAACCACTGTCCAGCATCACCGAGCGCCAAGTGCAACAGTTCTTTTGGAAGAACATCATTTGCCGGTTCGGAATCCCTCGAGTCCTCGTCACAGAAAACGGAACCCAGTTCCAAGGTCAAAACTTCCAAACCTTCTGCGCGGACATCGGCATCCAGCAGCGTTTCTCCGCCATTTGCCACCCTCAGTCCAACGGCCAAGCAGAGAACGCGAACAGGCAAATCCTCGACGGCCTCAAAAAGCGCCTCGACAGTTCCCCCAAAGGGCTGTGGGTCGAGGAACTGCCTAGCGTACTATGGGCGCACCGAACCACCCAGAGGATCCCCCCGGGGGAGACACCATTCAGTCTGACCTATGGGACTGAGGCAGTCATCCCCGTCGAGGTCGGATTACCTTCTCCCCGGATCATAGCCTTCGATGAAGCTGACAATGCGTCCGGCCTGAGGGCCAACCTGGACCTCGTCGCCGAGGTACGAGAGAAGTCTTCAATCCGGAGAAGCATCTACCAGCAACGGATCGAGAGGTTTTACAACAAGAAGGTCCGCCCCACAAACATCAAGGCAGGGGACCTGGTATTACGAAAGCTATCTGTCTCCGATCCAACCAAGAAGAGGAAATTGGCTCCCAACTGGGAAGGCCCATACCGTGTAGTCGAGGCTGTACGCCCTGGTACATACCGACTGGCGGATATGGATGACCGACCCATCAGCCGACCCTGTAACACCGAGCACCTAATGAAATTCCTGGAAGAGCGAACCTAGGTTCTAGCCTGACTAAAGTAAATTAAAACTGTTGTAAGCTTTCATGTGTAAAGGGCCACTTCAGCGACCCTCCCTATCGGGTATAAAAGAAGTCTCCTTTTGTCAAAATCCAAATACCTCGGCAACTCCGACCTGGTACCGGACAATGGGATCGGCACCCAGGTTCTCGCTCCGGTATCATCCCCAAGCGTCTCGGTAGGGTCGACCCAGCTCCGGACCAGGGAGTCTTCCTATTGCCCCGCGTCGATCCCTCACGAATCTACGGAGCCAAACCTCGCCTCCACCGCCCTTCACTACACTGCTAACCAGAGCAAAGAAGGAAAAGATTTCTTTATTCATACTCTTTTATTTTGTTCGGGGAAAACAAACAAAGACCGTTACAGGACCACTCCACTTATCTCAAACTAAAGGAAATCACCGCCTTAGGGCTCCTCGGATCCAGCGAAGGGCGGGATCACTCCGACCGAACGACTTGGAGCTCTCTCTTCGTCATGACGGTCCTTCGGTTCTGCCACAGTCGACGCACCGGCCACGGAGCTCTGGGCATCAACGGATCGCATGCGCTCCATCAGAAGCATCGCAGAGGGAACCCCCTCCGCTCGCCGACCCCCCGAGGAAGATATCGAGACGCCCAACATCGTCCTATAACGGTGTATCTCCATCTCCTTCTCCACTATCACATCACGAAGTAGCTTCTCAGAGGAGGGCCTCTGCACCGAGGAACTAGACATAGTATATCCAAGACCGACGCCCCCGAGCTCCCGATCCGCCATCGCCCTCCTCAGCCGGCTTGCCTCCTCACTAAGGGCTTCGGACTTGTTCCTGTAGTAATTGAAGGCCGCATCAGTATCACGGGCCCCCTTTCGGTACCGAACCAAAGTGGCCTCCAGGGCCTCAACCTTGCTCCGAAGCCACGCCACGTCGGAACGACGGGGGTCCGCCTCAGGAGGGGGAGCCATAACCTACAAGAGAACCAGCCCACTCAAACACATAAGCAATGAGGTTCGGAAGTGTTCGAGGTCAAAACACTTGGCCAGCCAAAAACCCTCTTTTTATAAATTTAGTTTCTCCATACAAAAAATGCGGTGGCCAGTCCGCGGAAGGCAAATACAATCGAGAGAAGGAAAAAGAAGGACAAAAATTATACAGCTAGTTTTCCCACCTCAGTGTCGGTCGGGTTCACAGGGGGGTCGGCAGCCGGGTCATCATTGGGCCCTTGTTCGCCAGGGGTCTTCGGTGTCCCCTCAATCTCCATATCAAACTCGAAGTTGGACAGGTCGATAGTAGGATAGAAGTGCCTCACATGACTGAGGGCCTTTGCATAACAGTTGTCCTGGGCTTTGATCACCAGGAGCTGACACGACTCCGTCAACTCATCCTTCTCCTTCGCCGACATCTTCTCCTGAGCCGCCATCGTCTTCGCCCATTCCTCCTTCTCCTTGTCGAAGGCCGCCTTCATTTCCGTCTCCCTCCTATGAGAACCTTCGAGCTCTACCTTCAACTCCTTCACCTCCTGCTCGGCCTTGTCAGCCCGGTCTCGCTCTCGCTGCAAAGCCACCTCATAAAGGCCTCTCACGTGGGCCCCCTGCACTGTCGCCTGCAGTAGCCAGACAATACTAAGAAACCTTTCTTAGCGACATAATCTGAAAGCAAGTGGGTTCGGTTGACTTACCAGCACATTGGCCTACGCAAGACGCACGTACGCCTCGTCCAGGGTCTGGGCCTTCATATCTGAACGGTCCCGAGGGGTCGCCAGCTTATCTGCAACCTCCACGGCCTGGCGCCCTCGGACCAGGCAATCACCCTCGCGGATCGACCAATTCGGCACCCACAGTCGCCGAAGTCTCTCCTCTATCCTGGGATCCACCAGGGGACCCTTCCCCTTATCAAGGTCAGCAGCCCTGCCCTGATCCAAGCCCCCCTGAACCACCGCGTCCCCGCCTGTCTCCGAGCGAGTCCTTTTGGCCCTCGGCTGAATTGGGGCCTCGGAGACCACCTGGGACAACTCGGTCGTCTTCACCGCGTCCCCCTTCTTCTCGGCCTTCTTCTTCTTCATAGCGAGCCTCAGCGCCTTAATCGATTCTTCATCCATATCTGTAAAAAAATCCATTAAGAACAATGAGCAAGAAAGTACAAGAAGATCGAGAGAAAAGAAACAACCACATACTAAGCACGGCCGGGCTCAGTCCAACGCTCGCCAGGTGGGCCTCTGTCACCTTCGCCCAATTGATGCTGTACGACAGACGGAGGCGCTCAACAAACCTCCACTCCTCAGCCGTCAGGTCCCTCGGCCTCGGCGTTTCGTAGCTCGGCTTAGAGTGGTTCCACCGAGTGGGAATATCCCAAGGATCCTCACTCCGGATCACCAGATATTTTTTCTTCCAAAACTTGATAGAATCCGGGTGACCGTGGACTACCTTCCCCTTACCACGAGGCGAGATATAGTATACTCTCTCTGCCGATGAGCCGATCATCAACATCGCTCAGAACACATTCAGCCGTAGGGGTACCTTCTGCTCCTCGCACATCAGCACGAAGCAGACGATCTGCTTCCAGGAGTTCGGCCCAAACTGCATCGGCGCCAAGGACGCCCAATTCAGCACCTCCCGAACGAATGGGTGGATTGGCAGCCTCAGTCCGGAGATAAAGGCGTCCACAGGGAAGATGCAATACCTATCCAGCAGGGGGTCGGTCGGCCGAAGAGTAGAGTTCGGCAGCATGAGCTCATAGCTGGACCCTATGTAGTATGCCAACTGCAGAGCCCCTAAGTCGCCTACCTCCAGAATTGTCGGGTGTGCGTCCACCTTCACCCTCTTTCGGCTCGGCAACGACGGCTGGACCCCAGAGAGCTCCTTATCGGAGAGATCGTCGGGATAGCAACGGAAAGGCTTGGGTTGTACAGACGACCCTGTCATCAAGTCACCGTAAACAGGCACCTGACTCGAGCCACCGGTCCACGACCCCTTCTTCTTCTTCGGAGCCCTCTTCTTCTTGGCTCGCTCCAGCGAGGGTGTAGACAATCGAGCCAGACCGGTCGGATTCCGAGGCCCTTCGGCGCCATCCCCTTCGGGACCACCCTCCTCTCCGGAAACCAACCCTGGAGTCCGGACTTCGTCTGAACTACCGCCCCCCTCCTCAGAGTCGCTACTATCCACCACGAAATGCCTCCGAGATCGCAACGGCTTCACATTATGTACCACCTCCTCCTCGCCTACCGTCTCCTCCCCCGAAGTCGATTTGAAGACAGGCTTCACTCCCCCCCAGACGTCGACGCCGACGAGCCAGACTGAGCCCTGTCCATCTGTGCCTAAGCTAAACAGACTTACCAACTAACCTGAGATCACTTCGGAAGAACGAGCCTGCTGCAGGAAACTGAAGGGACGAACACTGAAGAGTCGGAAGATTTTTGAAAAATGAGGAGAGAGAAAGAAGTGGGCGATGGGAGGAGAGGGGAGAACATTTATAGAGGATAGAAACGACTCCTCGATTTCTGCAGTTACTATTCACCGATTGACGTGCAACTGCCACCTGGAAAATCGCGCCACGACCTCGAAATGTGCGCTGCTGACGTCACCCAGTGCCAGGCTGGCAGCCCTGCACAGGGATCGATTTGGGTGGAGTGCTTGGCGGAGACAATGTTTTACTTAAGATTTAAGGCTCCAGGGTTCGGTAGGCTCACCTCTCACCCGCGAACAACTCGGGGCTTACGACCTCGGCAGCCGAAACCCCGAATTGTTCCCAGGGTGGGAGAATAGCCACCATCGCCTGCGCCCCGGGCTCCAGGACTCGGTCGGCTCCCCTCTCACTCGCGAACAGCTGGGGGCTTACAGCATCGGCAGCCGAAACCCCAAACTGTTCAAGGGTGGGAGAAAAGCCACCATCACCTGGGACCCTATCGGAAAGCGGATCGCCCCCCATATCCGAGGCTCTTCAGCCTCAGGCCCAGAATACGGTGAGCACCACTCCCGTCCGGATCTCTCTCGGGCCAGACAACCGTGTGAGGGCCGTCTGAACCGAAAAGGGATCCGGACGACAGAGTCACCACCAATCAGGATCGGGGGATAAAATTTTTCAAGAAAGAGACGTCCGCCGAAGCAGACACCTCTGGCGGCCAATGGACCACCCTTGCTGTGATCGAATCCTCAGGGGGGAATTAGGTATTTATAACCTCCACCATTGTCCTACCACTAAGGCGTTGGGAAAGCCAAACGACGGAAGCCCATGCGCCATGCATTTATTAGGCGACGCCATTAATGCCCCTAGGAAATTGGAACACCTGTACAGATCCCGGAGCGCTTTCAAAGCTCCGCAAAGACAGCAGACCACCCCGCTTAATCCTTCTAAAAACACCACGGCTCGTCATCACCCTTACCGACCCATAATCCCTCGCCAGCTCGAGGTCCGGTCTGGCACCAGGGTACTCTTCTTCAGAAGATACACCGGCTCGCCATCACCCTTACCGACCCATAATCCCTCCTCATCTCGAGGTTCGGTCTGGCACCAGGGTACTCTTCTCAGGAAGAAACAACGGCTCGCCATCACCCTTGTTGACACATAATCCCTCGTCATCTCGAGGTTGGGTCGAGCACCAGGGTACTCTTCTCCGGAAGATTCAATGGTTCGCCATCGCCCTCACCTACCCATAAAACCCTCGCCAGCTCGAGGTTCGGTCAAGCCTCAGGGCAACCCCCTCATGAAGGCCCAGCGATTCGCCATCCCATTTCCACGACCATGAACACTCCTCCCCGGCTAGCTCCCGCACCCCCGCAGGAGTGGGGGGCTTGTGTGGTAGGGTAAAAATGGCCTGGGGGCCCAACCAGGGCCCAATACAACTCTCACTCAAGAAAGGTAAAAATAGCAATCTAGTTCGGCTTCGAACCACTGCAGGGTCGGCGCCGAACCTCAAGTTCATCCCCACAGAACTGGCCTCCTCGTATCCGACGAGCCTCAGTGGTCCTCGGCCTCCGATCCGTGACAGCCCCACGGGCCGTCCCCCCTTTCTGGCGAAGCATGGGGATGACCTGGTACAGCCTAGGCCCTCCGATTCTCCCAGAAGCACAGGAGACCCACGATCAGCCATGTCAGCTCCAAATACCACCAAGGGTTTTGCCACGTCAGCCCTATACTGCTCCTGGTATTGCCACGTCTGCCCTAAACCCCCTGGGCCTTCTGCCACGTCAGGCCCATGGGCTTTCGGATCCAGACCCGGCCCTCAAGCGGAACCAAACCCGGTTGGGATTCTCTATAAATACTAGACCCCCACCCACCTTTTGAGGTAATCAATCTTTTACCACTTAAATTCACCTAGTTATTGCTACTCTCTCACAGAGACTGACTAGATCGTCGGAGGGTCCGCCACCGGGATAAACCCCGGTGTTTCAGGACCGTCTGCAGGTACACAAGACCTCGGATCCGAACCCTCTGATCTGAGCCCAGATCTCCGCCTCATTCCGAGCCTGCCGCAGGTTCTGCCCGGTCAGCCGAGGGTCGTTAGACGAGCAGCTTTCTCCTTCAAATACAAATTGAGTCCGAACTCACACCTGGTGCATCCACACGTCTCCCAGAAATAAACCGCATCACTACGCTTATCGAATTTCAACAAAATTTGACTTTTTAGAAAGGTGAGAACATCTACTACAAATCTCTAGTTGACGACTTTTTCAAATTCCGTATGGAACTCAAATTCCTTCTCTTTAACACATGTCAAGGTTAACCCGTGACAGCAGCTTTTTGATTGCTCGTTTTTTTGAGGAAACGTTTTGTTTGACCTATCAAACTAACCCAAAAAAATTTACAAAAATTAGAGCATGGTAAGAACAAGTATGAGAACCTCTCATATTAATTTGGAGTCAAAATTTCAACTTTAGCATAAGTAATTAATTCTAACCATCATAACAACATACTATTTATTAAAGGTTGAATCTTTAGTGTTCTTGTTAAGTTCTATCCTTTCAATCTTGCATGAAACACTCCCAAGTCCGCACTACTCATATGCACATGAAGATTAGTCCAAGTTCTTGAATTTATTAGCAAATAACAATAATAAACAAAAGAACAAACAAAGATGAGAAACCCCTACCCCAAATCGGTTGGAAGAACTAGCTTGCTCCTTCTCCTTCCTTGTTCTTGCTCATCTTCAAGAACAATTTCAAGCAACTAACCCATTCTATTTTTTGATTTGATCTATCTTTCTTTTCTTTTCTTATCAAATTTTTTTCTAAATTTGAAACAAGTAAAAGAAGAAGAAGAAAATATAAAAGAAGAAGAGAGGGGGTCAGATGAAAATGAGAAAAAAAATAAAACGTGAGGCTTTTCCCTTTGGTTTTGGCCGGCCTAATATAGGTGAGGGAGAGAGAGTGAGGGTGAGCTTGTGGGTTAGAAGAAGCCATGTGTCACCCCTTTTTGTGGTTTAACAGTTTGATGTTTCATTTGCAAATTAATACATTACAATCAACTCCCAACTCAATCTTAACCCTCTATTTGACCATGATTATTCAAAAATAAAAGATATTTTCCCAAAGTCACATACTATCTGATTTCTTACAAACGTATGAAATCGATACAATATATATACATACATACATCCATATATATAGATGATTTTGATTCATCAAACCCATCAATCTGTACAAAAATAATTTAATTCAGAAGATAAAATGAAATAATAATAAAAAGAATTTTATTATCGGCTCGGAAGATTTCAGTACCAATTTGATACAATATATATGTATATAGACTAGTATATATATATAGATAATATTTACTAATTATACCGGGTAATATCCCCCAAAAATATTTCAATTCTGAAAATAAAAATAAAATAATAATAAAATAATAATTTTTAATATCAGATCGGGATATTACAGATATTTTCTCAAAAACGCATATTACATGATTTCGTACAAGTGCACAAAATCGATACAATACATATATATACTTACTAGTGTATGTGTATATATATATATATATATATATATATATATATATATATATATATATATATATATATATATATATATATAATGATTATTTATTAAAACTAAGTAATTTCAACAAGAAATATTTTAATTTAAAATAATAATAATAATAATATAATTCTAAAATGATTATTTATTAAAATTAAGTTATTTCAACAAGAAATATTTTAATTTAAAATAATAATAATAATAATAATATAATTCTAACCGGAATATTACAGATCTAATCGACGAAGTCAGGGAAATATCCGCCCTCAGAAGAAGCATATACCAATAACGGATCGAGAGAATCTATAACAAGAAGGTCCGCCCCACTGACATCAAGCTAGGTGACCTCGTACTCAGGAAGCTAGCAGGTATCCGACCCCGGCTAAAAGAGAAAGTTGGCCCCTAACTGGGAGGGCCTGTATAAGGTCTCCGAAATGATACGCCGTGGCATATACCGTCTCAAAGACTTAGGGGGTAGGATAGTAAAGAGGCTCTGGAATGCGGAACACCTCATCAAGTTTCTTGAAGGGAAGGACTAAACTCCTTTTGTAACCGATACTCATGTAATCGGCACCACATGCCCCTCCTTTTTGTGTAAAGAAAAAGTGTAATGTTTGTTTCTTCCCTTCTTTTTTTCATTTTTGGGCAATTTTCGGTGCTCGAGCCACACCCTAACTTTTCTACAAAGCATGGGAGCTCGACACTCGGCATAGACTTCGAGCCATGCCCTAGCTTTCTCAAGATTTATGGGCTAGGTGCTCGGCAATGACCTCGAGCCACACCCTAATTTTTCTACAAGCATGGGAGCTCGACACTCAGCATTGACCTCAAGCCATGCCTTAGCTTTCTCAAGCTTTATGGGCTCTGCGCTCGGCAATGACCTCGAGCCACACCCTAATTTTTTCTACAAAGCCTGGAGCTCGACACTCGGCATTAACCTCGAGCCATGCCCTGCTTTCTTAACCTTTATGGGCTAGGCGCTCGGCAATGACCTCGAGCCACACCCTAACTTTTCTACAAGCATGGGAGCTCGACACTAGGCATTGATCTCGAGCCATGCCCTAGCTTTCTCAAGCTTTATGGGCTCGGTGCTTGGCAATGACCTCGAGCCATCCTAACTTTTCTACAAAGTATGGGAGCTCGACACTCGGCATTGACCTCGAGCCATGCCCTAGCTTTCTCAAGCTTTATGGGCTAGGCGCTCGGTAACGACCTCGAGCCACACCCTAACTTTTCTACAAAGCTTGGGAGCTCGACACTCGGCATTAACATCGATCCATGCTCTAGCTTTCTCAAGCTTTTTGGGTTAGGCACTCAGCAATGACCTCGAGCCACCCCTAGCTTTTCTACAAGCATGGGAGCTCGACACTCGACATTGAACTCGAGCAATACCCTAACTTTCTCAACCTTTATGGGTTCGGCGCTCAGCAATGACCTCGAGCCACACCCTAACTTTTTCGACAAAGCTTGCAGCTCGACACTCGGCATTGACCTCGAGTCATGCCCTAGCTTTCTCAAGATTAATGGGTTAGGAGCTCGGCAATGACCTCGAGCCACACCCTTAACTTTTCTACAAAGCATGGGGGCTCGAAACTAGGATTACGCTACAGGTGGCGTCCTAGGTTTTCCTATGAATCGAAAGGATGGAAAAATCAAATTTTATTCATAACGCCTTGAATGACCACAGTACAGTAGAAATTATTACAACAGTTCTGTTGACCCCATCGTAAGTGTTTCTCGTGGGGCTTTTTTGGCCAACACGGACCATCTCGAGCCCCACCGAACGGGTCTGTCCTCTAGTGTTCTCGTCCGGCACCACCAGCATCGCTAGAGTAGACGTCCCGGCAACAGAGCTCTGCGCATCAGCGGGCCTCGCCATCTCCATATAGAGGGTCGGTGTGGAACCCAAGATAGAGGGGCCTCCTCCCCCAAGATGGCCGAACCGAGATCCGCTTGTGCCAAGCATGACTTTCAACCTATGAATCTCCAGCTCCTTTTCTACCATGACCTCACGAAGAACGGACTCAGAGGTCAGTCGCCTGGTGGAGGCGTTAGACATTGACCAGATCATCTCGGCACTCCCCCAGTTTCGGTTGGCTATAACCTTCTTTAGGCGAGCCGCCTCTAAACTGAGCTCCTTGGACTTGTTCATGAAATAGCTTACCGCAGCTTCTCGATCGCGGGCCTGCTTGCGATAGCGGATCAAGACACTCTCCTAGGACTCTAGCCTATTCCGAAGTCGCTGGACCTCGGCAGAACTAAGGTCGACACCTAAGTTCTCGTTCATCTGACAAAAAGGAGAGGAAACAACAATTCACTTCAAGCTTCCCAAAATTTTGCAAGTCACAGTGGGTCGGCCAAAAACACGATTATATTAATTCCAAAAATTAGTAACAAAAAACGGTGGCCAGTCCGCGTTCGGAAAATACAAGAAGAAAAAGAAAATTTAAACTATTTCTGAGGGGGAACTGCACCTCTTCATCTCCCCCCCCCCCAGGGTTCAGCGTATGTACGGGGGGCTCCCATCCGTAGTGGAGATGGTCAATTTTTGCCTCGGGGTAAAGGAGTAGAAAGTGCTCCTTTGCCTGATCGTATGCCTCGTCTTGGGCGGTCATCAACTCCTCCGAAGCCGCCATCGCTAGCTCTTCGTACTCCGCAGTCGCCTTCCCCCCGAACCTCTGCTAATGCACGGAGATGCTGGTCCTGTTAAGAGGCGAGGTCGGCTTGGAAGGCCTGCGCCACCCCCTGAGCTGTCGTCAGTTCGACCTTTAAGTGTTTCGCTTCTCGAAGGTACCGATCGATATTTCGCTTCTCGGCATGGATCTCCTTCTCAAAGCACCTCTTCAGCTGCGCCCCAGGTCTTCAACGCCTGGTTGAAGAGAGACAAGAGTCAGGAAAGAATGCCGAGTACAAAAAGATAAACAAACAACAAACCAACACTTACTACCACTTGGGCTTGATCCCACTTCATGCAGGCCATCTCCACCATCTCGGTCGCTAGAATGGTTCGCTCGCGGGTCGTGGCAAGTTTATCTGCCACCTCGATCGAGATCGGACCCTCGGCTAGCGAGTCGCCCTCCTTGTCCGCCCAGTCTGGGGCGAACAGTCTTAACTAGTCCCCCTCTTTCCCACCATCTGCTGGGCATCAGGGCGGATGGCGGGGGTCCCGCCTTCAGGACCTCAGCAACCTTACGGCTACCGGAGCTCGGCCCCGACTCTGGTGCGTCTTTAGCCAAGGGGGTCCTCTTCAACTTCTTGTGGGGCCGCTCTGAGGGGGCCTCGGAGCCCCCCTGGGCGGAACCCACCTTCGGTGCAGCCTTCTTGGCCCTCCTCTTCTAAGCCAGAGCCAACAGGGTCAAGCTTCGACTGATCCATCACTGTGGAGAAAAAAATGGGAAATGTTAACACGAAAGCAGAAAATTAAACGACAACAACATACAAGGATCGGCTGGGCTCAATCCGGCTCGGGCTAAGTGCAACTTCATCACGTTCGGCCAACCGATGCTGTGCCCCTCAACAATTCTATCAACATCATCCCACTGTGCCTCAGTCAAGTCCCTCCGCCTCGGGGGTTTGTAGTTCGGCTTGTAGAAATTCAAGGTACCTCGCTTCCGACTACGAAATACTTGGCCTTCCACCCCTTTATGGAATCCGGATAATCCGTGCACCACTTTCATGTGGGGGGCGAGGCGAGATGTAGAAGATACCCTCCTGATCTCTGAGTGAGCTCACCCCTAAGATAGCCCGGAAATATTTCAGCTTTAGAGGCACCTTCTTCTCCTCGCACTTCAGGATGAAGCACTCTAATTGCTTCCACGAATTAGGGGCCGTACTACATCGGACACGGCTCCTCCCATCTCAGCACTCTCTTGATGAATAGGTGCAGCGGAAGCCTCAGTCCCGAGATAAAGGCGTCCTCGGGGAACATACAGAGGCTGGGGGCCAACTCGGTGGTGGGGCGGAGACCAGGGTTAGGAATCATCAGCTCGTACTCCGACCCAATGAAGTAACTGGCCCTTATCACGGGCAAATAGTCGACCTTCAGGACACACTGAACCATGTCCATCCGTATCTGGGTCCGGCCCGACGAAGACACCTCCATGCCAAATTGGACCAAGTTTTCGACATCTTCAGGATACATCCTGATCGATCGTGGATTCTTGTAGTAGGGGACGTCGAGCCCATGCACGGGCTCGAACTCGTCTGGTGTCCTCAGACTATCCGACAGGAGCCACTTCCTCTTCTTCTTCCGGATGCGAGGAGCCTTCGGAGAAGACGGTGTTGCCAAAGGCGGAAAAGGGGAGAGAGCCTCTCCCTCCTCACTACCTCCCTCATCAGCCTCTCCCCTCAGCTCCTCCTTCGCGGCCTCCCTGCTCCACCACACCTTCCTCAACCTCCTCGACTAATACCTCGACCTCTCTAGTAGAAGCAGACTCTACCATGGGCGGCTTGTGACTTTGGAGCAGGACCACATCCAAAACATGATCGTCCATATCCCAGGACGTAGAGTCCGATTGACGATCCACTTCTAAAACCCGGTCGTCCAGGTCCCAGGATGTGGAGTCCAACTCACGATCCCCCTCATCCCGACCAGAAGAACTCGATTCGAAGCCGGACTGAGAGCGCGACATTACAAAAGAAAATACTAACCTGAGTACCGTGAATGGAGAGATCAACGAAAAAAGTCGTCGCCGGCAGGTTAGAGAAAGAAGCTCTTGTTTTTAGAAAAAGAAAGCAAAGTGAAGAAATGGAGAGGGGAGTGGAGGATTTATAGAGCGATAACGACGCCTCGAATTCTGCATTGAAATCCTGAACGCTCAATCTTGATCATCAAGATCTAATGGCTGATAAGATTTCAACGCCTCAAATTCTGCGTGGGAATCCTGATCAATCCTATCTTGATCATCAAGATCTAACGGCTGATAAGACTTTAACGCCTCGAATTCCACCTTCATGATGTCAGCATCACATACAATGCCCTAGCTTTCACAGCAAGTAAGGGGGCTCGACGCTCGGTAGTGATCTCGAGCCATCCTCTAGTTTTCACAGTAAGCAGGGGGCTCGACGCTCGACAGTGACCTCGAGCCATCCCCCAGTTTTCATAGTAAGCAGGGGGGTCGACGCTCGGTAGTGACCTTGAGCCACCCCCTAGCTTTTACAGCAAGTTGGGAGGTTCGACGCTCGGAGTGACCTCGAGCCATCCCCTAGCTTTCACAACAAGCAGGGGGCTCGACGCTCGGCAATGACCTCGAGCCACCCCTTAGCTTTCACAGCAAGCTGGGGGGCTCGATGCTCGGCAGTGACCTCGAGCCACCCCCTAGCTTTCAAAGCAGGCTAGGGGGCTCGGTGCTCGGCAGTGACCTCGAGCCACCCCTAGCTTTTACAGCAAGCTGGGGGGCTCGACGCTCGGAGTGACCACGAGCCGTCCCTAGCTTTTACAGCAAGCTGGGGGGCTCGACGCTCGGCGGTAACCTCGAGCCACCCCCTAGCTTTCACAGCAAGCAGCGTGCTCGGAGCTCGCCAGTGACCTCGAGCCACCCCTTAGCTTTTACAGAAAGCAGGGGGCCTCGGTGCTCGGCAGTGACCTCGAGCCATCCCCTAGCTTTTTCACAGCAACCATGGGTCTCGACGCTCGGCAGTGACCTCGAGTCATCCCTAGCTTTTACAGCAAGCAGTGGGGCTTGACGCTCGGTAGTGACCTCGAGCCATCCCCTAGTTTTCACACCAATCAGGGGGACTCGATGCTCAGCAGTGACCTCGAGCCATCCTCTAGCTTTTACAGCAAGCTGGGGGGCTCAACGCTTGGAGTGACCTTGAGCCATCCCCTAGCTTTCACAGCGAGCTGGGGGGCTCGACGCTCGGAGTGACCTCGAGCCACCCCCAGCTTTCACAGCCAGCAGGGGGCTCGACGCTCGGAGTGACCCTCGGCATTCGAGCATGAAGGCTCACCCACTGATGCTCGACCCTCGAAGCGCCAGTCATAAGCTCCGAGCTAAATTCCCGACGCAGCCTACGGCTCGGCGCTCGACGTTCGGCTCCCGACCATCGGTCCTCGGCCCTCGATGCTTTTTTCTCCGGAGGATCTCCTTCGTCCTACCCCACTTACCACTCCAAGAAACTACAAATCATGCTTTCCAAGCACACCGCTCCACTTTTCCTACAGGGACAGAATACTCCTCCACGGCTGGCTTACGCCGCCCTCCAGAACTGGGGGGGCTCCTGATATGGGGTGGATGACGTGGCCTTATCTGGGCCATCAGATCCCCTCAAATCTTGCTCTCCCATGATCATCAAGTCAAAGTAGGTCAAACGGGCTTCAACCCATTCAGGCCCACAGGAAAACGGGTCCGACCCGGTCCGTTATGGTCTCAGATCCGTTTGCCCCTGTCTATAAATACCAGACCCCCGTCTCACTTTAAAAGGTAATAAACTTTCCCCACCTGAACCCTAACTACTGTTGCTTTCTCAGTGACTGACTAGATCGTCGGAGGGCTTGTCGCCGGGATTTCTCCCGGTGTTTCTAGGCAGTGTGCTGGTACAAGAGTCCGAGCCGAGCCTCGAAGATCCGAGCCGAGCTACTCCATCCGAGCCGAGTACCCGGTCTCTACCTCTCTACTGCTACCCCCGAGCCGACCTTACAACCTAAGATCGGATCAACGCCAATACCACATCTTCCGCTACACAAATTACAAGAACTCACACTTGTTGCTTCCATACCCCAAAAACAAACAGCATCATATATGATTATGAAATCCATACTGTTAAGTACTGAACTTTTTATTTTGTGTAGAAAATGTGAAATATATAGATTATGATTGCTAGGATTGTTATTAAAGTGTTTTATGGGATATTCGAGTAAATTGATAATATATAGTTTGTTGGTTGTCGACAGACCATGTATATTTGCAGTTTGAATGTAGCGTTGAAGATTTTGGACATAATTTTTACCGGAAATTTCAATTCCTATAAGCGATGGGATAAAATTTAGAAATATGTAAAATGTGAATGAAGCCAGACTGGTGTGTTGCCGCTGCTTAGATGCATTCATTATACTTCAACATTCTGAATTTTCTTTGGCTGATTTTTCTTTTTTTGTTTAGATACATTGGTTAGGTAGAGTTTGTCATAAAAAAAACTATATTGTAGCATCTAATGCTCACTTATTCAAACCTCTCAACTGTGCTTTCTGTTTTGCTTCGATGATTTAATGTATCTTATTTAATTTATTTATTTATTGATAATTTTGTTATAATTGAACATATTATCAATTTCATTCCCTTGTAACATTATAATTTAACATCGCAAGAAATATAGTTTAAATCCAAAAATAATAATACTGATCATCGTGTTGGGCCAATTAATCGTTTTTTATTCATGCTAACTAATTATATTCATACACACGAAGAACAATGAGAGGTGTGGTAACTGGTAACCAAATAATTTAACACGAAGTAAATATTGGTAGGTTCTATAATGCAAACATGCTATTTTTTTTTCAACCGTAGTCCTCCACATTGGTTTAGAAAGAAAATTTTCAACATTTTTCAACATCTTCAATTAATTCCGAGTAAGGCTAAATCAAATATGTAATCTGTTAAGTGCGAAGTACTTATTGAGAAATAAACCATTCCCCCTTTGAAGCCCAACATAACAAGCAAAGGTGATGTAGCAACTATAGTTTCCCGAACAACAGACAAAGATAAGATATAACAAATAAATAGATCCAACACAATATTTGGAAAGATGACCAAAGAAAATTCACTATCAATGAAAAAAATACATGATACAAAACAATCGCTCCCTCAAACGATGGAGAATAACAATTCTCTCGACCCAAAACTCGTTGATCTCTCTTCCCACAATGCTACAAAAGTGAATTCCTTGTTTACAAAAACTCTCTCAAAATCCTAGAAATTCTCAAGCAATCTTACTTTGTTTCATAACTTTAGAGTAGCCATAATATCTCTATATACATCCCCCTTTACGAACCATATCAAATCGAATATAAATATGGGTTATTTAAACCAGAAAACAACAACTTCTTATATGAGCTGGATCGGGTCAGTCGACTGCCCATATGGGCACATATAGAGAGAAATAGAGGACAACAACAACAAGGCAGTCGTCTATATATAATTAACAGTCTTCTATCATATTGCATGGGTTTGAAACGAAGGCACAAACTCAATAGTGTACTATCTCATTTTTTAGTTAAACAAACATACTATCTCCTTGGCTATCATTTAATCATATGGGAAAAAGAATGTATAAAAAAATTGCATGGCGGGCTGGACATCATCAACCTCAGAGACATGAATCTTGCCATGTTTGGTAAATGGTGGTGGAATCTGTTCCATCCAAATTATGAAGGCTGGCAGGAATTCGTTCAATTTTACTTACAAGGGAAAGGAACAAGAAATTTAGGTTTCCAGGTGGGCTCTAAGGTTTCTTGGTTCAGGATAGGGATCGTTAAAACCATACTCCTCGTCTTAGCCAAGTTCCTCCACGTCTTAGCCATTCTGCACAGTGACTGCATCATTTATAGGCAATGGTCAATCGACCAAATTCTAGTGGGATAAATTATGTGGTGCCCACACCCTTAGAGAAAGATTTCCGGACCTATACAAGCAAGCATCCCAACCACTTACTTCCGTGGCCAAGACGTGGAGGAGGGGAACTTGGAAACCATACTTTCATACGTGACTTGGTCCGACTCTTATTGTGAGACTTGGAGCCCTCCAAGAATATATCGCTAAGACCGGGGTGAAGTGCTCACACAGCCCAGATAGAAAATCATGGGGTTGGAGAACAATGGCTCTTTTATGGTCCACTCCTTATACAACCGTATTCACTTCCGGGGATGTAGACCTAAGTGGGCTACGATCCTCTGGAATGCAAATGCACCCATCAAGGTCAGGGTATTCCTCTAATTGGTGCTCAACAATGTCATCCTCACTAGAGAGAATCTGGCCAAAAGACAACCGAACATTGCGACCACTGTGGGTTTTGCAACTTTCATACAGAATCACCGAACATCTGTTCATTGTCTGCCAGCGGAGTCAGGCAACACTCGTTGAGGTTCTAAGGGCCTTGGGTATGAGTGAATATCCCAACAGTTATGAGGTTTTATGGGTGGGTACTAAATTTGCCACTATTTGGCATGAGATGAAAGAGGCATGGTACATCGCTATCGCTGCTATAACCTGGGTTTTATGACTTGGCATAAATAACTTTTACATTCGTGAGACTAGTAATAGTACTTCTGGTATTCTAACTCATAGCATGCATTTTATTTTATGTTGGGCTACAACTGCTGTTACAGGTCCGAGAGGGAGGATAGCCAGAGCCTTCCAGGTAGACGAGTACGATAATGAGGAAGTAGAGTTTGGGCCTACCCTAGATTGAGCGGAGAGACGGCTTCTAGATACTCACTTTCCACAGTTTTTTTGGAAGGACCGTTATGTGTGTACTTATTTTATTTTCGTACTTGTTATGTTGTAATACTTTTGGATATTTCCCACACTCCAGAGCGATGTTGGAGGTTTATGTTTTATTTCCTGCTTTGTAGTCTCTTGTATGCTCTCAATACTCCGAGTTTGTTTTATTAAATTCTTATTAATGAAGCAGGGTAGCGGTATTCTACATTTTCCTAAAAACAATTATTTAATAAAAAAAAACCCTATCTATCTCCTTTCCGAGTTAACCAACCATACCATGCAGAGAACTAGTCTTAGGCACTTAGCACTTCTTTATTCCTTCAGCATTCAATAAAGAGACGATCTCATACAATTATACTCATCCAGATATAAACTAATGTAGTCATTTAAGTTAGCTAGATGTTTCTAAGAAGTTCTTCTCTAGTAAGGGTATATATCACAGTTAAATACAACACAAAAGAACATACACCAGCTGACAAATATGGTGTACCCTCTAAAACGTATACTAGGGTAAAGAAACTCCTTTTTTCACTTCCCAAATACGTGGATCTTATCCATAGCCATATAAAGACTCACATTGAACGATATGTACAATTTTGCTAGCCTGTTCATGTTCGCATGACATATTGACTTGTTAAACACCTACAAAGGTAAGAGAATAACCCATATATTCCCTGAAAGTGGGGTGTTCTTATTGTTTCCAATAAAAGATGAAGTTCACTTACTATAACACCCTGAATTTCATTTACATGTAATTCGTAGTACAACAAGATCTTTTACTTTGTTTCGTACAATTTTATAAGGAAATTGACATTTTTTATTTTACACAACAATATTTGTTACAGAGTTACACAGCGGAAGTTAAATAAAATACAACATAAAACACAACTCTAATATCAGCAGCTTTAATCATGAATATAGTCTTTATCATCAATCGTCCATAAGTCCTTGCCAATCCAATCAAGCCTTGCACTGAAAATCTGTGGGCACGTCAGTTGTTTACAACCGACGCAATGTTAAAAACAGCGATCCTCTCTATGCTGTATTATAACGAAATCTCTTACTTTAACAATCACGAACTTGAATGCATATATAAATGTAAAGAGTCACTATCCTAACCATGTCAGTGTATGATATGACTTAATGCCTAATGTAGATGTTATACTACAATGATACTAATGCATACTTGTTCGGATTCTATGCACCCCATCCTACATAGGTCCGGGGGCAAGCACCTACGTACTCCACAATAAGGGTTTAATCCCCCGCCATGCATTACTACTACGGTGACTAATGTATGTTTTATATATTCTGTGAGTATCTAGTACCACCCCGATAATTTTGAGTATCGCACTCCCACTTCAAGTGATTTTGGACACACTGTCTCACACCCAGTAATTCTGGAGCAGAATACCCACACCGCGAGCTATGACTCTGGTAATTCTTGAGAGTCGTTCTCCCATCGCGAGTGGTTTTTCGGCCATCACGCCTTAACACCCCGATAATTCTGGAGACAAAATCCAGACCGCGCTGTCATCGGTACCTCATTGCACAAACACCCCACGAGCATCGCCTTGTTCCTAGTAAATCTGGAGTAATATCCCCCACCGCGAGCCTCAACCCTAGTAATTCTGGAGATACCTCCCACGCGCTATTTAGGCCCTCATACTCAGGTTTGCCCATACTTCATCACATCTCCCCTTAGTGCCTGTCCTTAAGTTTTAGTTAAAAGAATCATCGTAACCTACAGCTAGCTTACCCTACCGCACTTAAATCAAAATGAGATTGGCATTCGGGTCGAACGGGCCGGGCCGGGCCGGACTCGCCTGGGTTGGATGTTGACTTGGGCGAGTTCGGACCCGGTTGGTGACTTAACCGGGCCAGGCCGTGCTGGGTCAAAAAGTGGCTATGGCGACCCGCCCAACCCGTGAACCTATTCGGGTCCAACCCGGGTCGGGTCAGTTCGCGGGTTGGCCCGTTTAGATAGATTTTTTGAAAACTTAAAATAATAATAATAATAATAATAATAATAATAAACATTGAAAATCGTAATAATAATAATAATAATAAGATTGAAAGAGTGAAATTGGCAAAAAATATTGAAATATTATTCATATGATTTTAAGTTATACAAGTTTCACAATTTCTAATGAAATAAAGAATTCAATTCACAAATATGTTTTATACACTAACATATTTCTTATATACAATTTCAATTTACTTCAATTTTTCTAATTTGAAATAACAAGCACAAATATAATACAACTTTTTTTTTATCTATTTACAATTGTCTTCAAGTTGATGGCATTGAATTTGTTGTTGTTGGTCTTGAATTCTTCATTTTGGTTGCTATTATTGTTGTTGTTGTTGTTGTTGTTGTTGTTGTTCTTCCAGCGAGTTGCTCCCACTTGTGGACGTAGATAATGCTTTCCCTTGTGTCCTATCTTCAGCCTTCAGCCAGTCTTCTGTGCAAATGAGCATCTCTAACATGTCGGACTTTAAGCGATTCTTTTAATCAGTTAGAACTCTGCCACTTGAAGAAAATGCACTTTCAGAAGTAACTGTAGAGACAGGAGGAGTTAGTAAATCTTTAGCCATAATTGACAGAATACTATAAGTGTGTTCATGGTCTTTCCACCATTGTAAAATATCTAGTGGAGAAGAAGAAGACTCAGAATCTTGTTGGTTATACAAATTTAATTCATTTGGTTGATTAGTCCTAGGTTTTTTGGATTGAATTTGTGCAAGTAAATTAAATGTTCTATCATCAAATTTACTCTTACCCTTACCTTTGGAAGTAGTAGAAGAAGAACTAACTATAGAAGTTGTACTACTAGAAGCAAAACATCTATCATAATAATCATACAAGTTATTTAATGTAGATTCAAATTTAACTAAAAAAATAGCGCAATCAATTACTATTTCTACATTTTTCCCAAGTAATGCAAAAAATATTTCAATCAAACTCTTCGTACCTTCTAATTTGATACGAGGATCCATAACGGTAGCAACGCAAATCAACATAGGAGGAGGAAAATAATACTTCAAAAAAAATTTGTATGCAAGTTTTACAATATCACCAACATAAGTATCATTTAACATTTCGTTAAATATTTGCATCATGCTAACTAATGAAATAAAAATGCTATTAGAAGTAGATTCATATGTTTTTTAAAATTTTAAAGTTGCGGTTTTAAAAGGTTCTAAAAATTTCAACAAAGATTCGGCATAAAACCAATCGGTGGGAGTCATTTCAAAATTTTGCATATTTTTTGCGATACAAAAATCATTTACAACTGCTTTATATTCGGTAACAACATGTAGTAAATCAAAAGTAGAGTTCCATCGGTGTTTAATATCCTTTGGAAATCTTCTAAAAGGTACATTTGAAATCCTACACCAATTTTTCCATTCTTGAAATATGCTGGGACTTAATGCAATGAAATGTACACAATTTCTAATTTTAAGTATATATGGATCGGCTATTTTTAATGAATCTTGAACACATAAATTTAAAATATGACATGCACATCTAATATGAAAAATGTTGTCAGATGGAGGGTTTAATGCGGATTTTAAAGTAGTAATTGCTGCATTGTTGTTAGATGCATTATCAAAACTAATACACATAATTTTATCGTGAATATGAAAAATATCACAAATTTCTAAAATACGATTTGCTATTTAAGCGCCACTATGGGGATACAGCAACGCGGCAAGTGATATGATTTTTTTTGAAGAATTCAATCATTGTCGATCTAATGACAGGTTATTCTCATCGTTGAAATATTGTTGACACCTGTCCAACAATCCGAAGTTAAACTAACTCTACAAGTTAAACTCCATAAAATTGCAATCAAAACGTCCTTCATTTCATTGTACACTTTAAAATAATTCGATTTGCAAATATTTCTCGAAATTCTTCTAAAATGAGAGTTTAAAGTCGTTTGATTAAAATTTTCCAAGTCCCTACTCTCAAGATAGGGAAATGGTAACTCTTCCTTTATTACTAATCGGGCCATTTCCCGATGAATAAGATCGGGATCATAAGGATGGCTATCAACTAGACCGGTCCTAGGGTTGATTTTTTATTGGTCGGGTAGGTCAACAAGAAGTTTTTTATGGTTATTTTGGATGTGTCTACTAATTGTACCGGTTCCATCACCCCTCTTGAATTTGTATGCCTTAGAATATGTTTTACAAACTTTCAAACCTATACCCAGAGTTTCTTCGTCCGGGATATAATCGTAAAACTTATGCCAATCATTACTTTCTCCTCTACTTTTCCTACTACTACGGGGTTGCGTGGTTTCGGTTGGTTGTTGTTGTTGTTGTTCTTTTTCTAATTGTATGTCACCTACAACCTCGTCGTGTGTACCCCATTGTTGGGTAGGAGGATCGTGGTACTCTTCGGCGGGCTCACTAATTGGGACAATTAGTGGCCTAAGGGAAGTGCCGGAAGAATCTTGCCCACTTTGGCTACGAACGCTACTGCGTGATGTAGACATAATGTAGTAATGTATGTTAAAAAAAAACTACACAATGTAGGAACGATGAATTATAAAAAAAAATCTAGAAAATAAGAGGGTTGAGATAGAGAAGATCAAAAAACCAACAATAATTATAACTATAACAAAAATAAAATAAGAAGAGAGGTATGAAATTTTGATACCGTTCACCGTGGATACGCGTATATAAAAAAATCCGTGAAAATAAGAATAGAAGTAGAAGTAGAATTCCTCAAATCTGGAATTGAAGAGTTGGGGAGAGCTTGTAGAAGAGTTGAAGACTTGATCACTTGGAGTTTGACGAGAGTTGAAGACGTTGAATTTTGATTTTGATACGATCGGAATTTGATCGTGTATATGCCTTGAACACTTGTTTATTCAATACTTGAATTGTTCACAAATTGTTTAGAAATGAGTAATAATAGTAGAGAGAGTAAGAGAGTAAGGTGTGATTTTTTTGATGGGGTTTGGGGGGGGAGGGGGGTATTTATAGGCTAAAAATAAAAAAAACCAAAAAAATAGCCAGCCAAACGGCACGCTGACCCGCGGTTCAACGGTCAGCCCATGGCGGGTCGAACGTTTGACCCGAACAGGTCAAACGGTTCGTAACCCGCGGGTTGGAGGGCAGGGTTGGGTAATTTTTAACGGGTTCGCCGGCTGGGTTAGACGGGTTCGATTCGGTATTTAGGCGACCCGGGTCAACTCGTTACTATTCACGGGTTCGACCCGAACCTGCACTGCACTTACACGGGCCTGAGTTAACCGGGCAGGTCGTGGGCGGGTCGGCGGTTGACTTGGCCCACTTGCCATCCCTACTTTAATCATGAATATAGTCTATCATCAACCGTCCTTAAGTCCTTGCCAATCCAATCAAGCCTTGCACTGAAAATCTGTCGGTACGTCAGTTGCTTACAACCGACGCAATGTTAAAAACAACGATCCTCTCTATGCTGTATTATAACGAAATCTCTTACTTTAACCTAATGCAGATGTTATACTACAATGACACTAATACATACTTGTTCGGGGGGCAAGCACCTACGTACTCCACAATAAGGGTTTAATCCCCCACCATGCATTACTATTACGGTGACTAATGTATGTTTTATATATTCTGTGAGTATTTAGTACCACCCCGATAATTCTTGAGTATCGCGCTCCCACTTCAAATGATTTTGGATACACTGTCTCACACCTAGTAATTCTGGAGGCGAATACCCACACCGCGAGGTATGACTCAGGTAATTCTTGAGAGTCGTTCTCCCATCGCGAGTGGTTTTCGGCCATCAAGCCTAACACCCCGATAATTCTGGAGACAAAACCCAGACCGCGCTGTCATCGGTACCTCATCACACAAAACCCCTATGAGTGTCGCCTTATTCCTAGTAAATCTGGAGTAATATCCCCCACCATGCCCCGGTAATTCTAGAGATCCTCCCACCGCGCTATCTAGGCCCTCATACTCAGGTTTGCCCATACTTCATCACATCTCCCCTTAGTGCCTGTCCTTAAGTTTTAGTTAAAAGAATCATCGTAACCTAGAGCTAGCTTATCCTACCGCACTTAAATCAACATGAGAGAAAGTCGGTCCAAACTGGCTACTTCTCAAGAGATACTTAACCCACACTGGTTAGTTCTCAATTTCCTTTATTTATAATGCCGGTTACTAGGGTCTTGCTTAGCCTCTAGACTAACATCTTTCATGTTCAACAATTGGGGTACGCATACCCTTATAACTCTTATTCTCAATTCCATTTATTCAAATTTCCTTCAAATTCTTTCATTCATTTTTATTTATTCATCAATAAGAACAATCTCAAACTATTCATTTTCACAATACACTTTTCATATTCATCAAAACCTCCTCAATACAAGTTAATAAATATTCAAAGATAATCTCTTAAAAATTCATTATTGAAAAAAATTCATTTTATCATTTTCCTTTTATTTATTTTGAATCAATCTTAACAACTTTAATCATATATATACTTCTCTTAAGTTCGCATCTCATCTAAGCACGAATATGATCTTTACTTTCCCAAAAATATAACTTAAAACAGTGAGAAAATTTTCTCATCACTTTATCTAAGTATCATTTGCAAAAATAGTAAATTCAAAATCAGAAAACTGCAATTCATGCTATTTGTAAAAATCATAGAAGATCATATACTTCACGAAACTTTACGTTCTTTATATCAAAATAAAGGTATAAAAGTCTACTAAAATTTCTTAGTTATAAATTTTCTCAAAATACTCTATCTATAATCCTGAATTCTTCGAACTATACAGTAGGGTCGAAATATTGAAAATACTGCCACTGTACAGTCTTGTAAAATTCAGATCAAATTCAGTCCTTAAGAAAATTTGATTTCTTGGACTTTACAGAAACGTTAACAAGTATACTACTAGTTCTTAGTTTTAACTTTCCTCAAATTATTTCATTTACAATACTGAAATGATCAAAAACCAAAATGTGTACAGATTTCCAGTAACCAGTCAACTATTAACCAGTTCTGAGTTTAGATTTTATTAAAATAGTAACGACCTCTAAATCTTATGAAATTTTAAAGGGATGTTTCTGACACATACAAGATGCTCACCAAAAAGTTTTAGTTCTAGATTCCAACTATTTTATTAAACATGATTTTTGGATGTGCAAACAAAATTCAAAGCAGTAACTTTCCTTGTGTGATTTAGCAACTTTGTATACAAATTTATATCCAATTCATTCAATATAATCATAATATATTACCATACACCCAAACAACATCATTTCAACTTATCTATAAAATAATCTCTCAATTAGCATGCATTTTCATTCAAAATATCATTTCCACAAATTAACCACTACTCATATGTAAAATCAATTTTATATATCAATTTTCCTACACATGCATGATACTATATTTTAGAAAGTTCAAGAAGTCACTCACCTTATAGTTGCAAAAGAAAGGAAACTCCTAGTAGATGGATCCTAGCTCCAAGAATGGGACTTCCTTATCCTCCTAGCAAGCTTTCCTTCCTCCAAGTAAAAAACTCAAGCAACTCTCTTTTCCTTTCCTTCTCTTTCTTTTCTCTTCTTTCTTTTCTTTTGATTCTAGTGTGCATTTGTTCATGAACAGGAGGTGATATTTATATGGCTAAATGGGTGAATGAAGAGACACCCACTCCCAAAAATAATACTCATTATTATGAATAAATATCCACTCATAAAACCAAAACCACAAACCCCCACCTCTTCATCTCCTTCATGAATTGGCCAACCCTTGGATTTCCCACATGTGCACACTTCTCATACATGTGCACACTTCTCATTCACTTGTTTAATTATTTGTTTACAGCCTAAATGTATATATTTGTTACATGACAAGTGTATGATTTAAAAGTGTTTGTTTAAAGTAGAATAAATTAATGAGCTTCTTATTTTTAATGAATTTCTAGTGGACTTGAAAATAGACTTTAGGCCTATGGATTAAAAATCAAAATAATTACTTAGATAAAAATGAGAATAGATATCATTCTTAGGAAATTCTTTTTGGATTAAAATTGCTTGAAATTTGCATGTGCAATGCACGTATAAAATATTAAAAATCAATTTGGATGGAAAACAGTCAAAATACAAAATACGTAGAACAATAATGTTACAGATATTTCACATAACGAAAAATATACGTAATCGACACGTGTATTGAAAACACGTGCAATGTACGTAAAACACAAAGATTAAAATAAATGTTTGAGTTGGCTAAAAATAGGATTGAAACGAGTTTTGAGAAAACGGAAAATATATAAATAATCAGAATATGACATTTATATAAAAACACGTTACGAATAGTACTTGTAATGGTACAATATATACGTGCATAACACACGAGGACAAATTTGTCATTACTCAATTTTGCGGGGGTGTTACACTGGCTTCTAAGCTCCAGAAGCTCCATTCCAATTAGCAAAATACTCAATATAATGTCGAGAAAACACAAGTATATTTACTATATATAAATGAACACGCACACAAGTATATTAATGCATGTGCAAAATATTATTTATAGAACTTTTTGAGGTAATAAAAATGAATTCTAACAAACTAGATGCAAGCATTAACATTTTGTAGTACGATTGAATCATATAATGAATGTGGATTAAACCCAGCTTCAGAAGCTCCATTCCAATTAGCAAAATACTCAATATAATGTCGAGAAAACACAAGTATATTTACTATATAAAAATAAACACACACAAGTATATTAATGCATGTGCAAAATTTTATTTATAGAACTTTATGAGGTAATAAAAATGAATTCTAACAAACTAGATGCAAGCATTAACATTTTGTACTATGACTGAATCATATAATGAATGTGGATTAAACCCTAGCTTCAGAAGCTCCGTTCCAATTAGCAAAATACTCAATATAATGTCGAGAAAACACAAGTATATTTACTATATAAAAATAAACACACACAAGTATATTAACGCATGTGCAAAATATTAATTATAGAACTTTATGAGGTAATAAAAATGAATTCTAACAAACTAGATGCAAGCATTAACATTTTGTACTACGATTGAATCATATAATGAATGTGGATTAAACCCAACTGATATGCCCTTAACCCAGTAACAAACAACAATACATAAGAATCACCTAATCAAACTCCACCCCCAGAACCAACACGAATCCCCACCCACCGACCCCCAAATAGCACACAAGTATATTTACTATATAAAAATAAACACACACAAGTATATTAATGCTTGTGCAAAATATTATTTATAGAACTTTATGAGGTAATAAAAATGAATTCTAACAAACTAGATGCAAGCATTAACATTTTGTACTACGATTGAATCATATAATGAATGTGGATTAAACCCAACTGATATGCCCTTAACCCAGTAACAAACAACCATACATCAGAATTACCTAATCAAACTCCACCCCCAGAACCAACACGAATCCCCACCCACCGACCTCCAAATAGCACCACCACCCCCACATTCTTACTACGATGGTCGGTCTTGATTTATCCTCAGATTCGATAGTTTACCAACTATATTGATGTTTGCTATTGGGCCTTAAATATCGTTATAATCTTGTGTGCATCTAACTTACATGTTTGTCATGTTCGGTTCATGAGCTTCATTTCATCCCATTAATTATTTTTATAAAAGAAAATATGGAGTGTAGTCACCCTATTTGATTAATAAGAGGTCAACAAAATAAATTCAGTATATTGGAACAAGTATATAAGCCTACATAGCATAAAATAAAATGTAGTTCCTTCATCATCCATAGGGTGATGGGACGGTAACCCAACCCCCTCCCCCCCCCCCCCCTCCCCAAACAATAGTAATCAAGTTTGAGCATCAAGACATTCTTCTTCTTCTTTTTGCAGTGGTTAATGAGTTCATGTGAAACCAGAAAACAGTCAAGAGTAGATATACCTTTGAGGAATGTACTTTGGGAGGATGATACAAGATCATGCAGTATGGGGCTCAATCTGTTGGCTAACACCTTTGTGAAGATCTTGAATGAACAATTTAGGAGACTAACAGACTTGAACTCAATCACTTTGCTAGCCCCATCACATTTGGGAATGAGAGTGATATCAGAGTAGTTGAGTCTAAAGATGTTTTCACATACAACATACATATCATTGAACATATTCAACAAATCCTGCTTGATCACTTCCCAGAAAGAGTGGTAGAAGCTCGTAGAGAAACCATCGGGGCTAGGTGCTTTGTTACTACTCATAGAAAAATTGCTTGCTTGATTTCTTCCAATGTGAACACACTGTCTAGCTGACTCAGATCCATATGATGAGGATAAATACTTGGTCAATTTACCTTGAAGGAGGGGTTCCTTGTAGTTCCACAAATGGAGTGAAGTGACAGTCAAACTGATGTCTGATCCCCTTTTGTTCAATTATTATTTGGTCCTCAACAGACATAGAATAAATGTAGTTTCTTCTTCTCCTGCCATTTGCAATACAATGAAAGAATTTTGAGTTTGCATCTCCCTCCTTAAGACAAGTATCCATTGCCCTTTTCCTCCAGTAAGTAGTGTCTTCTTGAAGTAAGCCCTCATACTCCTAAGTGAGTGTGGATATCATATTCTTTTCAGTCTGTGACAAGTCTCTAGATTCCTACGTAATATTGAATGGATTAATTTTGTGCATTATAGTCCTCTTTCTTAACCTAATGCTCCCAAAAGATTTATAATTCCATTCTCTCAATCTTCTCTTGAGGAGAATGAGTTTTTGGCTTAAGATATCAACTGAATTCCCTTTGCAGCTGAAAGAATGCCACCATCCTACAACCAAGCTAGAAAATTGTGGATCAAAGAAGTAAGCTTTCTCAAATCTGAAGTAGTTGGACATGGGGGGAATAGTAAGAGTATCAAGAACAATGGGACAATAGTCTGAGGCAATTCTTGGTAAGGATGACTGTATGCTATTGGGGCAAGTAGTATCCCAAACATGTGAAACTAAGAACCAGGTCTAATCTTGTCATGGAGGGCACCTGATATTAGACCATGTAAACTTACTTCTTGAGAGAGGCATGTCAATGAGGTTATGTTGGGCAATAAAAATAACAAATTCTCTTATATCTCTGAACGAGTTTTTTTTCCCTGTTTCTCTCTTTGTCAGATAGTGTAGCAATGAAACCTCCACATAGACACTAACAAGAACAAAGGGAAGATCTCCTCTGGGTGATCTCTTGCCAGCATGATTCTCTATCATCTTTCTCAAAATTGGCATAAACAGATGCGATGGAGAATTTAGTCTCCCCCCATCTATCTCTAAGTGAAATAAATATAGAGAAAATTTCAATGGCTGAGCAGATTTCTTCAAACTGATCATCATTTCATCCAGTTAGAACTTCACCATAGCTATCAACTAAATCTAAAGTACACCTATTTAGTGACTACAACTCCTCCAATTGATGTAAGTTTCTTTTTACTAGGTGTCAATAGCTTTGAATCTTGGATACACACCACAGATAAATTAGCACTCTTAATCCCATCTATGATCATGGAGCATTTCTCTGTGCTTCCCAAACCTCTAACATTCCAACTTCAAATCTTCACAAGTGAGAATAAAACTCTACCAATAGGAAATCTAGCTAAAATAAGCAACATACGCAGAACAAAGGAGGGGGAATTCATCTTGACGGAGCAGTTGGCAATGAGGGACCAACTACATTCTTCTCACAATTCCTAACCATTGCAATGTCATGGGGCTCTCTAGCCACCACTCCCATCGACTGAGCAACTTCGTTGAGATTTTCTTCTGACAACAATTTAAAAGAATTGTAAATTTTAGTACTTGAGCTGGAGGCCCGTGCTCTTCTCTTTGCTAACGAAGTGTTCTTCTTGACTGATATCTAACTCATCACTTTGCAAGACGAAGATCCACCAAAGAGGGGATGCAATGTGCTCCTATGAGACAAGGACCTGCTGCGCTTTGCTCTTGATCTCCCAGCAACCTCCTCAAAGTTAGGGGGGAAGCTAACACTTCTCAAAAAAGGATTTGGAGCAGGGAAAGGATCGGAAATTGGCTCCTGAGCTGGGTTTCATGTTGCTTTGATAGCTTCCTTTATAACTTTGTGGGCTAGAGCCCTCTCCGCAGCAAGTTGGATCTTTACAAATCGGGAAGTAGGCAGATTGACCACCTCATTCTCCTACACCATCAACATATACTCCATAGATTTTGCATCTGAGCTGTCAGATAAATCTCCACACTTGGAAGAATAATCTTCGGCCTTGCTGTTGGAGGAATGAATGGCGTGATCATGGGGGATTAGTTGATTCGGAAATAGAATCTCTTCCTGATTCTAGGCCCACATATTTAGCAACTACCTTTTTTCCTTCCTGAATATTCCACTGCAAAATCTCCTCCTCATTTTGAATTTCAAAATCATGCATTGGTAGCGCCAAATCTACTGCCGGCGATGAGGGCTTCAGTGGGCTTGTCGCAATTGGATTGGGGATGTCGCTGTTGGCCTGCATTGTGCCATCGGATCTTCCATCTTTCTTGTGCTAGAAAGAGCCCTGAACGACCCAATCATTGGAGTCTCCGGTGGTGAATAGTTGCAATTTACAATTCTTTAACATCTTCCACCAGGATTGGCTAGCCTAAGATGAGGACAGGGATGTCATAGACGTGTTTTTCGAGGGTCCATAGTACTGTGTACTTGACAGTGAGCATCTTGGGGATTACGGTCACATCTTCTACTTCGATTAGAATTAGTGCCCTATCTCTGTTTCCGGCTTCCTTCATTTCTCGGCTCATTGTGATCAACTTAATAAAAGGCTTCAAGAGTGAGTGGCGGGATGATTCGTTCCATATGTGGAACGACAGTATGGAGATGTTGATCCAGACATAGCTTGGCTTGGGTTTCATGTAACACCCTAGTTTTCATTTATGAGATTTTTGTGATTTTACGTGTTTTCTCATTTGTATAAATTTTTCGTATAAAATATTTTTTTTGTATTTGTTCTCCCTCATTTTTCAAAAAGTATTTTTCTTTTAAAGCCTAATTAAAATCTAAAGCCCAAATTGTCTTTTTAGCCCACTTTATTAATTAACTATTTTAATTATTTAAACCCATGGTTAAATTGGCCCATTAATGAGACCATTTAACTTATTTCTCTTTTAAAACAATTGAACTGGTATTGTAGACTTTTTATGAACAAATAAAATTTTTATGCACTTGTACACTTATAAGGAGGGGGTACTAGTTGGCACATGCAAGCACTAGAGTGTGCATTGCACACCCACCCTAGGCCGGATGGAGCAAGAAGAGATGGAGAGAGTGGAGTTGTGAATTATGGTGGTTATGTGATCATGGGTAGTTGCTACAACTCCCTAACTCATCCTAGCCTTTGATCTCTAACCATTTGATTTAATCCTAGCCATCTATTCTCACCAAAAAAATGTATAAATACCCCCTAGTTCTTCTCATTTAGTACACTAGAAATTTATTAAAGAAAGAAATTATTAGAGTGAGAAAAGATTGAGAGTTTTGGTGAGTAAAAGATTGAGGGGATATTTTTGTGTGTGCTCAACCAAAGAGAGGCCGGAAGTACAATAGGGGGGGGGGGGGGGGGGGGGGGGGGGGGGGGGAGGGGAGCTTGGGTTGCTACATCGAAGGAGGAGGAGACAATTTTGAGGCACAACTTAGGAGGAGATGAGTCCATTCGTGCATTCTAGGAGAATTCTAAGGGCTTTCTATTTGTTTTTCTCCAATAGGTGGGTGTTTCTCATACTTCTAATTCTAGTTACCATGCTAGGAATGTTTTGATAGAATTATCAATGAAAACTTAAGTGAAATTGACTTCATGTTTTCTCATGTAGAGATGAATTGATAATTTAGAAGATGTTTGTTGAAATGATTGCTAGTTGATAAATTATGAATTACATTGCTAGAAGATGTCATATGTTTGCCACGCTAGATAGTTAAGAATCATATTGGGGTAAGAAATCTATACATTTTGAGACAAGTTGAATGTATCTTGTGAAAGTGATTGTTTAAATTAAAATAACTCTATTGTAGCAAAATGAGAAATTTGTGTTTTAAAAAGATTGTAGATTGCTAGTAAATAAAGGGATGGAGGAATAAAGTATTTTGTAGAAAATTATATTCAATTATGTGCAACTATGTTTTATTCTCAATGTCGACACTATGGACCTAAAACTTAAAATAAGACCAAAAATGCATATTTTATAGGCGAATAATGAGTTTAAAATTACTGGTTTACTGTATTTATATATGTTTCAAAATCTGGAAGAAAAAGAGAAGAAAAAGAACAAAAATCATTTTGGAAATTTTTTTAATAATTAGTAGAGAACAAGAATCGAATCAAAACAATCCCAAACCTTTTTGAGACGACCTGGTCACTTAGACCAAGTGGTCGTGGGGTGCTTGGGCACTACAGTAACGGGTCAGTGACCCTGTGGTCTCGAGTTCGAACCTAGGCTCTGCCTTTAATTTTTTTCGTTTTGAACAAAAAATTCAAAATCTGAAACCCAAAACACTTAACCATATTTACCCTTTCTCTTAACGTGGTTGCACCCTAGCCTAGTTGGCTTGCGGTTGAGTTTGACTTCTCTTAGGTTTCGGGTTCGAATCCTGTGTTCGGCAGTTTTGAAAATTTTGATTTTTTTTGAGATTTTTTTATTAAATTTTGACTTTAAAAATCTGAAAAAAATATATAAATGATTCTAAAAATTATGAAAAATATTTGGTTATTATTTTGACTAAATAAAAGTGAGTTAGAAGTGAAAATTGGATAGAATCCTATGGAGTTTTACCCTTGGGAAAATTATAAAAGTATTTATTTGCATAAGAAAAATTATGTGGTGATAAAAGAGAAGTTTGAATAAAAGAAAAATTAAATGTGGTACTTAGGGACTTTCATTGTTTAAATTGAATGTTGGTGGTGAATGAAAATACGACTTGTGACCTTTTAGAATAAAGGAAATGAACGATAGAGAGGATTAAATGAGATTATTTGAAACTCATGTGTTTGAATGAACTGAGATTGATATGGTATATGAAATTGAAGTTTAATGACATGATGACTTATGATGAACAATGGATCTGATTACATGAATGCTATGAACATGAAATGTGAATTACGATTATTCATGAAAAAGAACTTATGAGTATGAAAACTCGATGTTGTAATTATGAGTTGAAATTGAGAATTAGGGTATAGCCAAGCCTTATACCGGCAATGAAAGAATTATGAAATGATATTTTGAAATGAGAAGACCAAGGTTGGGTCATGTGAAATTAAATGAATAAGACCGGTATAGTGGAAGTGCTACACTCTAAGAGTTGATTTTATTCATGATTCAATTAAACTAAGGATTAGATACATAGTGAAGACGTGATGAAATTAAGAGAAAAATATTGAGTATGAGGGCCATTGGATTGGCGGCGTGAGAGTATTCACAGGATGTCCCATGATGCATCATGATAGGGCGTGGATACTGCTCCAGAGTACCGTCCTGGTGGCGATGCTCGTGGGGTGTTTGACGACTGCGGGTGGTGTCATGTCTATGGTAGGAGCTGAATTACCACAGGATGCCTGCATGATGAGTCATGTGTCAGTGCGTTGGGATTCTCTCCAGGGCGCCTAGACATGAGTTCATAGGTCAGAAAATATCTAGGATACTTACCGTAGTTACAGTAGTAGATTAAGTCATGGCGAGGGATTGAACCCTACAAGTTGAAGAACGATTAAGGGCTTGCCCTCGGACCTATATAGTATGGGTTGCATAGACTCTGAAAAAGTGCACATTAGTGTCATATATTAAGTGCACATTCACAACACAACATCAATAGGATAGTCCCTTTTGCTTTGTTTGTGACAAGTTTGTGGTTTGCTAAGTATTGAGAATCATTATACTGTTTTCGGCATAGAGAGGATGGCCGTATATAATATTTCGTCAGTTGAATGAACTGACGCGCCCACAGATTTTATGCAGGATAAAGTGGTTAATAAGACTAAAGAATGCATGCTGATTAAAGATTGATTCAAGAGTTGTACATTTCAATTCATGTAAATTGTTGTAATTTGCAACCGCTGTAAATATGTAATGTAATTGTAAACTCTGATGAAAGAAAAGTTTTTATTTTCTTGTAAAATTGTACGAAAGAAGTGTAAAGATCCTGTGGAACTTCGAATTCAGTTGTATTTTGGAATTCGGAGTGTTACATTTCATCTTTGCATCGTACTCTATAGACCATGGGGTGAAGGTAGCTATGAAGCCAGAGAAATGGAACAATCCTTCGACGACCGCCTTTGCTGCACAGGCCACTGTGGAGAACTGGACATGGTAGACACCCTCCCCCACCCTCTTCAGCTTCCACCATCTTCCTTTTCCCCTCCCATTCAAATGTCAACACACACTTAACATCCTTTGTTGCCGGGGAGAACTTAGGGTTGATAAGATGGAGGAAGGCGCTTGCATGCAACGCATGGAGATACTCTGCCAGGTCTAAGTTGTGGATGATGTCGTGTTAGATTTTAATGGCAATCACATATTAAAAGCACAACAAAAAAGTTACAAAATACCGAAACCTAGCAATGGATCCAAGTGAAAAACCATAAATTGTGTTTAGGAATTATATATTAAAGATGGATTTGGTGTCTCCACAGTATGCCAATCACAGCACTGCAAAGGTTGCGGTGCCTCGACTATATCCATACGAACGGATCAAATCAAGCTCTCCCTCACACCGCATGGCTAGCTGCGGGAAGGGGATGTCCTTCATGATCTCTCTCCCTCTCTCTCGCAGTTTCTGTGATGGCTAGAGTTTTCTCATGTATCTTTTCCGCCAGAATATATCGTATATATAGTTGCAAAAAATCAACCCTAAGAGAGTGGTGAGGCGGTTGGGCTAGGGATGGCAAACGGGTCGGGCTGACCCGTGACCCGCTCGCCGAACCTGACCCGTTAGAAGTTGGTTCGGGTTCGGGTCGAACCCGTGATTATAAGCGGGTCAACCCGGGTCGTTAAAACATGGATTTGGACCCGTCGAACCCGGCCCGCGGACCCGGTGAACAGTGCTCGACCCACTCGCGAACCCGTGGGCCGACCCGTGGGTTTCGAATCGTTAGACCCGTACGGGTCAAACGTTCGACTTGCGCGGGTCGACGTTCGACCCGCGGGTCCAACGGCCGAAACTGAGTCTAACGGCTGTTATAGCCATTTGTTTTTGGTTTTTTTATTTTTGCCCTATAAATACCCCTTAAACCCAAACAAAAAATTTCACACCTTACTCTCTTACTCTTTCTACTACTACTACTACTCAATTCAATCTTAATTCATTCCAAATTTTGTGAACAAAGAAACTAGCAATATAGAAACGATCAAACGAAAAATTCTGATCGTATCGAATTCAACATTCAACCACGTCTTCAAGTCTTCAACTCCTCCAAGGCTCCAACAAAGAAGCTCTCTTTATATCTATATACGAGTCCGGACTTCTACTTCTACTTCTACTTTTATTTTCACTCTCATTTTATATATGAGTATCCGCGAAGTACGGTATCAAAATTTCACAACCCTCTTATTGTCTTGATTTTTTTTAGTTATAATTTTTTCATCATTTTTGTTTATTAGTTTTTTCATCTTCTCTTTCACAACCCTCTTATTGTTTTCTAGATTTTTTAAAACTTATCTCGCCTAGATTGTATTTAATTTTTTCACATACACTACTATATCAACATGTCTAGATCACGAGGTAGTGGCCGTAGCCAAAGTGAACAAGATTCTACCGACACTTCTCGTAGCCTCCAATTGTCCCACAAAATGAGCTCGCCAAAGAGTACCCTATGACCCAACACATTGGTACACATGATGAGTTTGTAGAAAATATAGACATAGAAGAAGAAGCACAAACACAAGCAACCGAAACAACACAAGTGGGTAGTAGTAGGAAAACTAGAGGGGAAACTAGTGATTGGCACAAATTTTATGATTATATTCTGGACGAAAAAAATCCGGGTGTAGGTATAAAAGTTTGTTAAACATGTTCGAAGCCATACAAATGGAAGAGGGGTGAGAGGACAGGTACAATAAGACGACATATCCAAAATGTGCACAAAGAACTTCTTGTAGACCTACCCGGCTAACAAAAAATCCACCCTAGGATTGGTGCAGTTGATAGCCATTCTTATGATCCCGAACTTGTTCGTCGGGAAATGACCCGACTAGTAATCAAGGAAGAGTTTCTATTTTCCTATCTCGAGAGTAGGGACTTAGAAAATTTTAATCAAACCGCCTTAAACCCACATTTTAAAAGAATCCTTAGGAATACTGTAAGTCTGATTGTTTTAAAATGTACACTGAAATGAGAGAAGCTTTGATTGCTATTTTATGGAGTTTAACTTGTAGAGTTTCTTTAACTTCCGATTGTTGGACGGGTTGCAACAATATTCCAATGATGGGAATAACTTGTCATTGGATCGACAGTGATTGGATCATTCAAAAAAGGATCATATCACTTGCCGCGTTGCCCTATCCCCATAGTGGTAATGAAATTGCAAATCGTATTTTAGAAATTTGTGATGTTTTTCATATTCGTGATAAAATAATGTGTATAAGGTTTGATAATTCATCCAACAGCAATGCATCAATTAGTATATTAAAAATCGTATTAAACTCTCCATCTGACAATATTTTTCATATTTGATGTGCATGTCATATTTTAAATTTATGTGTTCAAGATGTATTAAAAATAGCCGAACCATATATAGTTAACATTAGAAATTGTGTATATTTTATTGCATTAAGTGGCATTATATTCCAAGAATGGAAAACTTGGTGTAGGCTTAAAAATGTACATTTTAGAAAATTTCCAAAGGATGTTAAACACCGATGGAACTCTACTTTTGATTTGCTACATGTTGTTACTGAATATAAAAAATGTATAAATAATTTTTGTATTGCAAAAAATATGCCAAATTTTGAAATGACTTCCCAAGCTTAGTTTTATGCTGAATCTTTGTTGAAATTTTTAGATCATTTTAAAACCGCAACTTTCAAATTTTCAAAATCTTATGAATCTACATCTAGTAGCATTTTTATTTCAATAGTTACTATGATGCAAACTTTTAAACAAATGATCGATGATGCTTTTATTGGTCATATTGTGAAACCTGCATACACCAAAATTTTGAAGTATTTTAATCCTCCTCCTATGTTGTATTGTATTGCTACTGTGATGGATCCTCGTATCAAATTAGAAGGTACAAAGAGTTTGATTGAAATATTTTTTACTTTACTTGGGGAAGATGAATCTGAAATTGATTGCGAAACATTTTTAGTTAAATTTGAATCGATATTAAATAACTTGTATGATTATTATGATAGAAGTTTTGCATCTAATAGTACAACTTCTTTAGTTAGTTATTTTTCTGCTACTTCTAAAGGTAAGGGAAAGAGTAAATTAGATGATACCACATTTAATTTACTTGCACAAATTCAATCAAAAAAACCTAGGACTAATTAACCAAATGAATTACATTGGGATAATCAACAAGATTCTGAATCTTTTACTTCTTCAATAGATATTTTACAATGGTGGAAAGACCATAAACATACTTATAGTATTCTTAAATATATGGCTAAAGATCTACTAACTCCTCCCGTCTCTACAGTTGCTTCAGAAAGTGCATTTTCTACAAGTGGCAGGGTTCTAACCGATTACAAGAATCGCTTGAAGCCCCAATCATTGGAGATACTCGTTTGCACGGAAGACTGGCAGAAGGCCGACGATAGGACTCAAGGAAAAGCGTTCGACACGTCTATAAGTGGAAGCAACTTGCCAGAAGAACAACAACAACAACAATAGCAACCAAAATGAAGAATTGAAGACCAACAACAACAACAAATTGAAGACCAACAAATTGAAGACAATTGTAAATGTATAAAAAATTGTATAAAATCTTTGTTTGTTATTAAAAATTAGGATAATTGAAGAAAATTGAAATTGTATCTAAAAAATTTGTTATTGTATAAAACAAATTTATAGAAAATCTTTATTTCTTATTACAAATTGTGAAACTTGTATAAGTTGAAATCATATTAATAATATATACAATTTTTTGGTAATTTTACTCTTTGATTCTTATTATTATTATTACATTTTTTATTATTATTAAAGTAAAAAAAATTACATATTTTTTAAATTAAAATTACTTATTTTTTAAAATAAAAAAATTAACTTTAGACGGGCCCAAACCGCGACCCGACCCGACCCGACCCGGGTTGGACCCGAAAGGGTTCACGGGTTGGGTGGGTCGACTATTTGCACTTACGACCCAGCCCGGCCCAGCCCAGTTGCCACTAGGACCCAACCCGAACCCGGCCAAGCTGGGTTCCAACCTGGACGGGTTCGACCCGGACCCCGCCTAGTCAACCCATTTGCCAACCCTAGGTTGGGCTCACAGTCTGACCTAGTTCAGATTCGTATGTGGCCCTTTAGTTGGCCCATTTAATTTAATTAATTACCCAACCATGTCAGGAGTCAAAGTCTTACTAGAATACTAAATTAAATTCATCTCATGAATTTAAATCTAAATTTCGATCCATTCTAAGTGTGTGACTCTATAGGTTCTCATTACGTTAACAGTAATACTAAAATTCAATTCTAGTGTTATACACAGTGAGAGGTATCCCGCAATACATCACTGCTACTTAAGTAATGGGAATGCCAGTGATTTAACATAACCTATCCGTAACCAATGTTGCCATATAGTCTAATCATTCTGTCCAGATATCTTAATTGACTACAAGGCATAGCGCATGTCACCCTTATATAGTTCAATCTTTGGTTTCTTGATATCCGTGTAGACTTACTAAAACAAATGAGATCAATATTTCATATTGACTCATTTGAGCACGTCCATGTATTTTGTAGTATCACTCAATCAAGGGACCCTTAGATATAGCTCCTATTATGTAGGAGAGATAAATCCTATTTAAGTCACTTACATCCCTCTGTATGATTTGTAGTATATCCTATAGTCGACTTTCTAATCACCTTATTACAGCCAATGTTTTACGACATTAAAACATATAACTTCTCTTGTAGGGAACCTTAGTGACTTGATATCGCTTATGACACTCATGTAACGATCCATGTAGCGTTCTCTTGGTGTTCCAGTACATTATTACTTTAATATGTACCAATGTGAAGACTTGATATCTCATATCCATGACCTGTGAGACATGTTTATCAGTCTACGCACATACTTGTCTCTATGTATTATTGTTGTCCTAATTCACAATAGTACTTGACTGAGACATTTAAGAATAGTGTTCTGATTACAAACAATAGTATCTCACATTCAAGTCATGCACTTGATGTCCCATGATATTGAACCTACTATTCTAAGGACTTTATTATGTTCATTTAATCACAATAAATAACACAATAAAATAAAATGCCTCATATATAAAATAAATTTCATGATGCAATGTAAACTAGTAATGTCAATACACAACTGGACTCTAGGGCATACACCAACACGTCGACCTTCATTGTTTCCCTGCGATTGAAGATCGGGCAGTCACGCACCTTGTGACCAAACATTTTACAGTTGAAGCAGTGGAACTCGAACATCTTGCACGCCGCCGCAAGGTGATCGCTCTGTCCACACTTCAAACATCGTTGTTCCATCTTCTTCGAGAATCTAGGATTTTGGTGGTGAGGTTTGGGATCGAAGTTGGACGTTGGAAGAGGAGGGAGAACTGATTTAGGGTTTGGTTTGGGGAGATGAGGGGGTGGGAAAGAAAACTGTTTTAGATTTGGTGGCGTTGGGGGATGTGAAGGGGAATAAAATGGGGGTAATTATGATGGGGGGAGGGGGGGGGATGGAGTACGACCTGGGCGTAAAATCTTCTTTTCTTTCTAGGTGCCCACTCCCTTCTCTCCTCTCATTTGTCTTCAATATATATCTGAGTCCATCTTCAGTCCACAAAAATAATAAAATTGATTTATCTTGGTCCGTCGATTTGTATGATGTAAAGTAGGCTTCTGGTATCTGGTTGGTTCCTCGTGTCCATGAAGGCTGCATGGAGTAAAAGAAAACTTTTTTCCAACCCCATCTATGTATACTCACTACTTCTTCACCTGGGCGAGCAAATCTCAATCCAACCTCATCTTAAAGGTAAGGAAAGAGGACGAGGAGGAGGATGTGGTGGAGGAGGAAGAGAAGGATAAATTGGGATTTAATCTTTTATTAACTGAATAAGCTATGCTTGTAAGGAAATTAGATAAATTGGGATTACAAGATTTGCATATTAAAAAAATTTAAAATACCATAGCATTTTCTATGTATAATCATAAAAATGAAATTCCTAGGAAAATAATAAGAATTTCACTTTGATTTTCTTAAGTTTAATATTTAAATAAGGAAACAATAGTAAGAGAGAGAATGTGGCCAATAAATGTTAATAAATATAAGAAAACGAGGAAGTATTAGCATTAGTACTAAAATAATACTGTAAGTACATGAATTTAGATCCTCTCTACTAATATCTCCACTAAAGGGTCTAACTTTATTCAAGGAATGTCACTTTGAGCTTCATCTTACTTTTATCAATATATTGATGAATTGTTGGATCGATTACCTTATCACGTCTCACTTCCCAAAATACGGAAATACGGACATGCAACGAAGGCCCAGAGAATGATTTGCATCATTCATACGCTGTAATAGTCAACTCAGTAATATGAAGTATAGTCACAACCACGCATGCTATATTGAAACCACATTAACAATGAATAACTGGAAAGATTCATGAAATAATCGACAAATAAATCCATAAATAACCAACATCTCTAGGAGAGAATAAACTTTGGGTCAATGTCCGGAAATACAATGTATGAAACGACGATAATACTAGAAATAAATAACACGAACGAGGTAATAAAATTGGCTAAAATTTTGACTTCATTCCTTAGAAGATTTTCTCACCAAGTCCTTTAGTCAATTCTCCAAGTGTACCTGTAAGCTCATCATCTAGGGATGGAGGGGGGTGGATGGGATGTCCGTTAGAGCAAGGTACAAGAAACAAGAAGAACAATAAAACATGATATATAATGGAAAAATGAACTAGAACAACATCAGAGATCAATAAACGAGGATTGATAATAAGATCAAAAGTATATAATTAATGATGCAATGATCATTGACAACAATCAATAATCAAATTCGATAACAATAATCATGATAAAAAATGCAAGTGTCAAAACTAAGTCAATCTGCCTTAATTATCTTATCTAATGCACGTAATTCTGCGTCTCATACCACAGGTTCGGTGCATATAATAAGTGATCGTTTGGACTATAGTAGTGAACTCTACAGATCATGTACTTGGCAGTAATAATTATACTTAAAAACACGAAAACACAAATTCTGGACAACAAACGTTGCTGTATAAAAAATGACTTTCCCGCTACTACGGGAAAGTAAATCAAGGTTCCGTCAGGGGTTCCAGAAACTAGACTTCTTGCCAGTTCTGATGCATATTCACACGACATGTTTTAATTATTGCAACTACATCTACTAGTCAGTTCTTTATGAGTCTGTTGTTCAGGTAGTAACTCAATATAAAATTATTACATGCATAATTTGACTAAAAACTTATCTAAAATTCTTGCAAAATTATAATCTAGTTCATGGAACTGTTCATTAACATTTTAACAAATCTTAGGTCCTAGTTATTAAGTTAACCTACTGATTTAATTAATTGAACATGACAACGTATTTTAAAAACACAATTATGGAGTCAAGACATTATAGTGGTAGAATTTGAATATCTTGTAATCCGTAAGTTGGATTACAAAACCGTTAGATGGTTTGGATTCCAGATACAAAGCGCTAACTTTTATTTAATAAGTTCAAAGAGCATCCACATTCGTGTGACATTTATGCATAATATGCATATTTTAGCTTTCGTAGCACTGCAGTTGTGTGCTATATATGCATAATATGGCACATGACCTACAATAGATTACTATATTTTGTAGAGGAAATACCAATATGCATATTATAGAGGACGAAACATCATGTTTCGTCCCAAATATTTTATAATATTTTTTTGGGATCAGACGAAACATGATATTTCGTTCAATCAATTAAGAATTTTTTATAATTAAAAAAAACCCCAAAAGAAAAAAAAATGCACGGATGAAACATCATGTTTCGTCTGTCCATGGAAATGAAGGTCTTTTTCACAAATTCTTGATGTTAATAGGTAACTATAGGTTTGATTGCATAGGGATATTTGATTCGGAATCGTTGGATTACATTAAACTTTAAAAAAAATCACGGATGAAACATGGTGTTCCCTTCGTGGAAATGGAGGAGTTTTTAAAAAAATATATATGTGAATAGCATTCTATGGATTGTAAAGCATATGATTTTCTATGAGATATTTGATTGGAACCGTTGAATTGCCCTAAACTAACAATTAAATTGAAAAAAAAAATTTAAAAAAAAATCCCGGACGAAACATGTCATCCAAAATTATAAAAAAATTTAAAACATTTCGTCGGACGAAACATCATTCAAATTTTCTCAAACTTTGCTATTTTTTGCCATTTCGCTACTGCAGCAAAACAACAAAATGTTGTTTCTATTTATCCATATATGCAAATATAGCATGCATGACTGAGATAGCCTGCGCCAAGCAGGGAGAGCTCCTCTTTGGTTCCATCTGTCTATATTAGCTTGGTCAAAAGTCTGGTTCTTTACTGATCTAGTGTTCTGGCAGAAACCTAGGGTCAAGTCCTTGTATATATAACTAGACTGGAAATTCATTAATTAATTTTATAAAAATTACAAAATGACTCCTAATATTGTCTAGTAACATCCTGGTAAATTTCAAGTCTTTATTCTACTGCTAGCACATTATTTTAATTAGTAAATCATGTCGATATGCTTCTAAACAGAAATCTAGAATTTAAACCCTAACAATACTAAAAACAGGATAACTAGTAGTCTACAAATCGGAATTCAGATGCCTAAGAAGTTCTGGAAACTAGATTCAGTGGGCTAAATTTTTATTTACAAAGTTCTAGTTTATTTTATCAGCAACTAGGTCATAAACTCCCTACAAGATGGGATAAACAACCAACAACTTAATATTATTAGTTTCAACAATCGAGATGCACAAAGCCTATAACCTTATGAAAAAAATTTAACATAAATTTATACTCAGTAGTTCGGCATATTCATACTATTATCATGATGAAAAATTATCACTCCTACGATTTAAAATTTACTATTAATAATCATACCGTCATAATCCATAAAATCAAAATATATTAGCATATATCTCTGGATATGTTTGTGTGGTTTATACAATAAAATAAGTGTTATGGATATGAAAAAAATGAATAAGATGGTATATGATGATGAAATAACATGGTTTAGGTTTCAAGTCAAAGATGTGGTACGAAAAGAAAGCTATTACTTGGTTTCACAGATGAATCTGCAATAACTTCTTTTAAAAGATAACAATCAACTAAGATACGATAAACAAGATAAAGAACTAGTTGCAGAAATCAAAAACATTTCTTGAACGAGAATAATAAGTCGCTTCAAGAGAACTTGCCTTAATACACGATGAGTTACGAGAGTGGCAAGAACCACTGGAAGAAACAAAGCAACATCGGCACATGGTTGCAATCCGACAACATGAATAATAGCAAGCTGATGTCAGAAACAACAAAGGCAACTCAACGATAGCGAGAATGGCAGCGAGCAATGACCACAACCGGCGGTACACGACAGCGAACAAGTGGAGGTGTGGCAACGACAATGGGCAGCAAGGTGATGACAGCAAAGTCAAGAGTGGTGACAGGAGGGAGATGTTCGGTGGCAGCAGCTGCGGCGAGTGGAGGTGAACAATAGGGAGGCTGATGGTGTGAAGGGGCTATGAGGCGTCAGACTGTGTTGGAGGTTGCGGGGTGATGCTCGGCTTTGGGAAATGGTGCAGTGGAGGAGAGGTGCAGCGATGTAGGTGCTGCGATGGAGGCTCGGTGAGGGAGAAGATGGTCGGGGCATTGGTGACTGTTGCAGAGTGGTGTTCGGCGATGGTGGAGAGTGGTTGTCGACGTGGTGGAGTTGAAGGCGGGTACTGCGGCGGTGAGGGCGGTAGTGGTGACGCGAGGGGGAGTCGGGGTGCATGGAGATGATGGAAGAAGCTTGGAGGAGATGGAGCTGGCAAGGAGGAGGATGGGTTCTGGTGCAATCGACGGAGGAAGAAGAAGAAGACTCGAGGGTGGTGGCTGTTGATTGAGGGAGATAGATTAATTAATCTATAATATTATTGTCATGCCCAGCTTCCCGTTATAAAAGAATACGACACATAACCGAGGCCCAGCAAATGATGCAAACACATCATCCATAAGCTGTATACATAACTCAACAACCATACAACAACAACTATGCAAGCATGTATAATCACAGACAGGATAATAATAAATTAAGAAACAGTTCATAACCAATAACTGGAAAGAAATATAGTTACGGGTCAAACACGACCGGAATACAATAAAGAGTAGCATGAATAAAATATGAACTAAGGATACATGATAAATAAACAAGACTAAAACACTTGATCAGCAACACATTCGGGTAACTCTCTTTCCAGACCTGCAAGTACATTTTACAAAAGGAGAAACAAGAAAATGTCCGTTAATGCAAGTCACGGGCCGCGAGTAGTACAAGCTAGGGGGATAAGTACAAAACAAAACAAGAAAATAGAGAAAGGAGCTAGGAATTGATTGTACACGAATATATCATGTAACAGGAGAAATGCAACATATAAACAGGATCATCATATATAAACAGAAAATCAAGATGTCAGATAAACTTGTAAGCAGGTAAACGAGAATCATGTAACTTGTAAACAAGGATCAAGTAACAGGAACATGCATGTGTGCAGTGTTAAACTTAAGTCTATCACGTTTCATCAGGCCTAACTAATGCAGCAATCATGCATCCCATTCCACATGTTTAAAGTATACAATCAAGTGAACGTTTAGACTTAGTGGTAGATTCTATAGGTTACGTACTCGGGAAAACATGTAAACTTGTAACTTGTATCGAGATACGTGCAAACTCATAACGTGAAACATGTAGAGTGTAAATTTATAACGTGGAACATATAACCTGTAACTTGCAACTTGCATCGGAAAACCACGAGTTCTCGTCCGAGTACGTTCTTCTATATTGCCCACTACTAAATCTTTCCATTATACCCTGGCTTGTTACTTTTTTTTTCAAAGATCATGAATGCGAGAACGATGTCAGGATAGAGTCAAGGATGAATTAAGAACTTAAATAATGAACGTATTCTAATTCATGAAATGCAAGAACAAACATGTAAATCTTTAAAAAAAATCACATGACATCAGTTCTAGAAAGCAAGACGTTGTTGCACCAAAACTGGATTTCCTGCTGCTACAGGAAACCAAATCAATATCCGTCAGGAGTTCTAGAAACTAGACTCCTGGCCGATTCCAACGCATATACACATGATGTATTACACTAACGGTAATTGGGTCAAAAATACAGTCGTTTACTGACTAATTGTTCTAGCAGAAACTTGTTTATAAAGTCTTAGTTTTTATTAATACTAGAATTTCATTTTAAAAACCTATAAAAATTATATTCTAAACCCTAACAGCGACAAGTGGCATATTGGAAATTTTCATGAAAAAATTCTATTAATACATGGCTTTTTGAATTAAGAATTAAATCAATACTTAAAATTACGAATCTGGAATGTAAACCAGTCCGTAGTAAATATATCATAACTCGTACATAAAATATCGGATTTTGGATCCGTAGAAAGCTCTGGAAACTAGATTCAATGGACTATCTTTTATGTTCACACATTTCTAAGTTTTATGAAAAGTATTTAGGTCGAATTAGCACTACAATCTCCGTACAATAGTATTTCTGGGTTTTTTTTTAATAACTTGAAACAAATACAGTTTAATTCGAACAAGTGTTATAATATATACATGAATTAGACGAACATTTATAAAATCATAGTTTAGTATATTCTCTTTAAATTAAGAAGTGAGATCATTATTATTACCACAAAATCAGTCACACAATACAATCACACATGATTCATGTATATTTATATATGGATAATCATCTAATTATTTTCGTGTTCGTGTGATGCATGAATTAATACGAATATTCGCGATTACGAATTCCGGATAAACAAAGATTCAAGTTGAATAGACATGTCTATGAATCGGACTATCAATATACAAAACAAGAATATGACTTAACAATGAATTATACTTGCGGATTTTCAAGAACAGGCATGTACGAGAACAATAAAATTGGTACAAGGAAAAACTTGCCCGGTTAGACGATTCTGAATACAAGAATACAGGATTAGGATCCCGGGGCAAGGATGCACGTGTAAACTATGTGGCAACAATATGTGCGAGAGCGGCAACTATAAGTGCAATGCACGTATAATCAAGCAGCAAGACAACAACAACACAAAGCATTAGCAACAATGGCAAAGGCAGCATTGGCTGTGGCAGGATCCGATGGTGGGCGGCACAGTCGATGATGAGGAACAGGGTGGTGCTCGGTGGTCGAGGAGGAAGACAACAATGGGGGGGGGGGTCGCTGGGTAGCGATCGGAGATGGGGACAGGGCTATGGAGACGAGGGGGCAGTAATGGGTGCTTCAGCGGTGGTGGGCTTGAAGAGCAGGCGGTAGGGCTTGGTGGTCGAGGAGAGGACGAGACAGCGAGTGGGATGGGTCGGTGCGAGGAGGCAGGGCATCGACTGTGGACTGCGCTCGAGCGGGAGTTCGGCCGATTGCGAGTGACAACAAGAAGCTCGACGAAGGTGATGGCGGTTGGGTTTCTGAAGTGGAGAAGGAGAATGGGAAGAGGGAGAGAATTATTCGAGGAGAGAGAAGGTCATTTGGGGGTCTGAGGCTTCGGGAAGAAGAACAAGCAGGAGGGAGAGAGAGGAGAGAGAGGGGGGGGGGGAGAGTGCTGGTTAATTAATGAGGGTTTCATAAAAGAGTTTGATTAAATGGGGATTTAGTGGAGAAAGAGGGGGCAGTTACATAATTAGTGGAATTGTTCAGGAGTTGAATGTGGGGGTGATTTGAGAAGTAAACGGGAAGTAGGTTCTGCATGTTAAGAAAGAAGTTGGGTTAACGGGTTTGGGTTAATGGATTAAATCATACTAAAACAATTCAAATGGGCTTGAGCTAATCTAGTGGGCTTGAAATGAGTTTTAAAAATAATAATTGGATAATTAATGGTTAAATAGTTAACTGGGCTTGAAAGAGAACAACCGAAGATAAAAATAAAATAACCAGATTAAGGAATCAACTCGAATACAAAATTGAAGAATAAAAATACAATGATCCAGAATAGAATAAGGTAAAATAAAATAAAATCTGTATAAACTAAAACGACGGTTACAATCCTACCCACCTTATAAGAAATTTTTTTTCCTCAAAATTTACTCAGGTGGACCAAAGTATAGGCTCAAAAGGAAAAGAAAAGAAAAACTACAAAAACAAATGAGGGAACTTCTTCCGAATCTCTTCCTCAAGCTCCCAAGTCGACTCACCAGGCGAGTGAGTATTCCAAGAAACCCGAACCAATTTGATAACCTTATTCTTCAGCATCTTCTCTCGTCGGTCAAGATGGAGACCGGGTGAATCTCGAATGATAAATCCGACTGCACTGATAATTCTAAATAGTCAATTATGTGACTGTCATTCCTGATGTACCTCTTGAGATGAGAGATGTGGAACACATCGTGAAATCCCGACAAGGCTGGTGGCAGCGCGAGTCTATAGGCTACCTTGCCTACTCGCTCCATACTATCGAATGGGCCAATAAATTTGGGACTTAACTTGCCCTACCTCCAAAGTGGATCACGTCCCTGCATGGTGAGACCTTGAGTAAAATGGGGTCGCCTACTTCAAATTCCAAGGGCCTTCGATGAGTATCTGCCTATTTCCTCTGCCTGTCCTGAGCTGCTTGTAAGTGCTTCCTGATCTGAGCCACGACATCGACAGTCTGTGTGTTCAACTCCGGTCCCAAAAGTTTCCTTTCACCAATATCATCACAACATACTAGCAATCTGCATTTCTGACCATAAAGTGCCTCGTACGGTGCTGCCTTGAGACTGACCTAGTAGCTGTTGTTGTACGAGAATTCAACCAAGTGCAGATGGTCTTCTCACAAACCACCAAACTGGAGAACGCAAGACCTCAACATTTCCTCCAGTGTCTGTATCATCCTTTCAGACTGTCTGTCTGTCTGGGGATGGAACGTTGTACTGTACTTCAATTAACTCCCCATGCTTCCTTGAAGACTTTCCCAGAACTGAGATCTAAATCTCATATTTCGGTCTGATAAAATGCTGACAAGGACCCCATGAAGCCGCATAATTTCCTGCATGTACTTATCAGCTAAGCTCTCCGTAGACTGGCTCACTCTGAAGGGAATGAAATGGGCGCTCTTCGTCAGTCGGTCCACAATTACCCAGATGGCGTTGTGACCCGTGGGACTCCTCGATAGTGCTGTTACGAAATCCATAGTGATATTCTCCCATTTCCACTCCGAAATAGGAAGAGGTTGTTGAAGTCCATCCATCCTCTGATGCTTTGCTTTCTTTTGCTAGCAAATCAAGTACTGTGATACAAATCTCGCTATTGCCCTCTTCATACCATGACACCAAAAATGTTGCTTCAAGTTCCTGTACATCTTTGTACCTACAGGATGAGTAAGGCGAGCAATGGGCTTCCTCGAGTAACTTCTACCCGACTTCCTCTTTAGGGCACCAAAAAGAATAGATCTATCCGGGTGAATGACAATATTGGTTCTCAGACTTGCTTCTACTTCTTCTCTGAATTTCTACAACTGCTCATCGGCTGCCTATGCTTCTTTGATCTGTTCCACTAGGGAAGATTGTAACTGAAGTGTCATACACTGATATTCGATGCTGGGCCAGATTACATCCAACTCCAGTCTCCTCATATCTTCCAGGAGTTCCTTTTTCCTAGTAAGAAACATAGCAGCGGGTCTTCTACTCAGGGCATCGGGTACCAAATTCACCTTCTCGGGATGATACTGAAGGTTGATGTCAAAATCTGCCATCATCTCTAGCCATCTTCTCTGCCGCATATTCAACTCTTTCTGGGTGAAGACATACTTGAGGCTCTTATGATCAGTGAAAATCTCTACTCTATCTCCAAGTAGATAATGCCTCCATAACTTTAGGGCGAATATTACGGCAGCAAGTTCCACGTCGTGCATGGGATAGTTCTTCTCATGCGGCCTCAATTGCCTAGATGCATAGGAGAAAACACGGCCTGGCTGTATCAATACTGCACCTAGTCCTCTGCCAGATGCATCACAATCAACTACATATCCTCCTGAGCTATCTGGTATAGTCAATACTGGTGCAGTTGTCAACCTGTTCTTTAATTCTATAAAAGCTTCATCACAAGCCTTGCCCTAGACAAAATTCTGCCCTTTCCCGGTCAATTTAGTCAGTGGCTCGGCAATTTTTGAGAATCCTTGACTGCGGTGATCTTGGACGGATCAACAGAAAATCCATCACCCGAGATAACATGGCCCAAGAACGCAACACGGTCTAGCCAGAATTCATATTTGCTGAGCTTCCCATAGAGTCGATTCTCTCTCAGAGTTTGTAGAACTATCCTCAAGTGTTCGACATGATCCTCCCGATTACGAGAATACACTGGAATATCATCAATGAACACTGCTACGAATTTATCCAGGAAGGGAGAAAACACTATGTTCATCTGGCTCATGAATACGGCCGGTGCATTCGTAACTCCAAAGGGCATTACCAAAAATTCGTAATGTCCATATCTTTTCCGGAAGGTCCTCTTTTGAATGTCCTCAGTCTTCACTTTGACCTGATGATACCCCGAATGAAGATCTAGCTTCGAGAAAACCGAAGCACCTCACAGCTGATCGAATAGATCATCGATTCTTGGCAATGGGTAACGGTTCTTCACCGTAACATTGTTCAGTTCACGATAGTATATGCAGAGCCTATGACTACCATCCTTCTTATTGACAAATAACACCGGGGCTCCCTATGGCGAAACACTAGGCCTGATAAACCCCCTGTCCAGCAATTCCTGGACCTGTACTTTCAGTTCCACAAGCTCTACTGGGGCCATCCTGTACGGACTCTTTGAAATTGGTGCCGTGCCCGGTTGGACATCGATGCTGAACTCTCCGTCTCTGTCTTGCGGTAACCCGGGCAACTCTTCAGGGAACACATCAAGGAAATCCAGTACAACCTCAGGTGTAACTTTACTGCCAGCACGCAACTCATGTGCGCAAGCCTCCTGGTTTGTGGTGTTCTCACACTGCCCAAACGGAGTCCCGCCAGCATGAAACTCAAACTCTTGGCAATTTGGGGTTCTGAACACAACCTTCTTAGCTCTGCAGTCGATTACAACATGTGATTCCCCTAACCAATCCATCCCAAGGATCACATCGAATCTAGAATTATTGATTACGATTAGGTTGGACTTGAAATCCACACCACCGATCACTACAGGAATCTACTTACACTCCCTAGAACAGACAATGACGCCTCCTCTAGTAGTAATGTTCCAAGCTGCCGGCATAAGACTGCTGGCCAATTGGTGCAGGTCGACGAAGCGGGAGGAAATGAACGAATGAGTCGCACCGGAAACAAATAAGACATGGGCAGGGAAGGAGTGAACTAAGATGATTACTAAGGTTTAGCCCAAGAATATAAATGAAAGTACAGGTACAAGAAAGTATGCAGAAATAAGTGATGCAAGGAAAAGAAAGGAAGTGACAAAAAAATAACAACTGCAATATAACTTCAACAACACCTTCAGCAGTCTCTGCAGTAGGAGCCGGGGTTGGCCTCTGAATTGGCCCACCTGTCGGCCTAGCAAAGCAGCAGGGTGCTGAACAACTCGCTGATTGGCATTCCTCCTTTTGCGACTGTGTTCTTGGGCTCTAGCTGCCTCAAGAACATCGGCATAGGTGAGGAGTCGAAGGACAACCAGATGGTCTTGGATATCATGGTCTAGCCCCATCAGAAATATCCGGGCTCTGTCCTTTCGTTAATCACCAAGGCTGTGGCGAAACGGCTGAGCCTGGTGAAATCCGCGTTATACTCATCCACGGACCGAGTTGCCTGAGTCAAAATAGTGTTTTTAGATTACCAGTGCTACATATGAAATACATAACAAAATTTAAAATCAACCAACTATTTGACCAACTTGCGTCAGCGAGATGAACTGTCGTTCCATCTCGATCTTGGAGACGCTCGGAAAGAACTTCATTAGGAAGTTCTCCGTGAAGGTATCCCAAGTAACAGGCCCATCCAGCCTCTAAATCTCAGCTCTCAATCAGATGTGGGTGATATCCATCAGCTGGATGCTAACAACATCCACTCGGTCCACATCAACGATCCTTGCTGCTAGAAGCAATTGGACCATCTGGATAAGCCACTGTTCTGTTTTCAATGGCGATTCAGTGCCCGTGAACTTGTCTGGGTGAAACCTTATAAAACGTGACAGTGCCGGATCTAGGAGGAAGTACCCGGTGCGTAGGTCCAACGACGTTCCGATTGGCAACTTCCAATGCAGCCCTCATAAGCTCGTTGTGTTCTTGCTGCATCTGTACCAAGTGTTGCAACACTTGGGTGACGACCGCATTCTCAAGTGGCTCATCTCGGGGATGGGATGAGGAAACACCTCTACGAGCCATAGTCTGCACAAAATCAAGTCGGTTAGCACCCAGATTATATGTTGGTTTTCCATTATCCATGTAATAAACATGGTGCACATGTTGTTGAGTCAACCTGGCTCTGATACCACTAAAAATCTTGTCACACCCCGCTTCCCGTTATACGAGAATATGGCACATAACCGAGGCCCAGCGAATGATGCAAACACATCATCCATAAGCTGTATACATAACTCAACAACCATACAAAAACAACCACGCAAGCATGTATAATCACAGACATGATAATAATAAATTAAGAAATTGTTCATAACCAACAACTAGAAAGAAATATGGTTACGGTTCAAATATGACCGGAATACAATAAAGAGTAGCATGAATAAAATATGAACTAAGGAAACATGATAACTAAACAAGAATAAAACACTTGATCAGTAACACCTTCGGGTAACTCTCCTTCCAGGCCTACAAGTACATTATCACAAAATGAGAAACAAGAAAATACCCATTAATGCAAGTCACGGACCGCAAGTAGTACAAACTAGGGAGACAAGTACAAAACAAAACACGAAAACAGAGAAAGGAGCAAGGAATCGAGTGTACACAAATATATCACATTACATGAGAAATGCAACATATAAACAGGATCATGATATATAAACAGAAAATTGAGATGCCAGATAACATGTAAACAGGTAACCGAGAATCATGTAACTTGTAAATAAGGATCAAGTAACAGGAACATGCACGTGTACAGTGTTAAACTTAAGTCTATCAGGTTTCATCAGAACTAACTAATGTAGCAATCATGCATCCCATTCCACATGTTTGAAGCATACAATCAAGTGAACGTTTAGACTTAGTAGTGGATTCTATAGATCACGTACTCGGGAAAACATGTAAACTTGTAACTTGTATCGAGATACGTGCAAACTTGTAACGTGAAACATGTAGAGCGTAAATTTATAACGTGGAACATGTAACCTGTAACTTGCAACTTGCATCAGGAAACCACGAGTTTCTGTCTGAATACGTTCTTCTATATTGCCCACTACTAAATCTTTTTCCTTATACCCCGGCTTGTTACTTTTTATTTCAATGATCATGAATGCGAGAACAATGTCAGGACAGAGTCAAAAATGAATCAAGAACTTAAATAATGTAGGGAATGTATTCTAATTCATGAAATGCAAGAACAAACATGTAAATGTTTAAAAAAACCACAGGGCATCAGTTCTAGATAGCAAGACATTGTTGCACCAAAACTGGATTTCCTGCTTCTACAGGAAACCAAACCAGAATCTGTCAGGAGTTCTAGAAACTAGACTCCTGGCCGATTCCAACTCATATACACATGATATATTACACTAACAGTAACTGGGTCAAAAACACAGTCGTTTACTTGCTTACTGTTCTAGCAGAAAATTATTTATAAAGTCTTCATTTTTATTAAAATACTGGAATTTCATTTTAAAAACCTATAAAAATTATATTCTAAACCCTAACAGGGACAAGTGGTATACTGAAAATTTTCATGACAAAATTCTATTAATACATGACTTTTTGAATTAAGAATTAAATCAATACAATTAAAATTAGGAATTTGGAATGTAAACCAGTAAGTAGTAAATATATCATAACCCGTACATAAAAGATCGGATTTTGGATCCGTCGAGAGTTCTGGAAACTAGATTCAAGGGACTATCTTTTCTGTTTACACATTTCTAAGTTTTATTAACAGTATCTAGGTCAAATTAGCACTATAATCTCAAGATAGCAGTATTTCTGGGTTTTTTAGTAACTTGAAACAAATACAGTTTAATTCGAACAAGTGTTATAATCTATACCTGAATTAGACGAACATTTATAAAATCATAGTTTAGTATATTCTCTCTAAATTAAGGAGCGAGATCATTATTATTACCACAAAATCAATCACAAAATACAATCACACATGATTCATGCATATATATATATATATATATGTGTGTGTGTGTGTGTGTGTGTGTGTGTGTGTGTGTGTGTGTGTGTGTGTGGATAATCATCTAATTAATTTTGTGTTCGTGAATTAATACGAATATTTGTGATTACAAATTTCGGATAAACAGAGATTCAAGTGGAATAGACATGTCAATGAATCATACTATCAATATACAAAACAAGAATAGGACTTAACAATGAATTATACTAGCGGATTTTCAATAACAGGCCTGTACGAGAAAAATAAATTTGGTACAAGGGAAAACTTGCTTGATTAGACGATTCTGAATATAAGAATACGAGATTAGGATCCCGGGATAATGATGCACGTGCAAACTACGTGGCAGCAATATGTGCGAGAGGAGCAACTATACGTGCAATGCATGTATAATCAAGAAGCAAGACAGCAGCAACACAAAGTGGTAGTGGCAATGGCAAAGGCGGCACTGGCTACGGCAAGATCCGATGGTGGGTGGCACAGTTGACAATAAGGAACAGGGTGGTGCTCGGTGGTCAACGAGGAGGACAACAACAGGGGGGTCACTGGGTTGTGATCGGATATGGGGATAGGGATATGGAGACGAGGGGCAGTAATGGGTGCTTCGACAGTGGTGGGCTGGAAGAGCAAACGGCAGCGCTTGGTGGTCGGGGAAAGGACGAGACAGCGAGAAGGATGGGTCAGTGCGAGGAGGCAGTGCGTTGACTGTGGACTGCGCTCGAGTGGGAGTTCGGTCGATTGCGAGTGACGACGGGGAGCTCGACTGGCGTGATGGCGGTTGGGTTTCTGAAGTGGAGAAGGAGAACGGGAAGAGGAAGAAAATTAGTCGGGGAGAGAGAAGGTCATTTGGGGGTCTGAGATTTCGGGAAAAGGAACAGGCGGGAAGGAGGGAGAGGAGAGAGACAGGGCGAGTGCTGGTTAATTAATGAGGGTTTAATAGAAGAGTTGATTAAATGGAGATTTAGTGGAGAAAGAGGGGGTAGTTACACAAGGAGTGGAATAGTTCAGGAGTTGAACGTGGGGGTGGGTTGAGAAGCGAACGGGAAGTAGGTTCTGCCTGTTAAGAAAGAAGTTGGGTTAATGGATTAAATCATACTAAAACAATTCAAATGGGCTTGAGCTAAGCTAGTGGGTTTGAACTAGGTTTTAAAAATAATAATTGGATAATTAATGTTTAAATAGTTAATTGGGCCTGAAAGAGAACAACCCAAAATAATAATAAAATAAATGGATTAAGGGAATCAACTGGAATACAAAATTGAAGAAGAAAAATACAACGATCCAGAATAGAATAAGGTAAAACAAAATAAAATCCGTATAAACGGAAACGAGGGTTACAATTATAATGGAAGAAGACTTTAGTGTCATTTGTCAATCTATCAACATGTGTGACGCACATACATAATTAATATGAAGGAGGTTTCAGGTTCGAGCCCTTACTACGTCAAAAGAGTTTTTTAATTTTTTTTTATTAAGACGTGCATTGTCCGTGCATAACTAATATAAAAGAGGTCTTAGGTTCGCATGCAGCCCACGTTGAAATTTTTTACTTTAAAAAATATTTATTTATTAAATTTCTGGTTTGGTTTATCGTTGATGTGGGATGATTGGGACTAAAGAGGGAGGGGGGGGGGGGGGGGTGTTAAGTATATAGGCAGCAAATAAGTGGGCTTGGGGTTATGGACTTGGAGTATTGGTTTAAATAATGAGCTTCAGTTAATAAATAATAATAATAAAAGATAGATTAAGATTTATGGGCTTCCGGAATGGCCTGATCACAAACAAAACAAAAACAAAAACAATAATAATAATGATAGTATAGATTAGATTTCGATTTTGATAAATTAATAAATAATCAAGAGATAAAAAGAATAAGATTGTAAATGAAATATAATTGGGGTTTGGGCTCCAAAGAAAATCTAAGAAAATAAATTAAATATAAGAGATAAATTTAAACGAATGAAAAAGTTTTAAAGAAATTAAAATACAAGAATACGAATAAGAGAAAAATAAAAAAAATTCGCATAATCGAGAACGGGTTTACATACCTAGTCCTCATTTACTGAAGAGGATCCAAATTCAAGTTACATACACTAAAACTCTCAATGCGGATTTTTTATTTCTCTTTCAAAAATTAAAGTAATTTACTTAACGAGTTTTGTACTGTTCATGAAACTTATGTACTATTTTCATAGCTTATGTACTATTTTTATAACTTATGTGCTGTTATTTATTATGCTAATATATATATTTTTTGGTATGGCTGGAGTCGAAAGGCTCTATCCGTTTTCATCAAAAAAAAAAAAAAAACTTATGTGCTGTTATGGACCTTGCCTACTTATGTCCCGTTTGGATAGTTTATGTATACACATATAAATTTAAAAAAGGTAATTTGGATAATTTATGTATACATACAGTACTAAAAAAGGACCCTTTCATACCTTTAAGAGCATCCACGGTGGTTTGAGGTAAAAAATTACATAAATGCAGATCTTACTTTTCCATTTCGATGAAATGCTGCAGTCGTCAAAAAGGCATATTCTCGTTAAAAATAAAACAGACGAAACATGATTAAAAATTAGTTATATAGTCAGAAAGTTGGAATATATTAATAAAATATATGGGACGAAAGAAAAAAAAAAGAAAAAAAATTGCAAAATAACCGGACGGGTTTTAAGGAAGTTTTTTTTTTGCAAAAAAATTGCAAACTTTTTCAAAATAGTTTGTAAAAGTATTTGCAAAAACAATTTAAAAATTTGCAGAATTAATTTTTTTTTAAAAAATTGAACGAAACAAGATGTTTCGTCCCAATCCAATTTTTCTTTTCCAGTTATTTTTTTCTTTGTTCTTTAATTATTTTTGCTTCGAACAAAACATCATGTTTCATCTGATTATTTAAAAATATATTTAAATAATCCAGACGAAACACGTCACGCATAAAATGCATTTTGCTATATCAACTGCTATTTTTACCTGTCTACTGTAGCAATATGGCAAAATTCCTTACGAGTGTGTCGGCTATAGTAAATAAAAATGCATAAAATGACATTTTACCTGAGGACTGTGGGTGTTCTAACTAAGTGTATACATTTCTATCAAAATATATAAATTAATTAATTAATAATAAAACCTAAGTGTATACATATAGTACTGTTTATTTTTTATTTCCTAATTACCCCTTGTTTTCCTCGGTTAATACTATTTAGAGAGTTACTAGATTTGCCTGTAGGCACGTGCCTATGGCATGTCTTCGGAACAATACAACATATGAAAGCCTTATAAATAATAAAACAACAATTATGTAGCACAAGTTTGAATAGTATGACAATAATTAGTTGTAAATAAAAGTCCATGTTTTCATTAGTATATGTTGAAAAATAATGAGAGTATAAAATCCAACTTCTTAGAATTTTGAGGGTGAAAAATAATGAAATTTAACTATCGAAGATATATTTTCTATTTTCAATGTAACATGAACAATAAAAAAATAAAAAAATCGGAAAATTTATAAACCTGAAATCTGAAAATCTAAATTTCTGAGTAAATAGAGAGAAAATGAAAGTGAGAGATAAAGGAGAGAGATAAATAATTAAATAAATAAATAAGTTGTTTTTTTTTCTTTTTTGGTTGGGGGGGGGGGGGGGGGATTTGAATTTGAGTTGGGTTTGAAATTTTGCAGGGAAATATGTGTTTTGTGAGGTTGGATTTAGGTCTTTGATTTTGAGGGGATTGAAGGAAAACCACTTGATAGCTTTCTTTGTGTTTTATTATATAGATGTATATGGCTATTCACTAGCTGGATTGGGTGAGTTTTGAATTATTTTTTTAAGGGTAATGCTACACCTACTACCAAATCTACTAATTTTTTTGTTTAATATCTTAGGTGGCACACTAATATTGGATATTTCTACCATCTACTCTACTATAACCTCTACTAATATTGTACCACCTAACGTAATAAAGAGAAAAGTAGTAGATTTGGTAGTAGGTGTAGCATTACCCTCATTTTAATTCGAGCGCAAAAATACAAGGGGATTTTAAGACCTGTAAACCCTGTACATAACTTCATAAATTTATGATCTTTTTTTATTTTCAAATATTCTCTAATCTCTAATATATAGTGTGAGAGTTGGAGTTGCTGTGATTTGTTGACAACCAACCATCTAATCTCAATCACTCATTTTTAAGAAGAAGTTATATTAACTATCAATTTACTCAATTATTATCAATTACCATAATAGTCTCAAAATTCAAATTTATTTACGGCATAATTATGTACAAAAGTGACACTCATATAAAATAAAAGTTAATATCACTAATCATAATTTGTAAAGAGTGCGGAGAGTTTGAGATGGGTAAAGGAAGGTCTCAAGGCCAACCTACGTCATAGTCTTTATCTAAAGAATAATATTCAAATGTGCATTGCACGTACAGATTAATAGTATAATCTCTAATCTCTATCTCTAATTTCTATCTCTAATCTCTAATATTATAATTGAAGAAGGTCTTAGTGCCATTTGTAAATCTATCAACATGTGTAATATATATATATAATTAATATAAAATGTGGTTTCAGGTTCGAGTCCTCACTACGGTCAGAATTTTTATTTTTAATTTTTAAAGTTTAATTCAGACGTACAAGCAATGTGTAATTTACTAGTTAAATAGAAAGGTAGTGATAGTATAGTTATATACCTGTGTACGGTTTATTTGCTATATGTACTACTTAGATTGTTATGTACAGTTTCAGGAATTTTTGCACTGCTTTGGGGTCAGTGTACTATTTAGATCGTTACATATTGTTTCTAGGTCTTACGTATACTGCATTGGTGATATATGTACTGTTTTAATCCGAACAAAATGTTTTGGTGATTAATCTATTGTTCTGATGAATTATGTATTGTCTTCATATTTCTAGTATATTAATGGCAGAGTTGGGGTTCAAACGAATAAACTATTGTTTTTTTTTTATCACCAAATAAATTCATGCATTGCACACTGATATGGCTAAAAATATGATTAAATCGGCACCGTTCAAATCGGGTACGAATCTTGAAGCCCTTAGGGGTAAAACGGTAATTTCACCCACAAACGGGTCCAAAATGGGAAACTGGATATTTTCCAAGCCCGATAACCAAAAAAGGGGTCTGTTTTACTGGGTAAGGGTGACAGCCCATTACAAACCAGTCAAGGATATTTAAAGAGTAGTTCAAATTCATGGTTATCTCCAAGAGACGGTTTAAACCAAATCTCTTATCATGAAACCAGTTAAACTCTCTCGTTATCCAAAAACACGATGACATAGAGATAAATGATTATCTCTAAATTGTCTCTAAAGGCGACTATAAATAACCCCCCCAATAAAAAGGTAATCAATATTTTTTTCAAAAAAATGCTCTTTCATAATCTTCCGGAATACTGACTTGAGCGTCGGAGGATTCACCACCGGGATCCATCCCGGTGTTTCGAACTTTTTGCAAGTCAACGACAGCGACGAGAAACAGTCAAGCACCGACAAGAAGTCAACAGGTTCACTTTTACTATTCCCGTAAGAATTCACAAATCACCTGTTTGCTCCCACACCGAAATTAGCAGTAACAGATTGGTGTCGTCTGTGGGAATAGAAAAGCAATCCAGTCACACATCGCCGGTAAAGGTAGTTTCAGAGCCATGCCTCCGAAAGGAAAATGGAAGGCAGCCACATCCAACCGAAGAGCCACTCCTCTTCCGACTCCTCCACAGCTCCAAGATCTTCCTCCTCAACCCGACCAACAAGTTCAGCAACCGCAGCTTGAACAGCCTCCTCCCAAGTCCAGGGGGCTGCCCCGGGGGGCTCCCGTCGAAGCCGTCAGAGACAACACTCCCACCACGACCACATCTCAGTCCACAATCCCTCAACCGATTCCATAGCCTCTCAAAGTCCTCCGGGGCCGGACCTCCATCAAGTAATAGTTAACCGTCAGCAGGGGTAGACCTCCGAACTCGCTTGAATGAAAGGCGAGCCCTTGAGGAAGTCACTCACTCCGAGTGCCAAAGGGCCCCTAGAGTTCAGTCCCTCCGCAAGCCAAGGCCTAGAAGAACCCCCTCTCCAAGGAGGCGAAGAGAGTCCCATCCACGTCGTCGGCAGAGAAGTCTTACTCCAATAAGTCGTGCTGCACTTAGGGACCGCTGAACTGGAGAGGCACCAGTCACTCAAGCCGAGTTCCAGATCTTCAAAGAAGATATCATGCAAGCTCTCAATATTGCCCCGAATCTGGAACAGTGTGCACCTAGCCCTCACCATGCCTCGAGTCATGACTAGCGTGCACCTAACCCTCGCCATGCCCTGAGTCATGACCAGCGTGCACCTAGCCCTCGCCATGCCCCGAGTCATGACCAGCGTACACCTAACCCTCGCCATACCGCCACTCATGAAGGAGATACGCTTCTTTGTAAAACCTTCTCAGCCACATTGAAGGGACCTGGCGAGGGAGTGGTATTCCCGCCTATCTCCCAGTTCGATCTTTTCATTCGATCAGTTCGAAGAACTCTTCCTCACCCACTTCGTCAGTAGGCACAGAACTGAGAAGACGATTTCATCCTTATTGGCCCTTAGCCAGAGGAAGGGAGAGCACCTAAGGGACGATGTCCGGCGCTTCACAGCCGAGGCTCGATCTATTGCCTCTCTTGATCAGTCAGTGGCCTTTGCAGCATTCTGACATAACATCAATCACGTCGACCTGAAAGCATCCTTCACCAAGAAACCATCCCGGGACTTCTCGAAGCTCTTGTTAAGAAGTGAGAAATATATCCAGGGTAGAAGAAGCCCTCCACCCTTAGGATTAGAAGGAGCCTCTATCTGGGAACAAGCAGAAGGGTACAGAAGAAGAAGGTTTTAAGAAACTCTAGAAGGACAACAGCGGCCAGCGCCGGCCTCCTTCCCGCTTTGAAAAGTTTACTCCTCTAAATGCCAGTGTTTCGGCTATCCTAATGTAGGTCAACAAAGAGAGCCTGCTCCAACCTCCTCCGAAAATGAATACACCTGGCAAGAAGAGGAACAGAGACAAGTGGTGCCGCTTCCATAGGAACCATAGCCATGATACAGATGATTGTTGAGCCCTGATGGACGAAATCGAGGCCCTCATCTAGTGAGGATAACTTGCCAAGTATGTGAGAAAGGATAGAGCTAATCCTCCATCGACCTGGGGGGCCAATATGCGAACCGAGAAGCCAGCGGAATCCCAAGACTCCGAGCCAAGGGCAGTTCTGCACTCTATACATGGAGGATCAATGGGGGGAGAGTCTATCTCCTCCCGCAAAACCTTCGTCCGGGAGGTCAACTCCGTAGAAAACTTCCCCCTTCCTAAGAGTTTTGGTATCCCAGTTACCTTCTCCTATAAAGACTTGGAAGGCTTCCGAACGCCCCATTGCGATGCACTTGTAATCATCCTTCAAATGACTAATCATGAGGTACAACGGATCCTTGTAGATAACGGGAGCTCTGTTAACATCCACTTCTTAGAATCGTTCCAAGGTCTTGGCCTATCCCGAGACCACCTCAAACCAGCAGGATACACTCTTACTGGATTCTCAGGGGCCCCGGTTTTGATCGAAGAGGTGCTCATCCTGGATGTGACCGCAGGAAGACCCCCAACAAGCTGAACAGAAACAATGGGCTTCATGGTAGTAGATGTGAAAGCCACGTACAATGCCATTCTCGGCAAACCAGGCCTAGCCACCCTGCATGCCGTCCCCTCCACTTTCCACATGAAAATGAAGTTCCCGACCCCTGCTAGGGTAGGAGAAGTCAAGGGAAATTAGGAAACGGCATGAAGGTGCTATACTATGGCTATAAGAGGGATAGTTCTCTCCCTCGACTCGTTAGAGGTCCCTTAGATGGCCCGCCAGACTATATCAGAACTGGTCGACGAGTTAGAGGAGGTTCCGTTTTCTGAAGAAGACTGATCTAAGACCTTCCGAGTGAGTAGGATCCTCTCGCAAATAGTCAAGAAACAGATCATCGAGTGCATCGGAGACATCAAAGACCTATTTGCGTGGACATCAGCTAACATGCTTGGTATTTCGGAAGACCTCATCACCCACCGTCTCAGCGTCAATTTCAACGCTAAACCTGTCCAACAAAAGTGTTGTAAGTTTGCTGCTGATCCCCAGGTAGCCATCAGAGAGGAGGTGGATAAACTCCTCTCAGCTCGCTTTATCCAAGAAGTCAACTATCCCGAGTGGCTCACCAACATATTAATGGTAAAGAAAGCTAATGGAAAGTGGAGGATGTGTATTGACTTCACGGATTTGGCCCAAAAGATCTGTTCCCTCTCCCTAGCATCGACGCTCTTATTGACGCCATATCCAGTCACCAGCTCCTTAGTTTCATGGACGCTTACTCTGGGTATAACCAAATTAGAATGTTCCCTCCTGATATCCCGAAGACCTTTTTCATGACCGACCAAGGTCTGTATTGTTACCGAGTCAGGCCCTTCGGGCTGAAGAAAGCTGGAGTTACCTACCAACACCTTATCAATAATGTCTTTCAAGAGCAGATTGACAGAAATATGGAGGTTTACGTAAATGACATGCTGGTAAAGAGCCTTACCCAAGCAGACCACGCCCAAAACCTATAGGAAGCCTTCAGCATTCTGCAAAGGCACAAGATGTGACTCAACCCATCCAAATGTGCTTTCAGAGTATCGCCAGGAAAATTCCTGTGCTTCATGGTTAGCTACAGGGGGATAGAGGCCAACCCCGAGAAGATCCGAGCTATTCTTGATATGCCACCTCCCTCTAGTGTTAAAGAGGTTCAAAGGCTCACGGGTCACCTCGCAGCCATCGGACGTTTCCTCTCTAAGTCAGGAGAGAAATGCCTTCCTTTTTTCAAAGCTCTTCGAGGAGCTAAAATTTTTAAATGGGGACAATCGCAGCAAGAAGCCTTTGAACAACTCAAAGCCTATCTAGTTAATCCCCCGTTATTGAGCAAGCCCGAGCATAGAGAACTACTATACCTCTATCCTGCTACTTCAGAGCAGACTCTAAGTGTAGTTCTTGTAAGAGAAGAGAATAAAGCACAAAAACACATCTATTACGTCAGTAAAGTCCTCCATGCCGAACTCTGCTACTCAAAAGTGGAGAAGATGGCTTATGCTCTGATAATGGCCGCTCACAAACTCCGAACTTACTTCTAAGTCCATTCCATCACTGTTCTCACTAATCAACCGCTGAAGCAGATATTGCACAAACCAGAGAGCTTGGGAAGACTCATGAAATGGTCTATCGAACTGAGCCAACATGACATAATTCACCAGTCATGAGCAGCCATCAAAGCCCAAGCCCTTGCCGAATTCATAATCGAAAGCACAATTTCGGACCCTCTTGAAGAACACAGAGACCCCCCATTCTGGAGCATCTATGTCGATGGATCCTCATGCTTTGAGGGAAGCGGGCGAATGTTATCCTAATCGGACCAAATGATTTCATTTTCCAGTACTCTCTCCGCATAAATTTTTGAGCCTCCAAGAACGAAGTTGAATACGAGGCCCTAATAGCCAGCTTGCTCTTAGCTCGAAAAGAAGGGGCCTCGCCATGTGAAAGTATACAGCGACTCTCAGCTAGTCGTTAATCAGGTCCTCGGTGAATACGAGGCTAGAGATGATCGAATGGTTAAATATCTTGCACAGGTCAAGCAGCTTCTAAGCGCATTCCAAGGGTCCGAAGTTATCTGCATACCACGAGAGGAGAATGAGCAAGCATATGCCATGTCCAAGTTAGCATCTTCATCTCTTAAAGGACTCAATCATACTGTCCTTATTGAAGTTCTCCTCCGTCCCAGCATCGAGGAAGAACATTATTAACTCATGATGAATCCTCCCTCACCACCCGAGGAGAACTGGATGAAACCATTGTTCGAATTCCTCAGGGGGCATACTTCCAGCAGATCAGAAAGAAGCAAGAAAAATCTGAACAAGGGCAGAATGCTACACTATCATCGAAGGGGTCTTGTACAAGCACTCATATTCTCTAGTTGATGACCGACCATATCTTCGGTGCTTATCCCCTGAGGAGACCCAGTACGCCCTTAAGGAAGTTCATGAAAGGATTGGTGGCTCCCATATTGGAGCGAGATCCCGCGCCCGTAAGATCCTCAATTATGGCTACTATTGGCCCACACTCATCAGAGATGCTTAGAAACATGTCCACCACTGCACTTCCTGTCAAAAGTTTGCGTCCATCAAATGGGTGGCCCAAGCCGAGCTCTGTTTCTTATCCAACCCAATCCCTTTTGCTATGTGGGGAATGGATCTCCTCGAACCTTTCCCACCGGCTTCTAAGCAAAGGAAATATCTCATAGTAGCAATCGACTATTTTACTAAGTGGATTGAAGCTGAACCACTTGCTACGATTACTGAGAACAAGGTCCAGTAGTTCCTATGGAGAAACATCATTTGCCGATTCGGTATCCCCTGAATCGTAGTTACTGATAATGAAACACAATGCCAGGGGCAACCTTTTAGCAGTTTTGCACCGACATGGCCATTCAGCAGCGATTCTCTTCTGTCTTCCACCATCAAACCAACGGTCAGGCGGAAAATACAAATAAGCAAATTTTAACGGGTCTCTGCCAAAGGCTAAATAGAGCATCCAAAGGAATGTGGGTCGAGCAGCTCCTGAATGTGCTATGGTCCTACAGGACCACTAAGAGAACCCCAACAGGAGAATTTACCTTTAACCTCACCTACGACTCCGAAGCGGTTATTCCTCTTGAGGTTGGCCTACCCACCCCTTGCCTGATAGCATTTGAAGAAGAACAAAACTCCAACAGTTCCTATGGAGCAACATGGGCATTCAGAGGCAATCTCGATCTCATAGACGAGGTCCGCGAGTGCTCCTTTATACGACAGCAGGCATACAAACAGAGAGTTGAAAAATTCTACAATCAGAAAGTACACCCTACCAATCTGAGGGAAGGAGATCTAGTTTTACGAAAACTACCAATATCAGCTCCTCGTAACAAGTACAAATTCTCTCCAAATTGGGAAGGACCAAATAGGATCCTCAAAGTGGTTTGTCGGGAACTTACTGTAGCGCCCCTGATCTGGCTCCTCGAAATTCGTGTCACTCACCAGAATCTTTACCTTCAAATGCATCTTAACACAGTAATAACACGAAAAATTAAAAACTTTTTATTATCAAATAAAATCATTATATCATAAATTACAACCATTGTCTTGTTCTTGAACAAGGAATACAAATTAGACTAACTCATTACAACTTATTACAAATATTTACAGACTTCACTTATAAAGCTATCAGTTGTCTTCCAGAATGGTAATCAACTGATCACTGCCGAAACTCCGCTGAGTGGTCAATCTACTTCATTGGGACGTGTCCCTATACTTGACTCTTCCACTGTGCGACTCTGATATTTCTGCACCTGCTCGAATGGTAGGTAAGTACACTGCTCCTCCACTTGGATGCTCGCATTCCCAATCTTGTTTCCAGCACCTAATTGAGTGGGCACGTTAGTACATATACTGATGCAAATGCCAATAAGTAACAACAATCTCCAACTAACAACCACAACCAGCCTTTAATGAAAACAGAAACGTGCATCCTTTTCCTAGTTTCAGTATATGCTATGACCTGAAGTCTAATGCATGGTACACAAGTAAAGAAAAATAGATGTACTTAGTATAAGTCTAATGTCAGCATGACTTTGGATATGCATGCATCCCATACTACATATACTCCAAATCAAGCCATCTTCTCTAGTTTCAGGGTTTCGAACCCTCACCATGCAATACATTCTACTATTGTACTCAACCTGTTCCTGATAGATACAATCATAGTTGGTGAATCCTGCAATTGTTACTACTAAACACATTGGTGTCCCCGTTTGCCACTAGTGCCCCAATCTGGTCTGGATCACACCAAATGCCATGACGATCTTACAGATACATAACCGCATATCTATTGTGCCGAAGATCCATGGGACAATAGCCTCATGGTCCGTTCGTGTCCACTCAACATAAGAACATAACGGCCTCGAGGGTCTAATCCCCCTATCTGACAGGAACCCTCCTATAATGCCCCTACCCCTAGCTCAGACAATTTATACAATTTAGAAGACAAATTAGATACTATGTAGTACAACTGCCCACCACAGCCTGCCTCTCAAAAGGTGGTTAACCAATTAGGTGACTCTTGATCATAAGTAATAATATTTATCAACATATATATATATATATATATATATATATATATATATATATATATATATATATATATATATACTCTTTGAAAATTACGGGGTGTTACACCTCCCGTTATTACCACGGCACTTCAGGAATCAACAGTGCGAGATACACACCGCAACATGTATCCCTAATGACAGGAAGAGATAACTCTAGTTATCACCGCCTAGTGCTGGCCTTTAGAACAAGTCAAATTATAGGGAATCACCCCTAACATCAACTCGGTCTTCAAGCAAAAAGTAAAGAAATACAATATAAAGTAACGTTGGTTGCTAAAACATGCGAGTTTGTCAAGTCATGCACAGTGTCTAACGAATGATTCAGCCCAAACAGTTCTGTCGAAATAACTAATCATGGCGAACCGACATTCATCGATTGCCAACACCTCTGTAGGTCTTCGACCTAATGTCTTCGGCCCGCGACCCTCAGTGAGTGGTACAACGATGCCCAAGGGAGTGCCTCATACCTAGCAATGGAGGTGAAACACACACAATTTCTAATATCCAGTCATTGACAGACCTAGGCATCAATGCATTCAAAACGAGGCAGGTAACCTAGCCTATCAACCCCTAAACACAGGCGATCCGATCTCCATCGGTTGCCACCACCTCCGTCGCAGGGTCTCATCCAGTTTACCGGCCCACGGTCAACCTTCCTTCGGTAGATGATCCGACGGCGCACAGGAAGATCATCATTTCTCTAGGTGAAAATAAATCAATCACAATACTTGCCTACTGGGTTGGAAGTCCTAGAGTATCACAACCTAGACTAGCTCTAAGCTATACGAGCTACGAGCCCACATACAACAAATCGACCATATTGCTATTCTCGCAAATTACTCATGTGTCGACCATGAGTACCAAGCACAAGAATCTCATATAAGTCCCAAATAAAGTGCTTAAATAGGGACAATCATCCAACATCTTAAAACTCCAATTAACTTAGTCATAAATCCTGTAGCATGCAGAAAATTTCATAATTTGTGCTCCACTTATTGGAATCCAACAAAATTAGATTTTCTAGAAATGTAGGAACCTCTACTACAATTTCCTAGTTGAAAACCTTCTCAAAGTCCTTATAGAACTCAAGTTTCCTGATTTCAGACATATGCTTGAAATCGAATAAGAAAGCAGGTTTGCTGAAACTTGTAACATCCATAACTTTCAAAAATACAACTTGGAATTGCATGATATTGCCCATTCTGGAAAGCTAAGACCCTATAATACATGTCTCTAGATAACTATTTCTTCAAATTCAGCCATCTAGAAGCTATAAAACCCCTATATACTCTCAGCTGTGCATTCCTCCATACAATTACTGCATCTTGCCATCAATATAAAAACTTGTTCACTTGTTGGAATTACTCGATTATGCTGGAAGTGTATACTACCACTTTCTAGTTTAACACATCCTTGGATTCATTTAAAACACTCTAAATCTCCAATTTCTATCAGGTTGCACACATGGAAATGAGTTTCCCTACAAAAACCAAGTCATTCAATTAAGACTGGTTTTGCTATACAAACTGGAATTTCATGATTCAAGACATTTTGGAAAGCGAATACTCTCTACTACAAATCTCTAGTTGATCATTCCTTCATATTCTACTCGTACAATTCCAGAATTCCACAATGTCACTGACTACTCAAAAGCTAAACTGAACGGAACATAGTCCAATTAAAATTCAAAATCAGTTTAACCACAACTCCAATACTTATGAAATTTAAGAATCAGTAACTAGACATGTACAATTCTAACATACTCATAAATTACATTCAAATTCATAATACATAGAGAGTTATGACTCTTCAAACTTAGCACAAAATTCTCTTCTATTTTCTGACAGGGTGTCTACATCCTTATACAAATTATTTTCAAAACTCCATCAAATGTTGTCTGACAATTCTAAAATTTTGGAATCATGGTCTAGACTCATACCACAAGTTACAGTAAAATTTCATTGCAAGATGATGCACCCAAAAGTAGTTATGAATTAATGAACTTCACTTCCCAAACAAAGCCAAACCAGCTTTTGGTTTTGAACCAGTTGTAAAACTATATTTGTAACCCCTGTTTTTCATTTTATGTATTTTTGGGTGTATTTTTATTTTTGTGTATTTATTCCCATTGTATCTCTTTTTGGACCGTATATTGGATCTTTATTTTATATATATCCATTTATTTGATTTGTCGCCTTCTTACTTGAGTTTCTTGATTCTATTGTCTCTTAATTGCTTCGTCTATGTTTGATTGAGCCATTCTTTTTGAACCCCATTATTCTAATTGTTAATGTCCTATCTTATTTATTCATTTTGTTCTCACCTCGTTATTTTTGGATCATCTCATTTTTTATTTGATCTATTTATACCCAGTCCTATTCAAATACCCTATTAGATCCTATTTAACACCTACTGTTAACCCTACCCATTAAGCCCCAACTAAACCTGCACCCATATACCTCTTATCATCATCCAACTAAACCCTAAATATTACCCCCCTATATATATTCATACATGTTAAACCCATCTAACCCTAAAGCAGCACAAAACCCTAGTCACCTTCCTCCCCTATAGCCGAACCCATATCCTAAGCCCTCATCTCGTCGACAGCCCTCTCGTTTGCCGTCGACCTCCCCCGTTTGCCCTCCCTGCCTCTCTTCGACAGACCGCAGCACAACCCCCCTCCTACGGTGCCGTCTTGCACCTCTTGCCGCATCATCTAGTGACGCAGAAGATCCCTCGACGCCAGTCACTCCCGGTGCTCTCTGCCTTCCGTCGTGATGCCCCAGTGTCCAGCAGCGACAGCCTCGCTTCCCTGCCTTACCCCGACACCGACCACCGCAGCAACAACACCGTAACGTGCTGTGCCCGTCTTCTATCGATAGCAACAGCGAGCCGCGACTCTACTGTCCTTCGTCGTTCTCCCGTGCTCAACCCTCTGCTACCTTTTCTCGTGTGCGTGTGTTGGATCTCGTGGTGATCATGTGTTCTTTGTTGGTTCGCGGTTCGTTATTCGTTGAGTTTGTGCACGGGAATCTATTCCCGTTATTCTTGTTCTTACTTTGTCGTTTTCGTCGGCATCTCTAAGCCAAGTAACTTGTATAATTTCTGTTTGCATATAGAAGTACTAAATACTGCCTGTAGTGTAGTTGTGTTCTAGCGACAATTCTTGTGCAAAACTCCTGTTATATCTTGGTTCTATGTGTTGATCTATCCGTAGTTATCTCATTACACACACGACATGAATTTAGACTTAGAGATAATTAATTCTTGTATACATGCATGTGTTCGTGAATTACGAGGTGTTGTATGACCTTGTATGTTTGATGGGTTCGTTATAGTATAACTCGTTTTAGACTTATCAAACATCCTATACCATGTTGCTTGGACATCTAGTGTACCCTAGTTCACATTTTGTTATGATTTGGATGAGTGTCATATGATCTAGTTGATTTTATGCATGAAGAATAATTCTGTCTTTGTTGTTACCACATTTTTGTTTAGTATTTTAGACCCTATTATGGTCAGTATATGAAAATTATTTGTGAATATGAATTGTAGAGAATTTTTTCTACTTTTCAGATTTTCTAACAGATCTCAGTTTCGATTTATGAGTTGCAAGTTATGGCTACTTTACTACAGATGTGTAGAAAACTACAGATTCAGTTCTAGATAAATTCTGGAGAGTAAATTATTTTTAAACTGATGCTAAACAAAATATTTTGATCCAATATTTTGCTGAGTACAACTAGACTTGATTGGGATTAACCCTTATTTTTTTTGGATTTAATTGATGACTTTTATAAACTATTCTATACTTGCAAATAACTACTTTACTGGCAGAATTTTCATACTGTTCAGTAAAGAAACATAATTTCGACCTGATTCTATTTACTGTCTATAAACATTTTGTGAATATGAATTGTAGTCTGCTGTATCTAATTTATCACCCTTTTGATAGATCTGGATTTCGATTTATATTTTGTAAAATATTGCTGTTTTAGTCCTGCTGTGTTTATGGTTCCAGATTTACAAAACTGCTGTATTTTGCTACTTTCTGATTTTAATTGAGTATACTATCTATATTGGAAAATTATGAAACTTTATTTTCTGTTACTAAACATACTAGGAAATACCCCATATTTTTTTTGGATTTAATCAGTAAGTTTTTATGCTGTTTCCCTGTTTATGAATACAAACTTCTGATTTCTGGCTGAACACGTTTTCTGGATACAATTCTGCTTTGAGTCCCTGTTATTGTGAAATACCACACAACTTATATATATTTACTGGATTCGGCCGGGAGTCTATTTTCCAGATTCTCTGACGGATCCAGGTTTGTATGTTTGTAGCAATGAGAATTCCAGATTTAGTGCAGTACTGTCTTGCTATCCTGAACTAGAATTTTCGTTGTTCTAACCCTTTTATGAGTTGTCTTTCACCTTTGCATGTTTATCTTCCAACCTAAACCTGTTACTTATTCATTCCATATTATTCTTACTCTGTTTGCACACATACATACCTGTTTGATAATAATAACAAATAACCAAGTCGGGGTTAAAGAAAGACCTTAGTAGTAGACAATATAGGTATGTGTACTCAGAAGGGGGCCCGTGTTTTCCATTACCTGTTCCCATGATTACATGATTCATGCCTGTTATTACTATATGTGCCATGTTTCGTGATTACATGATTCATGCCTGTTATTACTATCTGATTATATCTTGCCATGATTCGTGATGATTTATGCCTGTTATTACTATATGTTGCCATGTTTCATGATTACATGATTCATGTCTATTATTACTATATGTTGCCATATTTCATGACTACATAATTCAGGCCTGTTTCTGTTGCCGTAATTTCACGACTACGTGATTCGTGCCTGTTACCTGTTACATGACGCCTGAGTACACGACCCTATAGAAACCCACCACTAGGCCTAAACGAAATCTGCCTGTAAGTAGCAACCATGTGGTAAAAATCTGGGATGCATGAAGTGCTACCTAGATAGTAATAATACAAGACTTGACATAATGTGACACATGTTACATTCTTACCTGTTACATGATACTTGTACATGTTACTTGACACCTGTTCACCTGTTCATCTGTTACCTGTTTACCCCCTTACATGATACTTGACACTTGATACATGTTACCTGTACCTGTTAGTATATCATTACTTGGTTTTGTTTCATGATTTATGTTAGTTATTCTGCTTTGTTGCCATGTCTATTCCATACTTTGTTGCTTCCGCTGTTACTCTATTCTTGTCTATTTATCTTTCCTATACTTGTTTCCTGTACTACACGCGGCCCGTAATGTGCATTAACGGAAATTTTGTTTCTCTTTCATTTTCCTCCAATTTGTTAAATTGCAGATTATGGTGATCAGCTGACCGATAGGAGTAGGTGATATGAGATTCTAGTTCCTGGAGTTCGGGTTATTATTATTATTATTTTCTGTTGCTTATTTTGAATAAATGTATCTGTTACTTGGATTATTTTGTATGAGCAATGTGATCCAGAATTATTGACTTGTCCAGATCTGGTTTATCTGAGATTCATTAAATTTTGTTTCAAGTAAATTCCTGTTGGTATATTGATTCATTTATGCATGCGTGGTTGACTTCTCTTACTTCCTACTCTGATTATTCCTATGAAATATTGTAAAAATCCTGCAAGCTTATGGATGATGAAAATCATTCGCTAGACTTAGTCACGTATCCGTATTCTGTATTCTCTTTTTGTTTTTCGGAAGTGGGGCGTGACAATATTTTTTTAAAGTATCAAACGAACTCAGAAAAATGTGAAATTTGAAATTATGGTTGCTGACATATTCAAGAACACCTAGTAAACATTTGGGCTTAAATACCCAACCAATTCCGAGATATGATATTTGGAAGAGCACCAAAATTTCCCAAAAACACAACAGTTTTTACTGTTCACTGCCCGAAAATGTAGCAATTGTTTGAGCTACTAAAAAAAACCCAAAAAAATATGATAAAATTAGAGGATAGTCTAAACTCATCCTAGAACATGCCATAAAAATTTCATGATAAAATTCTAAGCCATTTCTGAGCTAGAAAATTTCCCAAATTCCAACACCATATCACAATACCTTCATATACAACAAGACATCTATTCTACTATCTACAAACATTTGTTTGTAATTTCCCAAACATACAAACATACTATTAAGCTATAATCAACATTCCAAACAACATCATAATCAAAAATAATAATAATAGAGTTGAGAGAACCCCCATCCAAAGGAGCTTGATTGAACAATCTCATAGCCTTCAAGAGCCTGTCTTTATGTTGATTATTATTAAAACACAAAATTTCCCTCTCTATAGTTATTGTATCCTGCCGGACTTAATTCCGCAACAACTACCCCAAGACCCAACTGGTCAAAACCCAAAAATTCTCATTTTTCAGTTCACAGGAATCCCACTCAACTCCTAGAGACTCACAAATTGAATATTAACACCAAAACTTTTAATAAAACTCTTAAATTCCAAATCTCAAAATATTTATATCAATGAAAACTTATTCAATCAACAAAACCAAATTCATTCAGCATACTCACAAATTCCAAAATTGAAATAAAGTATTAAATCCTCTAAATAACTGAGAATCATATTTTTAAGTCCTAGAAAGCCACAAAACATCAATTTCTTCAAAAACCATATATATTTCACTTTATAAAGTTATAGAAATACAATTTAAATTCTATTAAAATCAAAATATAACTTTCTGTAAAATACTGTAATCTGTAGCAAAATATCATCTAAAACATTAGCTTAATAATCCATAATATCGAACAAATAATCATTCAAGAAATCAACAGAAAACTCAACAAAAACAACACAGACAGCAGGTGTCGGTCGACTGTCAAAACAGTTCAAAATAATGACGGTCGACTGCACAATCCCAGAAAATCTAATTTTTCAAATGTCGATCGACCGCACATTTTAGTTCAAAATGGAACCGGTCGACTGACATGTCAAGAAAACACAGCTTTGAATTTCGTGCACATTTTAACTGATACTTCGTTTAATCTTTGTAAAATCATAAATTTTTTTAAAATAATTCATGAGATGATCAAATACAACTTGTTTAACATACTAGAGTTTATAAAACAGATCAAAACTTCATCAAATTCATAAAAGAGCAATTTTTGACAAATTATTCAAAACAGGACATATGTGTATATATAAGTGTATATATGTGTGTTTAAATCAGTTAAAGCTTCAAGAAAACATCGTATATAAGGTAATATATTATCCTAATCAATCTCATGATCAAGACAACTCAAGATCCAATCAAAAACTTCATAAAACTCAAAAATCAAACTTTTGGCCATACATTATCAGACCCGAATTAAAACAACAACTCCACCCCTTCAAAACTTGATCTCTTTTGATCCAACCCCCCCCCCCCCCCCCCCCCCCCCCCCCCCCCCTGTAATTGATTAAACACATACACTACTACTCACATCAGTATACCCATGAATATGTACAATTATAACATGTGAATAATCAAGTTTTACTCATCAAAATTTCCAAACAGACCACATCTATAACAAACACAGTGAAAACTAAGTTTTTTTTCACTTTTTGCAATAACCAACATATAACTCATTAAACTCAATCAAATCAGCAAGCATATGAAAGAAAACAACCTGCTCATGGTTTCTATTAGGTTCTCAACAATCTCAAGCCATCTATGTAGAATTTTAATCATCAATAGCATCGTTTTCATGAAAAGATTCAATTTTTATTCATCCACTCATCAAAATTCATTATATCATCATAGAATCCCCTAATATGATTTTTAGTAAACAAATCAGCACATACAACATGCTTAGAACAATAAGAAATCAAACATATGTCACTCACCTTATTAAAAAATCAACCTAAATAATAAAGAGAATAATAAAAGTCCTTACTTTCGCATGAAAACCAAGATCATCGCTTCGAAACTCTAAGAAATCAATAATAAAGAAAATCCTTTGTGTAGTACAGCAAAGAGACGGCTGCAGTCTCTTCTAAATGGGCCGGAAATTAGAGTAATTAGGGTTTTGAAAAGGTTTTGCAAAAATATCCCTTTTGAATATATCTTTACATATATAAATCCTTATACATGGAAATTAGATTAACCAATTCACTTTAAATTTAAAAACAAAAATAACCACCCTAATACTGGCCGGCACTGGGTTTAAATCCAGAAAAAAATTGAAATTTTTGCCTCTAAGTGGCAATTTTGCAAAAAGACCATTCTTTAAGAAATTTGTGAAATACACCAAAGAAAATATGGAGTTTTCACTCCAAGTGATAATTTTGCACAAAAGTCCTTTTTTTGTAATATTTCCAAATATGCCAAATAAATAAAAGAAAAATCCAGAAAATTCATAAATAATACCTACTAATAAATAATAGGTTTCGCCAAAATAATTTCTGACTTTGAACTGCCCAAGAAAATATTTACACGTGTTTTGCACGTGTAAAAGATTATTTTTAGAAAAATGTTTATTAAATCACCAAAATCATTTTAATTCATTTATACACCACAAAAATATTATTTAAGAAAATATCTAGGGTGTTACAAGTCGACTGAGCCCCGAGGGGAGTAAGCTCCTTACCGACCTTTTCAGTTGCTTTGGGGGCCACTACCATGGAAGACAGGGAGTCCGGTGCGGCCTCTTCCTCCTCTTCCTTTACCATTTCGTCATCCTCGTCCTCTTCCTCCTCTAAAACTTCGGGGACGAGGGCATAGAGAGTGTACCCCGAAGTTTTGAACCCGGGAGTTCGTGCCTTCACGTGAAGAATGGCTCTGACGTATGCCTTCTCTATATTTCCTCGGAGGTAGCCCTTTACTTCATCCTGAGCGACCTTCACCGCTTCATCCTTCTCTGCAGCAGCTTTTTCCCACTCTTGGATCAGATGTTTCTCCAACCGAGGAATCTCCTCTTTCAACTTGGCAAGGGTAGATTTCAAAAGCACAATCTGCCTTGACTACGTCTCAGACACGCGAGTCATCTCGTCGAGCAGCTTCTAAGACTTAGCACGCTCTGCCCTATCTTTGTCGCTCGCCACTTTCAGTTCTTTCTCTTGCTCGGCCATTCATTTCATCAAATGACCAAAGTGGCAAGTGATCTGTGAAAAAAAAAGAAGTTTAAGTCCACATTCATCAAGTATAGAACAATAAAAACAAATCAGAAAAGAAAAGCTTATTGTCATGTTGGCCCTAGCGATCTGAAGGGTGTCGTCGCCAATTGACCCCGCGTCCATTGCTGCTCGGTCCTTCGAGGTCGCGAGGTGGTTGATCGCCTGCATGCAAGAGGCCGAGTCACTCAGAAAACCTTCATGCTTCATCACACGCCAGTCCAGGACAAAAATCTTATTGTGCTCTTCCGTCAGAATGGTCTCTATGGCGGCAGACATGGGGGGTGCCTCAAGAGCGAGAGCAGCCCCAAGAGTAAAGGCCCCGGCCGAAGCAATGGTCGGGGCAGGTGGCGGCGATCCAAGGTCCACCACAGGAGACTCGCTCGACTGACCCCGAGCAGCCTTCGAAGCAGAGAACTTCGCTGTTACTCTCTTCCCCTTCCTCTCTTCGGGGGCCTTGCCACTAAGCATCGTTTGATCCGAGACCATCGAATCAAAGTCAATATTGGGATCCTATGCAAGAGAAGGCACGGGTCAGTTAAAACACAAGATATAGCGACGCAGACAAAGACAAGTAAAGAAACAAAATTAAAGACACATACTGGGGTTGATAGACTAAGACCCCCCCCCCCCCCCCCACACACACACACCCACCCACCCCCGAACAGATATTCTTCTATCACTTCTTTCCAATCTAGGGAAGGCCGATCTAAAAGCGTCCTGACCATCTCGTCCTCCTCGGGACTCAGGTCGGGTTCGGACTTTGTCCTCATTGGCACTCCATCCTTCCACGTCGTGGGTATCTCCCACGGATGGCTACTGTGGACTATGAAAAACTTCTCCTTCCAAAATTTGATCGAGTCAGGATTCTCGATCAACTTTACACCCCGGTAAGGAGTAAGATAAAACCTATACTCCGACCTGTTCTTTTTATGTAACTTATATAGCTTCCTAAAGACGTTCAGTCGAGGCTCAATACCCGCCACCCGACAATGAAGGACAAAGCCGTTCACCTGTCTCCACATGTTCGGCATGAATTGGATGGGGCTTAGGCCGAACCATCGTAGAACTTCGGGCGGTAAATGGGGGGAGAGGGAGACGAAGCTCCACGTGGAAAGCATCAAAAGAGAAGAAACATGCGTCAGGGGAGATTGGTGTACAGGCTCTGATACCTGGTCCTAGTAGTATAAGTCCGTATTCCCTCGGTATCATGACGCAACCTCGGATTACACGCAGACACTTCTCCGTGAGAATTGTGGGGATGTCATCAACCTCAATGGTCAACGGTCAAACGGTGACACGTGTCGAGCATCCAAGCCATAAAAATGCTCGGTGTCATATGCCGAACAAACGTGTCCCCGATCGAAATATCAGAGAAAATCATTGACTGGTCAACGGTCAAACGGTGACAAGTGTCGAGCATCCGAGCCATTAGAAATGCTCGGTGTCATATGCCGAACAAATGTGTCCTCAATAAAAAATAAGAGAAAATCGTTGACTAGTCAACGGTCAACGGTCAAATGGTGACACATGTCGAGCATCCGAGCCATTAGAAACGCTCGGTGTCATATGCCGAACAAATGTGTCCTGGATCGAAAAATCAGAGAAAATCATTGACAGTCAACGATTAAACGGTGACACGTGTCAGGCATCCGAGCCATCAGAAATGCTCAATGTCATATGCCGAACAAATGTGTCCCCGATCAAAAATTAGAGAAAATCGTTGAGTAGTCAACGGTCAACGGTCAAATGGTGACACATGTCGAGCATCCGAGCCATCAGAAATGCTTGCTGTCATATGCCGAACAAACGTGTCCCTGATCGAAAAATTAGAGAAAATCGTTGACTGGTCAACGGTCAAAACGCAACGTGTCACTTCGCCGACCCATCCACGTCATTCGGTACCAAAAATCGGACCGGGTTGTTGTCAACAGCTTGGATTGAGCCAAACGTGCCGCCGAACGAAAAACAAGAGAAAATTTTTTCCTCCCGATGTGAGCTTGATCATGATCTACGGCTTAGATTTTGCCACGTCATTCGGATCCAAAATCCGAACAGATCTACCTTCCAATGCGAGCTTGACATGATCTACGGCTCAGATTTCACCACGTCGTTCGGATCCAAAATCCGAACAGATCTACCTCACGATGCGAGCTTGATCATGATCTACGGCTCAGATTTTGCCACATCGTTCAGATCCAAAATTCAAATAGATCTGCCTCCTGATTCGAGCTTGATCATGATCTACAGCTCAGATTTCGCCACGTCATTCGGATCCAAAATCCGAACAGATCTGCCACCCGATGCGAGCTTGATCATGATCTACGCCTCAGATTTTGCCACGTCGTTCGGATCCAAAATCCGAACAGACCTGCCTCCCGATGCGAGCCTGATCAAGATCAACGGCTCAGATCTTGCCACGTCGTTCGGATCCAAAATCTAAACAGATTTGCCTCCTGATGCGAGCCTTATCAAGATCAACAGCTCAGATCTTGGCACGTCGCTCGGATCCAAAATCCGAGCAGAAGCTTTCCCTGAACAATTAATTCGAATTTCGAAACATTGAAACCCTATCTTGAGACTGAGAGACCCGCAACAACAGCAAGCAACTACAACAATGACAATCAATTCTATAAGTATACAAGACTACAACTCTACAAATCTACAACAATTAATTATCAACAGTAAAAGAGGCAAAGAAATAGAAATTGCTACCAATTGTTGGCCGATTATTGGTAGTCGGACCAACGGCTACAAGCTTACAAAGCAAATCAACAGCAAGGAGTGAGAGTTGGGTTTAGCCCATTTGGGGCATGGGACTCAGGATAACGGGGCTCAGTAGTTTGGTTTGTAAGTGGTGAAGATTGGATAAAGGAAATAGGAGTAATGTGGGATGAAGGAGAATGGAGAATGGGAGTTGGAGGAGATTGGAGGTTGGGTTCATCCTGGAGCCGGGAGTTTGACTGTTGTAGATGGGTGAATGAAGTTGGAGATGAGTGGTTGGAGGATTGTAGCATTAGCTGGAGGAGGAGGCAGTAAGAAATTGATTTGAAATTTAGAATTAGGGATTGTAGATTAGAATTAGGGAGAACTAGAATGGATAATTGGAGATGAGAACGGGCATCGGATTCAGGTTGGATGTAGGAGGAAGACTGGAAGTTTGTTGTATTAGTTTGGGGATTGGGTCGAGCATTGGGTATTCAGGTGCGGGTGATAGGTGTTTGAGTTTGAGTAATTTTTCTCTGACACAGCTTCACTCTTAAAACAAAAAAAGCCCCAAAACAAAATCAATCAATTTCTTTCTGTGGGCCGGC